>JASTWQ010000208.1:0-356649 GCA_035220615.1 Leptothorax acervorum
CCGTATCAAGTCTCGGGTTATCACGGTGTAAACCGAGATTTGACACGGATATAGTACTCGGGTACGCGTATTAAACGGTCGGTGTAAACTAGGCCGTAGGTGTGTTCACGAGCCCACCTATTGTTCCGCGTGTATATGAGTCGGCTTGTGGCCGCCATATTGGCCGTATATCCGTTTCCAATAAATATATAAGATAAATTCATAAAATATATGTTTATCCTTACCTATATATGTTCCAGATTAAAACTGATTTAAATTTTATGATATATTGTATATAGCAATAATGTTCTTCTTCTTTTCTTTCAATGTCTTTCATTAGGTGCATCTAAATAAAGCACGCTGTGGTGCAACCAGTACAACAATTTTATAAATCGCGCGGCAAAAAACTACAAACCACGAAGTACGAGTATTATAAAAGAGGCATAAAGCTGCATTTTCACGAGCCGATGAAACCGATCGTTTGAGCGACAAAACGGATCACGTGATCACGTTTGTACTATTTGGTACGATACGCCTTCATAATACCTTAATACGTTAAAGGCCGTCACACACAAAATCCATGACGTCGCATAAGCATAGCATAAGACCGCTGGACGAATAAACATTCACCATAAACTCGCCATATTAATTTACATAAGATTCTCATTGGTCCAGCGGTCTTATGTTATGCTAATGCAACGTTATGTATTTTGTGTAAGATGGCATTAAGGCTATAATACACAAAATGCATAGCGTAGCATAAGCATAGCACAAGACCGCTGGACCAATGAGCATCCAGCATAATGTCGCCATATTAATTCACGAAAGATGCTCATTGGTCCAGTGGTCTTATGCTATGCTCATGCGACGTTATGCATTTTGTGTGTGACGGCCTTTATTGACCTAGTTTAAGCCTTGTGTCCACGATGCTAGAACTGTGTCCGAGTTTCGGTTTAAGCCAATGAAATTGCTATTTTTCTGTAAGAGCTGCAAGTTGATTGGCTTAAACCGAAACTCGGACGCAGTTCTAGCATCGTGGACACAAGGCTTAACACTCCAAAAAATTGTTTTGTACGTTAATGAATAGGGATGTTTCCAGTTACGTATAGTGACGATTGCACACATTATGGGCATTCAGGAGCGCAACCGCTATCTATGTACGTGTGTACACGCAATAGGCTCTGGGGTCACATGCGCATGCTCTAGGGCAAATAAATAAGTATTTGTAATAATTTGGAAATCATTTAGAGAAATTTCGAAAACCATTTTTATAATTTGGAAAAGAGTACATACATAATTATAATGGCCATCTTTACGCCGACCGTTTGATACGCGTACTAAGTACTATATCCGTATCAAATCTCGGGTTATCACGGTGTAAACCGAGATTTGACACGGATATAGTACTTGGTACGCGTATTAAACGGTCGGTGTGAACTAGGCCATAGGTGTGTTCACGAGCCCACCTATTGTTCCGCGTGTATATGAGTCGGCTTGTGGCCGCCATATTGGCCGTATATCCGTTTCCAATAAATATATAAGTTAAATTCATAAAATAATTGTTTATCCTTACTTATATATGTTTCAGATTAAAACTGATTTAAATTTTATGATATATTGAATATAGCAACAATGTTCTTCTTCTTTTCTTTCAATGTCTTTCAATAGGTGCATCTAAATAAAGCACGCTGTGGTGCAACCAGTACAACAATTTTATAAATCGCGCGGCAAAAACTACAAACCACGAAGTACGAGTATTATAGAAGAGGCATAAAGCTGCATTTTCACGAGCCGATGAAACCGATCGTTTGAGCGACAAAACGGATCACGTGATCACGTTTGTACTATTTTGGTACGATACGCCTTCATAATACCTTAATACGTTAAAGGCCGTCACACACAAAATGCATCACGTCGCATAAGCATAGCATAAGACCGCTGGACCAATAAACATTCACCATAAACTCGCCATATTAATTTACATAAGATTCTCATTGGTCCAGCGGTCTTATGTTATGCTAATGCAACGTTATGTATTTTTTGTGAGATGGCATTAAGGCTATAATACACAAAATGCATAGCGTAGCATAAGCATAGCACAAGACCGCTGACCAATGAGCATCCAGCATAATGTCGCCATATTAATTCACGTAAGATGCTCATTGGTCCAGCGGTCTTATGCTATGCTTATGCGACGTTATGCATTTTGTGTGTGACGGCCTTTATTGACCTAGTTTAAGCCTTGTGTCCACGAAGCTAGAACTGTGTCCGAGTTTCGGTTTAAGCCAATGAAACTGCTATTTTTCTGTAAGAGCTGCAAGTTGATTGGCTCAAACCGAAACTCGGACGCAGTTCTAGCATCGTGGACACAAGGCTTAACACTCCAAAAAATTGTTTTGTACGTAAGTGAATAGGGATGTTTCCAGTTACGTATAGTGACGATTGCACACATTGTGGGCATTCAGGAGCGCAACCGCTATCTATGTACGTGTGTACACGCAATAGGCTCTGGGGTCACATGCGCATGCTCTAGGGCAAATAAATAAGTATTTGTAGTAATTTGGAAATCATTTAGAGAAATTTCGAAACCATTTTTATAATTTGGAAAAAAGTACATACATAATTATAATGGCCATCTTTACGCCGACCGTTTGATACGCGTACTAAGTACTATATCCGTATCAAATCTCAGGTTATCACGGTGTAAACCGAGATTTGTCGGGTATACGGCCAATATGGCGGCCACAAGCCGACTCATGTACACGCGGAACAATAGGTGGGCTCGTGAACACACCTATGGCCTAGTTTTCACCGACCGTTTAATACGCGTACCAAGTACTATATCCGTATCAAGTCTCGGGTTATCACGGTGTAAACCGAGATTTGACACGGATATAGTACTTGGTACGCGTATTAAACGGTCGGTGTAAACTAGGCCATTGGTGTGTTCACGAGCCCACCTATTGTTCCGCGTGTATATGAGTCAGCTTGTGGCCGCCATATTGGCCGTATATCCGTTTCCAATAAATATATAAGATAAATTCATAAAATAAATGTTTATCCTTACCTATATATGTTTCAGATTAAAACTGATTTAAATTTTATGATATATTGCATATAGCAATAATGTTCTTCTTCTTTTCTTTCAATGTCTTTCATTAGGTGCGTCTAAATAAAGCACGCTGTGGTGCAACCAGTACAACAATTTTATAAATCGCGCGGCAAAAACTACAAACCACGAAGTACGAGTATTATAGAAGAGGCATAAAGCTGCATTTTCACGAGCCGATAAAACCGATCGTTTGAGCGACAAAACGGATCACGTGATCACGTTTGCTAAATACAAGAATTGATAAATCCTGTGTTCTAAGTCCTGCAAATTATCATTTTATTAAAAAGACCTGGAAATTATCAGTATATTAAAAAGACCTGGAAATTACCAGTATATTAAAAAGACCTGAAAATTATCAGTATATTAAAAAGACCTGGAAATTACCAGTATATTTAGAGACCTGGAAATTATCAGTATATTAAAAAGACCTGGAAATTACCAGTATATTAAAAAGACCTGGAAAGAACCACCGTATACAAATTCTATTTATTTTATAATCTATCGTATACATAATAAAATATTCTTTTGTAAACGTTATACATTGGATTTGTAAATGCAGTGCAACTATAAAAAAAATATGGACCTGGAACAAACCCTACGACATATATATATATATATATATATATATATATATATTTATACATATACATATATATATAATTAATATTTATACAAAATTCTAATATTATATGTTATATACTCCTACCACGGCATTAGAGCGGTGTGCGTATACGGTGGTGGAAGTCGCAAAGCACAAATAGATTCTGTGTCGAAAGGTGTTCAGATAGTAATTGCGACTCCCGGAAGATTAAACGACCTGGTTCAAGCAGAGATATTGGATGTGTCGGCTGTGACATATCTTATACTTTATACGAAGCAATCATGTGTCAGAGGATTCAACAGAAATACCGGTAGACGCTATCGCACTTAAAACGGCCAATTAATAATGCTAGGAATATAGATTACATTGTGTTCAGTATAATCAATATTAGGTTCAACACATTGTGATACTATTTTTAGTTCATACAATCTCGATAAGATTAATTTCGTAGAACTACTCAATGTTCCTTTTCTTTGTTTTTTATATTTATATACATATATATATATATATATATATATATATATATATAGATATATATTGTTTAATGTCACTATATAGTATAGACTATAGTATAGATATTGTAATAAACTGTTTAGTTACCAAAGCTTGTAGCATCCAATTAATAAAATATTGGTTAACATCAAAAGATCATATTTTTTTATGAACTATTGTATATTTAACACAGCGATAAAAAACACAATTATTTGATTTTGTTTACAGTCATTTATTATTCTGTATTTTATGAAAAATATTTTTTGTAATAGCCTAGGATTTTTAGAAAAATAATTCCAACAAGAAATATTTTTATAAAGTACAGATAAATGACTAAACAAAAATCAAATAAATATGTTTTTTAAATACTTTTAATTAAAAACGAAAAACAGAGAGAACTTGAATCGCCAATGAACAATTAACAATTAGCAAAGATATTATGATCGACCCAACTGGCAAATTTTATTGATCAAAAAATATTAATTAATATTTGTGAGTGGTTTCTATACGCTTGAAAAAGGACCGAATCTGCGGTCGAAATGTAGGGTTTTTTGATCAATAAAATTTGCCAGTTGGGTCGATCATAATATCTTTGCTAATTGTTAATTGTTCACTGGCGGTTCAAGTTCTCTGTTTTTTGTTTTTAATTAAAAGTATTTAAAAACATAATTAAAATACAATTAAAAAAGATGTCCATAATAAGTCCAAAAGCAATCCATTATAGGTCCAAAATTAGGTACGTTTTGGACATTCCGTGGACGTACCCCACCAGCACACGAACGACGGGCGAACGTTTGGAGAACGATTTCTCGTTTGGATCGCGGGTAATCGTCCGCCCTCCGAACCAACCGAACAAAAATCGCCGAGCCGCGCGAAGATGCTCGAGCGAAGGTCGTCTCGCACGCCGCCTGAACGTTGCGAGGTTGTTCGGAATGACCGAATGAATTATAGTACAGTCATTTGGTAGTTTTACCTGGAAAGTTTTCCGGGAGTTTTGATATTTGGCATTTTGATAAATTTCGAGGTGCTCTTTTTGAATTTTCACTTTGCCCCCTCGTATCTTTGCCGCTCGCGCCGCCATATTGGAAAAAAGGCGCCCAAAAACGGTTTTTTGACAATATCTCCTTTCCGGTTTATTTTATAATAAAAATAGTTATGTAACAAATTAAACTAGAGGAATTTTCCTACAATTTATATTTTTATCATTTTTTTGTAAAATAAATAGTTTCGGCGTCCGAGCGCCGCAAAGTTTACTCCAACACGCGTATTGGCGAAAAATACTTATTTTCACATGTCTATTAAGTTAGCACCCCCCCCCTACAAAAAAATTGAAATAATATGCAGAAATTAAGTGCACTTTATATGCTAATTATGTGCTCTATTCTCGATTTTTTCCCGCTCAAACGGTTTAGCGGGAAATCGCAATTGAAAGTAAGGGTGCTGGCTTAACGTAAGTTAGCACCTCCACTCATTAAAATTACATATAAAATTAAAAACTCAGTATGCTAGAATTATGTGCTTTTTATGTGCTTTCAAATGCATTAAACATAATTAGCCTATTTGTAATAGTTTAAAATTTAAAAGATATACGCCAAAAAGGTCTATGCACCATTAATATAAGAGTAAAGTGCCAGTTAAAATACAGATAGCGAATTGGTTTTCATTTTAAAATGTTCCTCAACTTATGTGCTTTCAAAATATACACAATGAGATTTTCGTGCTCATCCCCTTCGGCAGAAAAACCGCCCCGAACGTTAGCACCACGTACCATACGTACAAGAGTAAAGTACCAGTTAAAATACAGATAGCGAATTGGTTTTTGTCTTGAAATGTTCCACAATTTATGTGCTTTCGAAATATGCGCAATGAGATTTTTGTGCTCAACTCCCTCAGTGGTACTCTCATGTTGGGGGCGGTTAGTCGGCCGAAGGGGATGAGCACAAAAATCTCATTGCGCATATTTCGAAAGCACATAAATGGAGGAACATTTTAAGACAAAAACCAATTCGCTATCTGTATTTTAACTGGTACTTTACTCTTGTACGTATAGTGGTGCTTACGTTCGGAGTGGTCGAAGGGGGTAAACATGAAAATCTCATTGCAAATATTTTGAAAGCACATAAATTGAGGAACATTTTAAGACAAAAACCAATTCGCTATCTGTATTTTAACTGGCACTTTACTCTTATATTAATGGAGCATAGATCTTTTTGGCGTATATCTTTTAAATTATTACATATAGGCTAATTTTGTTTAATGCATTTGAAAGTACATAAAAAGCACATAATTCTAGCATACTGAGTTTTTAATTTTATATGTAATTTTAATGAGTGGGGGTGCTAACTTACGTTAAACGAGCACCCCCACTTTCAATTGCGATTTCCCGCTAAATCGCTCAAGCACAAAAATCGCGAATAGAACACATAATTAGCACATAAAGAGCACTTAATTTCTGCATACGTGTCATTTCGATTTTTTGAAGAGGGGTGCTAACTTAACAAACATGTGGAAATGAGTATTTTTCGCCAATACACGTGTTGAAGTAAACTTTGCGGCGCTCGGACGCCGAAACTATTTATTATACAAAAAAAAATGATAAAAACATAAATTGTAGGAAAATTCCTCTAGTTTAATTTGTTACATAACTATTTTCATCGTAAAATAAACCAGAAAGGAAATATTGTCGAAAAACCGTTTTTGAGCGCCTTTTTCCAATATGGCGGCGCGAGCGGCAAAGATACGAGGGGGCAAAGTGAAAATTCAAAAAGAGCACCTCGAAATTTATCAAAATGCCAAATATCAAAACTCCCGGAAAACTTTCCAAGTAACCTCCTTTTTTAGTACCAAATGACTGTACTATTACCGATATAAAAATATAATACCGATATAAATTAATAATAATAAATAATAAATAATTAATAATAATTAATTTAATAGATAATAATAATAATTATTAATAATAATTATTATAATTATTATAATAATAATTATTATTAATAAGCATAATAATTTATTATTATTAATAATTAATTAATAATATTACTGATATAAAAATTTTCCCTTTCTCTTTACTCCTGCGCGCTTTATTCGCTGCAGTGATTGTGCATGCAAAGCGACGCTGCGAGGGGGGCCGAGCCCGATCGTCTATTTACAACTGTCTACAACATTCTACGAATATTTTTTATGAGAATGTAGTAAATGGTAGAAGTTGTAGATTATTGTAAAAATCACAACTACGATATTTACAACTTTGTGCAACATTCTAAGAATATTTTATGATCAAATGTTAGTTTATTGTAGAAGTTGTACATGTTTATAAAAACAATATATATCAGCCGATTTTGATCAAATTGTTTTGGCATCAAGAGTTGCTTCTTCCTATGTTACCTGTGTTCAAAACTGTAAAAATTTTGTCTAAAATTAAGAGACTATCACCATATGAGAGCATGCAGACAGTCAGCGATTCGATATCGATCGACATCGATTCGATGACTATCTGCATATTTTTATATGGTGAAAATTTTTAGTTTTAAACACAGGTTATAAAGAAGCAATTTTTAATGCCGAAACGATTTGATCAAAATCGGGGTAATTTTCGATGTTAATTTCGATGTCGATAAGTCATCGATTCGATATCGAATCGATGACCGACATCAATTTTGTAAGAAATATATATATACATGTATATTAAGCCAACCCTATTAAAAGGGTAATAATAATATAGCTGACACCTTCCGTACGTCTGCTAACAATAAGTGTAACATATGTAGACAATACGAAACGTCTTCATCAATCAATGTTGTAGCACAGTGCGGAAGGTGACCGACTCAAGATCCAGGGGTTCCAGGTTCAAATCCAGCGGTGGACGTAAGCAAATTTTCTAAGTACAATATAATTTATTTAGTTAAGCTTGGACGTAATCAAGATTTTCAGCAATAAAATAATGGTTTACGAGAAGTAAATTTTATATTTTATTTTGTATAATTTATTTTGTATAAATGGACGTCCATGGGACGTACATATTTGGACATTCTGCGGACGTACGGAGTAGTGACAAATGGACGTCCATGGGACGTACATAGAACGTCCGACGGACCTTATTTGGGCTTTGTTTGGACGTCCAAATGTCCAAAAGCGGATGTCCACTGAACATACACTGGACGTCCTTGTGCTATCTGGGTAGGTCCAAAAAATAGGTGATTTTTTGTGAATTTTTTGAGGGTAAAGTAAACAAAATAAATTAATCAATATTTATGGATTATATTGATGATACTTTTAAGTAGTTATATAAATTTTTTCAGCCCATTTAAATAATTAGGCGAAGCGGGATACTGGGCAACGGCGCGGAGTAGGTTGCTCCATGGCGGAAGTCCTCAGGGTCGTAAAATGTGTCTGAAACATTGAATCAATCGATTTTCCTGTTCAGTACAAATGTCCCTATAGAGTAAACTAAAAAAAGTTATTTTGAATAAAAATTCATAAAATGGCGGCAGTTAAAAGGAAAAAATTTAATTTTCACTATTAATTTTTCTCTTTTAACTGCCGCCATTTTATGAATTTTTATTCAAAATAATTTTTTTTAGTCTACTCTATAGGGACACTTGTACTGAACAGGAAAATCGATTGATTCAATGTTTCAGACACATTTTACGACCCTGAGGACTTCCGCCATGGAGCAACCTACTCCGCGCCGTTGCCCAGTATCCCGCTTCGCCTAATTATTTAAATGGGCTGAAAAAATTTGTACAACTACTTAAAAGTATCATCAATATAATCCATAAATATTGATTGATTTATTTTGTTTACTTTCTCCACAAAAAATTCACAAACATCACCTATTTTTTGGACCTACTGAGGGATATGGACCCTTAATTGGATGAAGGTCTATCCGGACGTTGCCAGAGGTGGACTACGACAGAAAGGAGAAAGTAAAAGCAAAATGGTAAATATTTTCCACAATTTTTTATAACAGATATATAATTAAGGCTATATGTATGTATGCATATATACATATATATAGATATATTACTCGTGATGTTACATAGATATCTGCTATATATATGTTAAATAGATCTACTATGTATATATTACTCGTAATGTTACATAGATCTACTATAATTGTATTAATTGTAGCTTCAAAATTTTAGAAACAAATATATTAGAGGATCTGGCAAATAAAATAAACATGGCCAATAAAGGTCCCAATAAATCCAGTTCCGAATGGTTTAAGGTATAGTTAATTTTTACACTATGATACGAATATAGTTTAATATTATATATTGTATTTAATTACAAAGAAAGTTTAATATTTTTAGACATTTGTATTTTATATTTGTAGACATGGAAAGACTGGAAGATGTACGTATTAAAAAAGGAGACAAAGCGAAGAAGTTATCAATTAGGAACAGGTGGAGGATCTCCGATAAAAGTAGATATGTCACCGTTGGAAGAAGAATTATTAGATTTCTTAACACCAGAAGCAGCAGGTCTGGAAAATATCCCACAAGGAGGATTAAACGTGGATCAAAGAGCAAGTTATAGTCAGGAAGATTCTTATAATCTAGATGATCTAGATAATGTAGATAATCTAGATAATCTAGATAAAGTACAGACGCAAGAACCACAATTTTCTAATTATTTGCTACCGCGTAAAATGCTACATACAAGTAATGTAGATAATCTAGATGAAGTACAGACGGAAGAAGCACAATCTTCTAATTATTTGCCACCCCGTAAAAGGCTACATACAAGTAATCTAGATAATCTAGATGAAGTACAGACGCAAGAACTACAATCTTCTAATTATTTGCCACCCCGTAAAAGGTTACATACAAGTAATGTAGTTTTAAATAAAGGTTTGTAATAGAAAATAATTAAACTTAAATAAATAAAATAGCATATTCAAATATTAATACAACTCATTTTATTTTATATTTTACATTTCAGAATCAGAAATTAAATCAGTGTCGGTTGAAATGGTTAATCTTCAAAAAGAGAAGATACAATTAAAAAAAGAAGAACTATCTATTCGAAGGCAATGTTTGGCAGTGCAACGATCTGCATTTTCTGAGTTGCGAGAAATAAGGCGTGCAATGGAGACATTTATATCTTTGCAAACAAAGTAATGAAAACTTGTATATTTTTATTATAATGATTATTTAAAGTATGAAAAAAATTAATCTACGGTATACAATTTTTCTAATAATCAATCAATTATATTTCTTTTGCAGTTACTAAGACACAACATTTCATGTGGTTCTGCGTCATTACTCTGCTCAGAATCTGCTGATTGATTTGAAACGAAGAACTAATCTTTTTATAACGGTTATTTGAGGAATTTTGCTGCCCAATCTCTTCGGCCGTGAGGCCCACTGCTGGCTTTCGTGTTGAAAACATTCCCAAAGAAATTTGGTTGAAACATAGGCTTGTTGGTATTGGTAGTCTATATCGAAAAGATATACCTATATTAATTTTGTTCTCCTATTCCTTAAAATAGGTGTTATTAATACTAAAGCATTTCAAATATTTTCTACGCTTAATATTTTCAAACGCTTTCAAGCGTTTCTAATTTTTTATTTTACTGCCGGCATGATTATAAATGTATAAAAACATTAACAACATTTAAAAATGCGGAGCATTACCTTGTTCAAAAGTGTATTCCTTTCTTTTAAGATTAATTAAAATACTGCTGAATGACACGTTCTCGTACTTCATTACCATTTACATTATTTCTTATACCGTTTATTCCGATATTTCTTTGCTGTATATCCAATTCGTCGTAATATATTTCAGGCTGCGGTATGTTATAAAATTTTGCGATATTTTGAACAACGCAGCAAGCATTAACAATGAGAGCTGTGAAATTGTTTATAACATTATATATTAATATTACTGTTATCTAGTATTATAATAGTATTTACAAAATGCAATTGGTATATGTGTCTTACCTGAAAATTCTGGTGAGTAATGCAATGCTCTCTCCTTTCTTAGGCACCTCCATCGCCTCTTTAACATTCCAATAGCTCGTTCTATACATGACCGAGCTCTTACATGAGCATCAGTGTAACGAGCCGAAGGAGTTCCTTTTGGTTGCCTTAGTTTTGGTGTCAAAAAGTACGGTAACAAGGGATATCCGGAATCACCTATAATATTAAAATTATGCTGTGCATATATCAACAACACTTCTATCTGTATATAATATTTTTAGTGTTAACAATAACAATAATAATAATAATGTAATATACCTAATAACCAAGTATCTGTTCGTCCATTGTGAAATTGCTGTTCTAAATACCGCGAGAGAATTGAAGCATTTCAGACACGTGCATCGTGGGTTCTTCCTCCATGACCACTATTTACAAATAGTATTTTCCCATTAAAATCACTGACCTTAAAAAATTCAATAATAACTTGTAATAATAATAATTATTTTTTACATAATAATTCTTATTTATCTTATATAAATAATACTTACTATCAAAATATTTAATGAATGATATAGTTTCCGATTTATATATAAATGCTCTCGATCCTTGTTTGGAGGCCAAATTGCTACATGAGTACCATCGATGGCACCTATTACGCCCGAAAATCTACAATGAATCCAAAACCTGTAATAACATTAAAAATTATTAATCTATACAAAAAATATTTACTTATAGCAAATATTATATATAAAATACTGTACTTTTGCTTAGTAAGCTCAATATCAAGATGTTCTGTTGGGAATTTTATCCAATGTTGCATAATTTGATTAAGTGCTTCTGCGACAGTGTGGATTGCTCCGGACAGTGATGATTGGCACATACAAGATAAAAAGTCTTGGCTAATACGACGTTGATATGAACCAGAAGCCAAAAAGCTCAAAGTTGCTAAAATCTTTGTACAACAAAAAATATTTTTATTGTTTTGCATATTAAAAATTTTATAAAAATATTAATACACTGTAAATTATTTAATTACATCTAGAATATAAATATTCTAAAAGAAATTGTAGATAACTTTTTCTATCTTTACATATTTATTACAATATATTTCTTATTACAGGTAATATTACATACCTTTAATTCTGAGGGGATTGCTGTTGATTTTCTTCCTTGAGGTATATATGGCGTCAAATTTATGCATAATTGCATTACTGCTTCCTTAGATAATTTACAAATACATTGCATACAAATTTATAGGGTATACGGTAATAACCGTACCACCATTCGTAGGCAAATAAAGCGAGTTGAACCGAACAGAAAAGTGCTGTCACACTTCAAATTTCGAAATAACTAACGAGATATTAATTATCCATAAATTATTTCGAAGTTCGTAAAATGACAGAACTTTTCTGCTCATTGTCAGTTAACCCGATCTATTTGCCTACGAAAGGTGATACGAGTATTATCGGACACCTTGTATATTATTTTTTTAGTGTGTTATACACACAAACACACACACACACACACAAGCCAGATAATATAACATAATAATAAAAATATATTATTTTAACATAAAAAATCAGCAAGGAAAAAACAATTATATATATTGACTCACATGTAACAATCTACAAATATTAATAAAATGGATTTATACCTATATAATTCCTAAAATCTATTTTCTGGAATGTCGAAAGGATCTTGTGTGTCACGCAATATTTTTCGCATGATACGCATTTCATTTCCATCTCTTTGCTCAATATTTTCATCTACAATATTTTCATCTACAATATTTTCATCTACAATAACGAACCATGCAGCAGCCATTTCGATTTTATGTTTTACGTAATATTTTCAGGAATGATCGGATTAGATCACACTATCTCGCAGTTACGGGCAAGTCACGGAACACGTAGTAAAATAAACACTTGCAGTAAAATAAACGGGAATTAGCACAGAGGAGGAAGAAAGAGGGAAAAAGCAAGAAACAAAGGGACGAATAAGATAGTACAGTAAATGATCAAAAGAATAAGATAATTTAAAAGAGAAGTTCCTAAAACAAGATAGAAAATGTTTGGAAGTAATGAAAATGATGGAATAAAGGCGGGAGGAAAAGAAAAGGAAGAAATTGTAATTTGTGTGTGTTCAAACAATTCGCACGGTCGCGACATACCGGTCCCCTACGCACATACCACCATGTTTCGGCACACGATTCGCTCGGCCCGGACCAATCACCGTAGGGCACGAATCGATTTGCTGCGGGTGATCTATCGGTCGATGACTCTCGGTTCTTCTCGAGTGCGGACATATTGTCGAGTTTCCGGTTCGCCCATGGGGATACAACTCCTAGGAGAAGGGGAGAAACATCATGGCGGCACGGCCTAACATTAGCGGGGGTAATGCGCGCGCATATCGTGAGCCGAAGCAAGCCGAACGTCGATCGGGCATGGTCGGCGTCGGAGACTCGGAACACGAAAAGTGAAAGTGAAAAGTCATTGTGCCTGCCAATCCTGCCATCAGCCATATTGAATTGAGTGCCTGGTGGATCGCGATCGCGGGATATCAGGGGCTGTTCTTCTTCTTATCCACCGAAAGACTCACACTGCCGATCGACCGTTCCAGTGTTTGCAGTGCCACAAAAATTTACCCACGTCCACGGCACTACGTTGTCACTTGACGCTACATAATTCTCAATCGCGACCGCTTCCTTGAATTTACTGCGGTCGGCGGTTCATGGATAAGACCAGTCTAGCGAAACACGAGGAGTCGCATATTCGTAACGAACAACGCAAGTGTGCGATACATGTCAGAAGACCTTCCACCACATAACCGACTTGAGTATTCACAAGAAGCATCACGATCCCGACAAGAAGTTTGATTGCGAAGTGTGCGGTCGCGAGTTCAACAGGCTGAACAATCTGCAGAGACACATGCTGGTACATCAACAAGTACGTATAACTATTTTATTCGGACTATCTTTTATTTTTCTGAATTCTTAGAATCATATTTTCTCTTTAGTTATTACACTTTGCTTTCTTTTTTGATTTTGCTTTATCTCTTTTTTCTAATTGCATTCTTTTTGCTGCCAATTTAATTATATATATATATATATATATATATTTGTGTATATATATTTGTGAATCTATCTTTTAAGTGTGTGAATCTAATTGTATTGTTTCATTTGTCAGACTGCTGCTACCGAAGGCAATACCGAAAAGGCCCTAAAAGGAAGTAATAAGACCTGTCTAGCGAAACACGAGGAGTCGCACATGCCTGACGAACAACGCAAGTATACGTGCGAAACATGTCAGAAGACCTTCCACCACATAACCGACTTTAGTATGCACAAGAAGCATCACAGATGAGCGAGAAGAAAACGGTAATATTAATGTAGTCGTAGAGAATAGTATGTAATATTCTGTGATATGTAATGTTCTGTGATATGTGATATGTCGAGTTGCTTAAGCGTAATACGTGCATACATTTAGGCTATTTGCAAGAATATTTCATGTGTCGAACTATGTGATTTCGGGAATAGAGTCCGCTGTGGCAACACCGGTAGGTGCTGGGACTGTCATCCGCGGGTGGCGGAGTCCGGGCCGGTGTATCCCTCTTCCTCTCCTCTCACTTCTTTCAGTTCAAATTTAATTTACTTTGCACTTTCTTTTGGGGTTAATATCAATTGACAAATTGTTGTATACGATGCCTTCGCCAAAGAAATTTTCTTGCAGATTTCCCAATTGTGCCAACGGCTATTATTGGTCGAAAGGTGAAGCCAATAATATAGTACAAAATAAACACTTTTATAGATTTCCAAACAATCCTGACATTTCTACGAAATGGAAAATGATTTGTGGCATCGATATCACTCGCAATTGCCGGAATATGTTTATTTGCGAAGATCATTTTAAGAAAGAAGATTTTGTTAACTTTACAAAACATCGGTTGAACCCAAATGTCATACCAAAAGACATTGATATGTCAAGTAATTAGTCACAACAGAAACTACTGCTTTTGACTGTCAGCCAATAATGAGTGAAACATCTGCCGTTTGTAGCGATTTAAATTACAATTTTAATAACGATTTAAATCCCGATTTAAATAACAATTTAAATAAAGATATAAATATCGATTTGAATAACGAATTAAATCACAATGAGGTTAACATAAATATGTGTGATACTGTTTTGAATAGTGATACTGTTTTTGAGGAAACTCCTGCTAATTTTTCTGACAATAGCACGTTTCAAAATGTTCAGGTTCATGATAGTAACGACAGTCAATTTAGAAATAGTTTAGAATTAAATTTAGGTAATGCAGACAATAGCGAAAACAGGCCTATTTGCATCTGTGACAATGAAGATTGTACAGATAGACAAAGCATTCCTTCAAATGAGTTGCAATCACCTAGTGTTTCTACAGAACCTACAAAAAAAAGAAAATGTGGAGTTTTAACGCAAGCAGGAGTTACGTCAAAGACGATGTCACCACGAAAAAGTATCATGTACTCGATTCATCGGAAAACTATGGCACAACTGTGCAAAGTAAAAAAGACATTAAGTGACGAAAGGAATGCTTTAAAACAATTAAAAAGTATGTCAGATAAGAATATATTTGACTGCATTGAAACAAAACTGAACGAAGTTACCCAACATTTTATTCAATCGCAACTACGTAATGCAGGTCGTGGTCGTAACGGAAAACGGTGGACAGAGCAAGATAAAGCTTTTGCTTTATCTATTTATAAACGAAGTCCTCGTGTTTACAATTATCTGCTCAACTACTTCCAGCTACCATCAACGAGCACTCTGAAGAACATATTATCAAAGATTCCTTTCGACACTGGTATAAATAAATTCCTTTTGGAACAGTTAAAAGTAAAAAGCGATGAAATGCATGAATTGGATCGATATTGCACATTAGTTTTTGATGAAGTTTCATTAAGTAACGGTTTTCATTACGAAGCACATAAACAACAAATTTCGGGTTTTGAAGACTTGGGTGAGTTGGGTCGAACTTCTAGGGCAGCAAACCATGCTCTTGTTTTAATGATACGTGGTCTGAGAAAATCATGGAAACAAGTAATAGCTTATTACTTTACTACTAACACAATATCGAGCAGCAATCTGAAACGCATCATAACAAATGCAATTGTGCAATTGCAAGAGATTGGACTGAAAGTAAAAGCAGTTGTTTGCGACCAGGGTTCAACTCAGAAAAAGCTTTATCTGAATTGTGCGCAGAAAATAAAACAAACCCAACTTGTCACACGTTTGTCGTCAAGTCTGAAACCATAGTAATTATTTATGATGTTCCTCATTTATTAAAATGCACTCGAAACGCCTTGCTTCGTTGTAACATTCAATTTGCAGAAAACAAAGTAGCTAAATTTCAGTACATTATAAATGCTTTTAATGTTGACCAAAATTTTCCCTTTAAACTTCTGCATAAATTGAATAAAAATGATTTTAATTTTAAAGACTCTTTTATTAAGATGAGGGTAAAAATTGCAGCGCGTCAGTTGAGCTATACTGTTGCTGCAGCTATTCTGGCTCGTAGCGTTGGTAACATGAACGGATTGTTTCCACCTGAATCGATACAAACGGCAGAGTTTGCTCAACTTATAGATGATCTATTTGATTCTTTAAATGGATGTACAATAAATCCAGATGATAACAAGAGGTATAGATGTTGTTTGCAAGACAACTCGCCTCACTTAACGTTGTACAGCAGATTACTGTCAGAAATGACTAAGTGGAAATTATTTGATTCAACTACCGGAAAGGATGTCACAAACCAATATCATTTCGTGAAAGGTTGGATGATAACAATCAGATCGGTCATGTATTTGTGGCAGCAATTAAAAGCTGTTGGCTTCACCTTTCTAAATATGAGGAATTTAAATCAAGATCCACTGGAAAATCTGTTTTGCCAAATTCGGCAACATGGAATTGCAAATTCAAATCCCACTTGCCATCAATTTGTAGCTGCGTTAAAAACTGTAGTATTAAATAAACTCGTTGCACCGGTTTCCAAATCTGCGAATTGTGAAAGCGATAATTGTGAAAATTTGGAAAATTTTCAACAATTTTTAAGTAATACTTGTGACAGCGTTCACGAGGGCGAAAGTGAACCATTACAGAACACTAGTGACTGTACTCTTCCATGGGTCGATTTTGAAAATTTAAACACTGATGCCTCTCAAGCTCTTTCTTACGTGTCGGGTTATCTTTTAAAAAGGCTACAAGTTCCTGACGAAAATTGTTCAAAATGTAAAATTGATTTATTTTGTACACAACAAGAAGAACATCATCTGTACACGGTTTTTAAAGAATATTCAGACAAACATTCGTTAACGTATCCAAGCAATAAGGTGATTACGTTCATACAAAACCTACACGATAGATTATTTCACTTTTGCAATGAAAATGGACATAAGTCGAACTTGGAAGCAGCTTTTAAAAAGTATTTTTCAATAACTACAGCAGTGATTTCTGTAGCAGTCATCGATGTGATGATGAATTGGTCAAAATTAGTTTAGCGTTTTTAATACATAAGTATGTTAAAGATAAGAAAAAACCGGTACAGGTAACTGCAGGCCATTACGAAAAAACCAAGCAATTTAAATCATTGTGATTTAGTTGCATTTTCTGCTTATTTGCATTTTTAGTTTCTCTTTGATATATTTGGTTTTCTAACTCTTTAATTGTACGGTTTTTTCTTTTTTCCACTTATTATAGAATCGTATATTATGTTATGTGTTTTATTATTATAGACTTTATTTGAAATCAAAATGTATTTTATGTTACACACTTTGACATAACAATGTATTTTATGTTACTTTGAAATGAAAATGTCTATTATTATAGACTTTATTTGAAATCAAAATGTATTTTATGTTACACACTTTGACATAAAAATGTATTTTATGTTAAACTTTGAAATTAAAATGTAATTCTATGTTACACACTTTGAAATAGAAATGTATTTCATGTTATAAATTAAAATTTTTTAATAAAAATGTATTTCAATTTATATGTAATTAATTTGTTCTTTATTGCGCATTCCCTCATTTTATGACGAAAATAACATATATTATTTATTAACATATATTATATATTATTTACGGCTCATATAAACTGTGTTCCGATATACACTGCCAGTATTGAAAATCTATAGTTTACGTATAACGTAAATTATAGATTTTCTGTACTGGCAGTGTATTCGGAACACAGCTAGTAGCACAGCTAGTAGCTATAGATATAGAATGTAGTACAGGGCCTAACCGCCAGAGCGCGTTGATCGCGCGGCGGCGTTTCGTGTTTCCACTGGTTACAATGGAAGTTGCGCTTCTCTTAGTATATGTTCTGTGGGTTCGCCTCATCGCACGTGTTTAACGAGTCTCTCGCGCACGACGGCGGTTACCGAATTAACTGTGGCTAATTACTCTGGCTTTCGAGTCCATCGGATCGCTCTCGAGCGAAAGATCTCTCGGTTCACTCTATCAACCCTTCGGCATCACCTCAAGATAGCATCGATCGCGGAAGTGCTCTCGACATCGTGCGACGCATCGAGTGGCCCAACGGTCGACGTGATTGCGGATCTTCTCAGCATTCGGACAGGACTCAGTAGTGACAATTGTGGACAGATTTCAGCAGTGGAGAAGCAAATACGGACAGAACTCAGTTGTGCGGTGTCCGAAAAAATAGACAGGTAACATTTGCGAGTGTATCAAATTCATCGGTAAGACCACCCCCCGAGGGGGGGTCATCTCGCGAACCCGCCGCGCCCTACCGAAACCAGAAACCGCGGACAATTACTCAAAACAGTGTGAGTTAGGATTTATCATGTAAATTAGAAGTAAAAATTCATGCATTGTGTTTATATTTTTGAATGGCAATCATTATATATTTCATAAGAAAAGAATATAAAACTGGAAGTCACACACACAACACACAACACACATACATCACACACAACTGACACAACACATCAAAAATAAATAACTGTATAGATATTAAACATCTTATTAGCATACTTTTTTTCTTCAAATCGAGGAATTTTCTTCAGCAACGAAAACGGTATGCGTCCGATAGAAGACGGAAAGATAAAGAGCATCGTAGATCTTTATTTATTTACGCGACATTACTCATATATTATAAGGAGCGGTTGGAACATACAGTGTGTCCACAACACTGTGACTACAATATGTCTCTTCTCCGGAGAAAAAATATTTCGATTCAAAGAAAGAAAGAATATGCTAATAAAATTTTCAATATCTGTACAGTTCTCCCTCGAAATTTCTATTACTATACTATATATATATTTCTTATTTATTTATTTACTTATTTAAACCTTGCCTATCATTTTGATGTGTTGTGTGTGATGACTTCCAGTTTTATATCCTTTTCTTATGAAATATGTAATGCTTGCAATTCTAATATCAACACAATACATTAATTCTTACTTCTAATTTACATTATAAATCCTAACTCACACAAATCACAATTTCTTTTTTTCTTTTTCTTTCGCCTCTATTCTATCATTGTCATTACTTCTTTTTCTATCTTGTTTTAAAAACTTCTATTTATATTTCTCTTATTCTTTCGATCATTTACTGTACGTACTATCTTATTCGTCCCGAATTATCGGAGTTTCCAGTATTGTTCGGTTATTTCGACTCAACTCCAAATGCCAACCCTTATGACGTGCCAATTCCATCTTCAAATTAGATACAAAGAGAAAGAAAAAGCTATAAGAGAAAGCTCTCACAATAACAGAAAGTTATCGCAATTCACCTGTAAATCCTGACGAGCCAATCTGGTAATTATTAGAGGATCTGACAAATACAATGCTCAGTGGTGTAAGCTCGCAAATGTCATCCGTAGTCCACATCCAGGGACGTCATGATTTTGTTAGCGGAACTTTCGTTCGCGCTCATCGCTTTACCAACCAGAGCTATATACGAATTATTCCATGTATTATTGTTCCACGAATGTAGTTCTGCAAAAAAGAAATTAACGTAGCAATGTTAAATCACCTTTACATATTAATTTAAATACATATGACCTTACAAGTGTTTTATCTGTTAGCCATACCAGCAATCTAGTAATAGACGAGCTCGACTTACAATTTTTACTTTAACTCGTAGCAAAAGTCATAATTTGGCGGTGGTTCCGGAATCGCGAGTGGATCTTGCGGGATATCGATCCCTTCGGCGTCTAAAAGTCTTAATTTAATATCCATGGATAGTAAAGTCTCCAAATCATTTTCAGCCTCTTTACTAGTCATTCTAAAAAAAGGAAAAAGCAAGTAAAAAATTTACTCGCGCGTGCATTGGTTATAAATGTAAGCATAATATGCGACAAACCGAGTAAAGCGTTAATGCCGTCAGTCCATTAATCAAAAACTTGATCATCAGGAGCAACGAAATCGAGACTAGACACTTCAACGGAGTCCAAGGCCAAGGAAAACGCCAACTGATGCGTAGTTTTCCGTCTTTGTAAATCTTTCATATGCGGACAATCCCTGCCGGTTAATAATCCTCGAATCTCGACTACCGCTAACTTCGTAGGAAGTTCGTCTATCGTTGGCACCGATTTCTCGTCGCAATCTCCGTAATGGAAGACTTTGTGATACGGCGATAAGTGGACGTACTAAAATTTATCTTTAATCCGCTAAAAATATCAAGATTCTTATTAGGAATTTTTCCTAATTTGTACGTAATATTGAACGTATGTCTTATGTCAAAATGATACATACTTGTCCTCTGGCACTGTATTTCATGAATCTGGTACCCTGCACCAAAAATCCTAATCGTTGCTGCTGCATCAGCTTTAAGATTTCAGGAGTAATCTGTTCTCTAAGTTCAACAATTAGCCTTGCGTGGCTTTCCCATTCGTCCCTATTTGTCGTTTCCTGTTGCTACAGGTTAGTAATTGTCGAGTAGGGCAGCTGTTGTAAATTGTTTTTGAACTTATCCAAACCTGTGGGCTTTCATTGAAGCGCTCTAGTAATCTGCTCGTGCACAATAGAGAAGACTTTGACGAAATCTTCCGTAGTTGCACATAACGCCAGACGACTCTCACCGTTGACGGGTTTACACCGTATACGTACACCGATTCCGGTGGTTTCTGCGGCGCATTGCGATAAGTTCGCTCTAGATACAGTTCGCTCTCCGGACCCTCTCCGGCGGAGTTAGAGGCCATTACCTTTGAGAAATTTATGATTCTCATTTAAATCTTTCATTTATAAGTTTGCCAATATATTTTAAATACCTTTCTATTTATGTACTCTTTAAATAATCAAGATTACTCATAATAAATATTTCATACAATTGACACTTTGCAGTTGGATTTTTCAACATTCTTAGTAGATGCTCATATAGAAATACAAATAAAAGACTTTCAGCTTTACCTTTACATAATAATATGTATCTGGTTGCAATCCAACGACCAGTGACCAAGGACGAGTGGTACGCGACAAGTAATAAGTAGCATCCTCCTCGCGGTTACTCTCTTTCCAGTACTTGATCCTATGACCGATCAGCTTGCCTCGCACTCGCTCGCGAGTCTGCTCGATCGGTAGCCAGCTGACGTTCAAGCTGGTGCTATTGTAGCTCAGGGAGAACACTTGTTGCGGCGCAACCTGCGGCATGTCCTCTGCGCTGTACACCGTCACAATTTCGAATATCGGGCCTTCGCCCATTGCATTAATCGCTTGTACTCTCACTTCGTATTCCATGTAATAATACTTGGGTTGGATCGATACGACACTGCTACCGACATTGCCGTATTCCTTCAAGGACAACGACTGAAACTCCGTGTCATGTCATTTGCGACGCCAGAATATCTTATAATAGAGTCCAGTTGCGCGGGTCGCCCCCCCCCCCTGCGGGTGTGTCTGTGTGTGTGTGTGTGTGTGTACAGTGTATATGTATGTGTATGTCCGCGGTGATGAGCTCGGGAGACCGTGGGTGAGCTAAGCCCAAGGAACTGCGCGGATCACTTCCCCCTGCGGCCGGTGAGGGAGTTGATGGCGGACCGTAACCAAATTCATTAAAGGCAAGCACGCGGAACTCGTACGTGGAATACGGATTTAGAACATTCTCTAGATATGCCTCTTTTCGACCGTTATATCTATCCATCTCGACAGCCGTAATATCTAAATGCAATTATATACACGTTTACGTGAGGTAAAGCTACACAGAGAAAATAGATACAGCGAAGAAGCTTTTGAACACTTAGTTTGAAATCGCGTGCATATTAAAATCATAATTAAGTACTAATTGTCGAAATCATTTCTATAAGAAATCATGATTATCAAAGACCAAACTTACTTTCTACAAGAGGGAACCATGTGCGATTCCAATTCGTTCGCGCGCTGATTGTATACATAGTTATCAGTTTGCCGTTTAAGGCACCGTCGGTCCACCGCAATGTGGCTGAAGTTTTGACGATATTTACAACCTGCACTCTACCAGGTGGTCCAGGTGGTCACTGCACGATCAGAGTAAGCTTGCTTGATATTTCGCCAACAGCGCTTCTCAAGATGCATTCGTACTCGCCGGCTTCAGCGAATGTGGCATTTATAATATCTAGATATTCGCCACCGATACGTAATCGTGGGTTATTTTGCAAGTCCTTATTACGGATACGCATTCCATTATGCGTCCAAATATACGCTACGTCCAAAATCTCGTCTGTTTGCGCCACACAGCGCAATGTCAGATTATAATTATAATTCAGAACTATCAGTGGCGGCAGTCTTTGAATAAATTGTGGTCCACCTGCAATATAATAATATAATTAGCCGCTATGTCAAAATCAGTTGTTATCTATATAGAAATCACAAATTTTCATGAAATGACAAATTTCAGTATGCATAAACGATAAATATCAAAGACATACTATGATAACCGATATATAATTTAATCTATTTTGTTTAATATCTCTTTGCATAAATATCTTCGTGACTTCAGGATTTTCTTAAGCGTCACATGATTGACTTACGTAGTACGATCAGTCGTCCGCGAGTTTCATCGCTGCCGTACTGATTTGTCGCTGTACACACGTATGTTCCTTCGTCGTCTCGCGATACCGGACTGATAATAAGATTTCCGGTTTCTAGAATTCTTCGTCTACCGCCCGATCCGATCACGTTTCCATCTTTCTTCCAAACAAATTTCGGCCTGGGCGCAGCTTCGGGTTTGCATACAATTGTGACGTTACCTCCTTCTGCCGCATATGTCTCGGATTCCATAGGCCGTTTCTTGAAGGAAGGTTTCAACGCTGGAATATATCACAAAAAACTATATAATGATGCTTTACACAATTACACAATGGCGCGACAAAAATAATGATCCATTATTTTCATCATCACTGCGCAGTTGGATTTGAAAGAGATATAAATACTTACACAAGACCCTAAGTTGAGCCGATGAGTACGTTGTTTTCAATTGATTCCTTGCGCGGCATTGATACATAGCCTGATCCCTTTCAGGATTCAAATGTCGTATATTTAGTACATTATACCTTGGATAAAAATCTCAAAATTGTCATGCGGTAATGCAGCCAACAACAGCCATTTCGTTTCACGTTTCACTGTTACGTTACACGTTCCACGTTTCACGTTTCATTTTTCACAGTTCACATTTCACTTTTCACAATTCACGCTAGGGGAAAAGTTTCATGATCGACCCCCAGTACTTTTATAAGTAAAAGAAAGCCGAAACAAAAGAGTCAAGCTACTAATAACGATAGAATTCGAAATGAGAAATTTGAAAAGAATTTATCGATTGGTAAATTATTTTTTGTAATATATATAATTATTAATCACAACTATTAAGCACCTTTACAAAATGCAAAAGCTAATAATGTATTTTTTGTAAATTTTGTAGGTAATAACGAATCTTTAGATGACAACGATAAATTATTGAATGTTAATGAACAAGAATGTAAATGTTGTCTTGTACATATAAAATACAACTGTGGTATTTATATGTTATTTGCAATCGCAAAATTTGCCCATTGCCCGAATTTTTAACCAATGCGACATGGATAAGTTTAAATGTCCACAACACGTTCTGGATATTTATTTTGGCCACTGAGCGTTGGAAAACACAACGCGTTGTGGCCGAAATAAAGTACTCAGAACGCGTTATGGACATTTAAGCCATATATTGCATTGGTTAAAAAATTCGGGCAATAGGCAAATTTTGCGATTGCGAGTAATATATATATTTTATGTACAGTTATTTTCGATAGAATTATCATTAATCTTATTATAAAATTGAATTATTATTACATGTTCGACACGATTAATAAATATATTAAACTTTTTTCCAGAAAAATATTTGAAAGAAATCATCCGCCAACAAAATATATTGAAAGCCAGCATGTGGCAATATACAGATTCACTTCACGAATTAACCACATCGGTTAATCGTATTCTTACGAATAAGGTGACTCATGAAGTGGAGGAAGCAACAACTTCATTCTTCACAATGTTTAATTTTCCGTTACAAGACGAGGAAGACCTAATCCGCGTCGATGAACACCTAAACGACGAGAAAAATTTTAACGTTGCGGTAATTTTTTATGAATGTGTTATTCTCACATATATATGTTACATGTTTATTACAGTTTTACAAATATACTTTATTAATTAATGAAATTTTAGTTGATTATTATTTTTATTTTGAATTTTACAGATGAATGAACTTGCAAAAATTGGTGGAAGTTCTGTACAAAATTTTACTCAAAGAGCTTTGCAAATGTTAATAACAAATGACCTTGCATCAACCTATAGCTGGTTGGGAAGGCGAGCCAAAAAAACTTTTAACAAATTAAAATTAGCGGATTTGATAATTGGTAAGTAGTTTTTTAGATTATCTTTTATTTAACGATTTTATTAAAATCATTCTTCCTTCGTAGATTATCAAATATACAATATACAATTACTATTTACAATTTTACTATTTACAATTATACTATTTACAATTTTCTAATTATTTTTTACCCTGTTTTTATATTATAGGTTCTGTCAAAAAAAGCATCCCAAATTCTACTAATAAAGAGTGCGAAGAAGCAATCCAAAAGTGGTTAAGAAGAGCCAAAGAACGTAGTAATAATAATAATAAGAAACGTGGAGAAAATAATAATAATATTGAGGAAAATAATTTTTAATTGCATACACGAGAAGTTACTGTGGGAGAAACTCCTACTGGTGCAGAAACTGCGCGTGAAGGTTTGGCAGATGCTGAAAATTAATTGGTCGAATCATTTATTATAATAACTTACCTGAGAAACTCATCATCGCTTTCATTTTTTATTATGGTTTATATTTTTTTTTGTTTATATTTTAGTTATATATATATATATATATATATATAGTTTATATATATAAATTATTAATTTATATAGAATATTAGATTATAAAAGAGTTAGTTATATGTAGCTATATATACATATATAAATATTATTATAGTTTAATTTAATAAATGTATTGCAGTATTACAAAATACTGCAGTGATACTGTAAGTGCAGTAATAATAATAAGTATATACATGTATACTGTGATAATATAAAACTGTATAAAATAAAACTATTTCAGTTTTTCACTAAATCGTTATTAATTTTAATACCTAATTAATTATAAATTATGCACGTATAATAAGAAGCCGAAATATGTCCAGTAAAGGTATAAACTTCGTCCATAAAAGGTCCAAAGTACGTCCGTTAGATTAATAATTTATATCCATTTAAGATCCATAAATGTCCAATAATGGATGTCCTATGGATGTCCAGCCCAGTTGCAAACGGATATACAATGGACGTCCACTGTACGTCCGTCGTACTTAATATAAACGTCCAGTGGATGTACACAATGTCCGACATGGATGTCCATTGTATGGGGAGCAGAAATGAGTTCCGAGCTCGGTGCAGAGCGGTGTAGATGAGCGCGCTATCTCTAGGTGGGTTACCGACCTACTTACAGCCACGGTCGATAAAAGGTTCAAATGCAGAACCGCGAACGCGTAAAAATGGTCAGTCACGCGTATTGCTCGCGCGTGCATTTGATGAAAAGAAACATTTTTAATAAAATTTGATACACACAATTAATATTTATTACATACAATATAACAATCACAGGTGATTATGTTGTAATTATAATCACAGTCAGTCACGCTGTATTGCTCGCGCGTGCATTTGATTAAAAAAAACGTTTTTAATACAATTAATATTTATTACATACAATATAACAATCATAGGTGATTATGTAATTATAATTATATTATGCATCTGTAACTATATTATTCCACCGACTAAGTATGTGTTTACTGGAATAATATAATTACAGATAATATGATAATTATAATTACAACATAATTCCCTATAATTATTCTATTGTTTACGTAATGCATATGTATAACATATGTATACGTATGTAATACACATATATAATACATATGTATATAAGAAATTGTTTTTCAATTCTTTATAATTTTTACGATGTCGCATTATTTTCAGTATCTTATTTATAAGTGAATGAAATATTAAAATTAAATTAAGTAAATTAAGGATTAATCGGATACGAAATCTATTTTGTAATATTTTATAAATTTATAGATTCTTCTAATTTCAACATTAAGTTTATAATGCGATTTTCATCCATTTTTGCTTTTTACAAAATGTAATTATCTATTTCCTAAAATTGAAATATTTTCTTATAAGAAGAAAATATTTTTATATGCAAGTGATGGTATCTCGTGTTTATGGTAATTGGAATTATTTTCTGCGAAAGAGGAAGCCATTTTTTATGTGCTACGGAAATTGTGAAGAAATATATAAAGTCTACGATATTATCACGTTACTGTTAGCCATTATTTTCACAAATATTATATTATTTTTATTATTTTTTTTATATAATAAATAAAGGATTAATCGGATAGAAACATATTCGTAACATAATATGTTGCCGAGATGTTTCGAGATGTTCCTTGTCTTAATATTTGTTGGTTCTGAAAAGAACCGATTGTTTTGCTTCGCCTTGGAGCGAATTTTAATAATCCGTCCAATAGCCATTTCTTTCGATAATATGATCTATCGTGCACTAACATATAGCGTTTTCGAATTTCGATTTGTTGACTCGACCCGACTCGGGTCAGATTAAAAGATCGGAAAAATGATAATGAAATATTATAATCTGCCACGATAATGCTAAGAATCTTTGATCGATGTTAAGGGCAATACGCGTGACTGACCATTTTTACGCGTTCGCGGTTCTGCATTTGAACCTTTTATCGACCGTGGCTGTAAGTAGGTCGGTAACCCACCTAGAGATAGCGCGCTCATCTACACCGCTCTGCACCGAGCTCGGAACTCATTTCTGCTCCCCATTGTACGTACATAAGACGTACTTGTGCTTATTGGATATATACATATATATAATATTCTTGTTTGTGATTTTTTAAAAATATGTATTAAAATGTATTACAAATAAAATTAATTTCTGACAATATCAATGTTTAGTAATATCGTTATAATACCGGTAATACCGGTATTACAAAAAGTTATGCGTATACCGGTGTTACGTCATACCGATATTTATATTAATCGGTTTTTATTTCGGTTATTATATAAAACCGAAAAGTACCGATATTTTACCGGTGTTTTTTATACCGCTTTTAATCCCTGGTTTGAACCTTGAACGAATACAGTGATCTGTGTTTAAAAACGGATGTCTTGTTATTAGCCGACGTTTTTGAAAATTTCCGCGAAAGTTGTATTAAAAATTATGGATTAGACCCCGCTTATTACTTTACTTTGCCAGGTTTCACATGGGACACCATGTTGAAGCATACTCGAGTCGAACTACTCACCGATATTTTTTAGTATTAGTAACAAGAGGGAATAAGTAGGCTATAAAGCCCCTAGTCACCCCGACCTAAAAGGTCTATTGTAATAGCTCCCATTTCAAATATTTTACTATGGCAGGCGGGCTGCGGGGTATCAACGTCCAGTTTCCCTGCGCGAGAGTCTCCTTTTAATCCCCCGCATGAGAGTCCCCCCTTTTTTCGTGCGGGGGGGAAGGCGCAGTTTGGAAGCGAGGCATTTTTGTCTTCTGGCGAGGCATTATTCTTGTCCTCGCAAGTCATTTTTGCTTTCTAACTTCCCCTAATCTTATATAGAAGAGTTTTCGTGGGCAAGATACTCTCGGTGGTTTGCCATTGCCTTCCAAGAGGTGGCGATCGAATAAAAACCGACGACAGTCGGATTTGAACTCGGATCTTCGGCTCAGTAGAGCAGCGCACAACTCTCTGCGCCACACAATCGCTTGCTCACCGATATAGATATGATTATGTTTATGGAACGCGGTATTCGGTGTCAATGTTCCAGCAGATACGCGCAAGCCAATAACAAGTATATACTATCTTACGATCCATCGAAATCATCGTCGTACCTAACGTATTTCGATGTAAACAACTTGTACGGTTGTGCAATGTGTCAACCACTGCCTTACGCCGATTTTCGATAGGTCGAAGACATATCAAACTTTGACTTTAGCGCGATCGCTTCGGATTCGTAGACAGGTTATATTCTCAAGCTGACTTACTGTTGTGTCCGACGCGCGATAAACCGCCCGGCGAGCGGCAGGACAAGCTCCTCGCGATTTTATACGGTAAAAAGCGTTACGTCATACAATATCGCAATCTGCAACAGTGCACGCGTCACGGTCTTTGTATCGCAAAGATACATCGCGTATTACAATTCGCTCAATCCGCATGGTTCCGCGGTTACATTGAATTTAACACCCGGTTTAGAACGCACGCGGCAAACGATTTCGATAACATGTACAAATTGATGAATGTATAACGCGGGATTCGGTAAAACTATGGAAAACATTCGAAATCACGTCGATGTAAAATTATTAACAAAAAGGGACGGACGATACGGCGCAGAGGCAATGATCGCGAAACCAAATTTTCACAGTTGGAGCGTCTTTTCGGAAAATCTAGTCGCCGTTGAACTGCACAAACTCGAGGTAAAATTCGACAAGCCGATCTACGTCGGCATGTGCATACTCGATGTATCGAAAGTCTGTACAAATTTCATCACAAGTACATGTTTCCCCTGTATCGCGACAAGTGTAAAGTTATGTACATTGATACGGACAGTCTAATATACCAAATAGAGTGTGAGGATGTGTACAAGAACGTGAAACGCGATATCGCAAGATTTGATACAAGCGATTACCCGGCCGACAACGCGTACGGTATACCGCTTGCGAACAAGATGATGCCGGGCTTAATGAAGGACGAGAATAACGGCGCAATCATGACTGAATTTTTCAGGCTTAGGGCAAAGATGTACGCCTTGCGAGTCGATGTCAAAAAAGACACTAAAAAAGAAAAAGGCATCAAGAGTAACGTCGTAGCGCGTACTATAACGTTCGACGATTACACGCGGCGTCTGTGCGATGAGATTGAAATAACGCGACAGTAGTCCTGTATAAGATCAAAATTGCACGAAGTGTACACCATCCGCGAGACGAAAATTGCTCTGAGTCCGTACGACGACAAGCGGTACCGGATTCGACCGATACGTTACCGTGGGACATTATCGAATAGCCTTGTAACGTAATGTATGTAATGTACTTCTAATCGGCAATATTTATATGGTCGGGATCGATGCCCTGTTGCTAACTCGGGACTCGGGGACCCGAGTTAGCTGTGACCTCTCGTTGTTAGCTCTTTGAGTGGTCTTGATATCAGCGCTTTTGGTCGTCCTGAAGTTGAACGTTCTTAATTCCGGTGTCGGTTTGCATTGTCTGATCGATCGTCCGATACAATCTCAGTATTTTAGGCGGGTTACTAACTGACTTTTAGTCGCTATGGGCGAATTTCTTATAGGATGTAACTCGCAGTTGCTAAGTACAGTAATTACTTTTATATTTAAATACAGTACGCTCATAACATACCATAGTGAGTATGTCATACTGCTCTAGAGACATTCTATAATCTTGATATAATAACTCATTATCTTCATTTGAAAGATGGTTAAACAAATTTCTATAGTGGTCGCATTTATTTTGATCAAAGTGAACTGGTCCCACCCACCATCTTCTATTCACTTTTGTGAATTTTTTCTAATACATTGCAATTTGTTATCATAAAAATTTTCATGCCATTGAAAGACTTACAAGTGCTTTCTGTAGATGCTTTAAATGTCTTCTTCTACTTCGTAACATCTTTGCAATATAAAAACACATAAAAAAATCACTTTGATGCATTTATAATCTGCTTAATATGTAAAATGTAAACAAATTTGGTAATTATTTAGAATTACGGACCACCCTCCGATGACCTTGATCTTGACATGTTATCATGTACTCTCCTGAGTGACCTTCAGAAGGTGTTAGCCGTTGGTCGTTGTTTGTTAAAAAGTCATTAACAAAATAATATCCTTAGGACTCTCGAAAATTCAAACTCAATATAACTTGGCTATGAGAGTCAAACGCGGTACTTGGTGCGTATTTAATCAAAAATGATTTATTTCAAGATACAAGATCAATATTCCGTACGTTTCGGCTCCAAATCGGGCTATCCTCAGCAGATACAAAATATTAAAAAATTTTCGAATTTTCCATCATACCCAGTGTGTCGCAAGATTACAAAGTCAAGAAACTAATACCGGAGTATGAGTAACCAAAAGATCGACATCTGTAAAAAAGTTGAAACTTAAAATTGAAGAAACGGGGAATTAAAGAACAAACGACTCACCAAATAGTCCGAAGAACGAGATTGAAGCAAAAAACATATTCTCATACATATATCTATATGTCGTCTGCACAAGAATCATACAATTATTTAAAAGAACAATGCTTAAGAGCTACATGATAATGTCAAGAAGAGTATAACGACATTGACAGATTAGTTTCTTGACTTTGTAATCTTGCGACACACTGGGTATGATGGAAAATTCGAAAATTTTTTAATATTTTGTATCTGCTGAGGATAGCCCGATTTGGAGCCGAAACGTACGGAATATTGATCTTGTATCTTGAAATAAATCATTTTTGATTAAATACGCACCAAGTACCGCGTTTGACTCTCATAGCCAAGTTATATTGAGTTTGAATTTTCGAGAGTCTTAAGGGTATTATTTAATTTACGCTGGCTGGATAGATGCGTCAACAATTTTTTAAGTTTATCTCGTCCACCTTTGGATATCACGCAGTCAAACTTTTGAAGCAATGGATCAATGCTAGAAGAACAAACATCAAGAGCAAAATCAGAATAAGTTTTCTAAAATACTGTATATATAACAGCATTGTACCTCAACATTTATATCGGTTTTGGAATTACATTCCTTATTTTTCACATCAGAAGTCCAAATCGAATTTCAATGTTTTAAAGAAATCGTTTATTGTTAAACTACTAAAAACTGAACTTAATGATGCCTATAGAACAGTTAATTTGTCTCAAAAACAGATTTTCCATCTTACTAGAAGTATCTCGAAGCATATACCTGTGTACATTTGTAATGATTTTTTCAATAGGCAGAATATATATTTTAAGTTCTTCTCAGAACAAGAATATAGCATCCGTGATAGAAAATTAGCTTGGTTGACTCGTAAACATAATTTTACAAAAGATAAAGATATCAAACCGATACACTACAGATATACTGCCAATAATGTTGTTTCCACACAATCCCAAAACACAACTTGTTTACCTTCTTTATCCATTCCCGGTCCAAGTGATTTGGATGGGAATGTTCCTCCTTCAAAAATTTTTGAAATCTTTTTCGAACCTTCTGCCTTTTGCAAGGATGTTAAGTCTTCGCTTACTATTGTTAGGGATAAATGGTTTATTAATTTAACTTCTACTCATATCCCCTTGAATGTGCAGTGCTTATTACAGTTAGGTGAGAATTTTTCTCTACCATTCTTTAATAAAAGGAAAATCACTATCGAGTTCCTTAAAAACATTGAATGTAATACAAATAAATTAGATATAGACATTAAATTAAACATTAGAAATCGGTCCATCCCTATAATTAATAACCTATTATCCTTTTCCTCTGATAAACTTCCTCATTATCCTGAACTTCCAAAACTTATCAAGCATACGAAACAATTTGTTAATAATAATCCTGATATAATTTTTACGAAAGCCGATAAAGGTAACTGCACAGTAGTTTTGGACAAAAGTGTTTATATATAGAAAATCAGGGATATGTTACGAGATGCGGATACATATACGGTAATCGCGGAAGATCCGACCAAAACACTCACTAAAAAAATCAGAGATGTATTAGTGAGATGGAAAAATCTTAAGTATATTTTGGAATCAAAGCACAGACAATTATATTGTAGTGATGGGATACTGCCGAGAGCTTATGGGTTGCCAAAAATACATAAAACGGGATGTCCCTTCAGGCTAAATATTTCTTCGATTGATAGTCCTACATATCCTTTAGCTTGGTTTCTACACAACATCATTTCGGAAAGCATACCAAAACCAGCTAGCCATATTGATAATAGCTTCAAATTAGTTAGTGAACTAAATGGAACACATATTGATGGAGATTACGTGCTTATTTCTTTATATGTGATTTCGTTGTTTACTAATGTTCCGATTGATTTAGCTATTCAAAGTATTTCCAATAGATGGTCATACATTTCCAAAAATTGTAATATACCCAAAGAAGAATTTTTGAAGGCTTTGGAGTTGGTTTTAAATTATATGTTTTTTACATTTGATAATGTTATTTATAAACAAAAGTTTGGCAATCCCATGGGCTCTCCGTTGTCCCCTATCATAGCTGACGTTGATATGGAAGATTTGGAGAAGTGTGCGTTGCGACTTATTGGTCTTAGGCTGGCTTTTTATCGTAGATATGTGGATGACATAGCGATGAAAGTCCCTCCTGACTCGATTGATTTTATACTTGATATTTTTAACTCCCTTCATCCGCGATTACAATTTACGATAGAAGTGGGAGGTGATATATTAAATTTTCTGGATGTTACTATTATTAAAAATAACAATTTATTAGAGTTTGATTGGTTTCATAAACCCACCTTCTCGGGTCGCTATCTTACATGTCGCAGCACCCTCTTTCTCAAAAAAGAGGCACAATTATAGGCATGGTGGATAGAGCCTTCCTTTTGTCACATCCGAGGTTTTACTATAAAAATATTATGTTTATAATAGAAACAATGTTACAAAACGATTACCCGCTTTCCTATGTTTTTAACACGATTAATACTAGGCTCAAATCACTATTAAATAAGCGCACGTCGAGAGAGAACAATATCATTCTTACTAACGAGAACACGGATAAAAAATCTTGTTTTACGATCCCTTATGTATCAGGTATTTCAGATAATTTTAAAAGGGTCACCAGAGATTTAAATGTCAATTTGGCGTATTTTAGTTCTAACAAACTTATTAACTTTATTAAGGTACATAAGGATGTTCTCCCAGTTAAATCTAACAAAAATGTAGTTTATAAGATTTGCTGTAAAGATTGTGATGCCTCATATGTGGGACAAACTTTGAGGAAATTGCAAACTAGAATTTCGGAACATGAAAGTCATATCCGTAGGAAAAATGCTCCGAAGTCTGTTATCACGGAACACAGAGTACATTGTAAGTATGATTTTGATTGGAAAAACGTATCAATTTTTGATAAAAAAAAATTTTTGTCCAAAAGACTTGTATCTGACATGGTGTACATCCAATTGCAAAAGAATATCTCAATTTGCAAACGGACACTGAGTTTCTACACCATGCCTATTCTTCCATATTAGAGAAATTGTAAATTTATGCTATTTGTTGTTTCCTTGTCTTGCGACATATTTATTATACTTATTTATTATTTTACATATTTACATTTTATGATCTTGAACTAGAAAATGACAAGCTATTTACTGTTTTACCGTTCTTGACTTTTGTCAGTGTCGTTATACTCTTCTTGACATTATCATGTAGCTCTTAAGCATTGTTCTTTTAAATATTTGTATGATTCTTGTGCGGACGACATATAGATATATTTATGAGAATATGTTTTTTGCTTCGATCTCGTTCTCCGGACTATTTGGTGAGTCGTTTGTTCTCTAATTCCCCGTTGTTTCAATTTTAAGTTTCAACTTCTTTACAGATGTCGATCTTTTGGTTACTCATACTCCGGTATTAGTTTCTTGACTTGGTAATCTTGCGACACACTGGGTATGATGGAGAATTCAAGAATTTTTTAATATTTTGTATCTGCTGAGGATGGCCCGATTTGGAGCCGAAACGTACGGAATATTGATCTTGTATCTTGAAATAAATTAATTTTTATTAAATACGCACCAAGTACCGCGTTTGACTCTCATAGCCAAGTTATATTGAGTTTTTATTAACAAAAGATTGAAAAATATAGGAGTTATTTTGAGTACTAAAAGACATAAACGAATAATATGTAAGTGGAAATAGTACATGTATGAACGAAAGGAAGTCATTTAAAGCAGTAAATCGTTAATATATTGAACAGTCTTTTTGTTAAAGTAGAGAATAGTTGGTATGGAAAAGTATATATACAGTTTTATGTGTTAGAAAGCATAAATATAATGTATTCTCTGCTTTAACCATAATTATATGATTATTGTGGGGTTAAGGTGATAAGGATAGGTGCGCTCAGTTTCCCACAATAACGATATCCTTTGAGGTATAATCTCGCTCTACATTTTTCTATAAAACAGTAGTATGTACAGGTAATATCTTTGGTAGTAATTTCTTTGGTTTAATTAGGATTGTGTGTGTGTGTGTGTGGATGTGAATAGAAGTGTAGGATTTTGTCTGTGTAGAGTGGAGGACTTGAAAGTGTGGTGTGTCAGTCTTCTCCGAAGAGCTCTAGTAGAAGGGACCTCTTCTTCGCGCTCAACCTCTTCTTCGGGATGAAGAGGTCTGGTCCGGGAGTCCTCGGCTTGCCCTTTGGGGTAGTTAGTTCGGGACTCAGGCGGATACGAGGAAGTCGTGGACAAGGGGGAGTGCGGAACACGGGATCCGTCTGCGTCGCCCAAGACGTCGACTTCGTTGGTGTGGTCGGATAGGTTGGAGCAGGCAGGATCCGGATTGGCGGAACTCTCGGCGATAGATCTATCCGGTGTAGCTTCCACGGTAAGAAAGACTCCACCTTTGGTATCGGGAACAAACCCTCGTCTACAGGAACAGGAATCGGGATCGGACTTGGGAACAGGCCTTTAGTCTCGTCCACAGGAATCAGGATCGGATTTGAGAACAGGCCTTTAGTCTCGTCCACAGGAATCAGGATCGGATTTGGGAACATGCCTTTAGTCTCGTCTACAGGAACCGGAACCGGGATCGGGATCGGGACAGGCAGCGCCTTGGCCTCCTCCGGACTCAGTAGTGCCCGACGGGCAGGGTCGTGACGACCCCGGAAACCTTTCCGCGGCAGGGTGTCTAACGACTCTTACCGTAGAAAGTTATGCCCTGCTATGCAGGTGTGAACGGAGGCCTCAAGAAAGCACAATCCTCAAAAATAGGTTTATTAAAGGCCCGAAGATGAGCACGCTCTGAATGGTGGTCTTGCGATCACTGGAGAATCTCGCGAATTCGCCTCTCTATATAGGGATCGATGTCAAATCTTCAATACGGGTTACGGGCTCGGCAATGCGCCGCATATCAAGCGCGGGCTGTACTACGCCCGGCGCGCGAGCCGCCGCCGCCGCTGCCGCTGCCGCTGCCGCGCCTCGTCGCGCCGCGCGCGCTCCGTCGTACGTTCGTGGCGGGCAGCTGACCGCCACATGACCCCCTTGGTTGATTTAGAGTTCTTGAAAACGGACTGGTGGACGTGATATTCGTCCGCTTCTTGTCCGTTGTTGTTGCTGCGGCTCTTCAGAAATCTTTGCGGTTTCTTTTGGATTTTGTGCTGACTTTGGCTCTCTTTGACCTCAAGGTTGTTGTGCTGGCTATGGCTCTCTTTGCTCCAAAATGTAGGCAGGTTTTAACCTCTCTATAGACACGTTGACAGGTCGTCCATTGACGCCGATCTTGAAAGTTTTCTCTCCCCTGCTGAGAACTCGGAATGGCCCATCGTATGGTGGCTGCAGGGCTCCCATTGGTGCGTCGTGCCTCAGGAAAACTTGTTGCGTCGTAGCCAAGTCTTTATAAATAAAGGTGGCTTTCTGTCCGTGTCTCTTTAGTTTTGGTTGCAGGTTTCTCATTATCTTATTTAATCGTGCTGCGAAACCTTCTGTATCGTTCTGTTTTGTGCAGGTCTCATCGAGGAATTGTCCAGGCAATCGGATTGATTCGCCGTAGACCATTTCAGCTGGCGTAGCCTGCAGATCTTCTTTCCAGGAAGCTCGAATGCCCATCAGGATTACTGGAAGTACTTCTGCCCATTCTTCCGTCTGGTGACTCTTAATGGCTGTCTTCATTTGCCGGTGGAACCTCTCGATCATGCCATTGGCTGCTGGGTGATACGTCGTGGTGCGAAGGTGTGCTGAACCCGTCAGTTTAGTCAGTTTCTCGAAAAGCTCTGATTCAAACTGCCGTCCCTGGTCCGTCGTTATTCGCGCTGGTGTCCCATATCTGGCTATCCAGTTTACGAATAGTTGTCTTGCTACGGTTTCTGCTGTGATGTCAGGAACGGGTATTGCTTCTGGCCATCTTGTAAAACGGTCGATGATAGTTAAGCAGTATTTGAAACCCGGGGATGTCGGCATTGGTCCCACTATGTTCACATGAATATGCTGGAATTTTTTTGTAGGACCCAGGAATTTTTCCGTTGGAGTGACTGTGTGCTTGAATACCTTGGCTTTTTGGCATTGCAGGCATGTTTGTGCCCATTTGCGACAATCGTGCTGTATGCTTGGCCATACGTATTTTTGTCTCACCAATCCTGCTGTAGCCTTTATTCCCGGATGTGACAAACCATGCAGGCTCTGAAAAACCTGCCGTCTATATGGTTCTGTAACGTAGAGGCGTGCGACTGGTGTCGATGTATCTCAGTAAAGCGTTGTAGTAGAGCCAGGTATCTGAATCTTTGTTAATCTCAGTGATGATTGAGTACTGCCATCTAATAACTTTTTAAGTTCCGGATCTTCCTGCTGCGATTTCGCCAATCTTTCAAAATCTGGAGCTTTCTCTATGGCTTCAAAGCGGGACAGCGTATCTGCAACTACGTTGTCTTTTCCAGCTACGTGTCGTATGTCCGTTGAGAACTGGTCAATGAAGTCTAGATGCCTTGCTTGTCGTGGGGAGCTGCGTAACAGGTCTTGTTGGAAAGCGTATATCAAAGGCTTATGATCCGTGTAGATGGTGAATTTTCGCCCTTCTAGCAGATGCCGGAAATGTTTTACTGCAGTGTAGATGGCTAGAAGTTCTCTGTCGTACGGGCTGTATTTTGTTTGCGCCCGACTCAGCTTCTTACTCATGAATGCTAATGGCTGCCATCCGTCGTTGGTTTCTTGTTGAACCACCGCCCCAAGTTCTATGTTCGAGGCATCCGTGGTTAACGTGATTCTTGCTTCTGCTTTTTGATGTGCCAAGAGCGTAGCTTTTGAGAGACTATCTTTACAACTCTGAAAAGCTTGCTCGAGTTGTGGGGTCCACTCGATTGGAGTTTTTCCTATGGTTTTTGGACCACGTAAGACGTCATGAAGCGTAGCTTGGTCTTTTGCGGCTCCTGGAATAAACCTCCGGTAAAAGTTCAGGGTTCCCAGGAATTGTCTCAGTTGCTTGATATCCTTAGGTTTCTCAAAGCCTCGTATGGCCTGGACTTTTTCTGGTAGTGGACGAGTGCCTTCTGCTGATACTTGGTATCCAAGGAATTTCACCTCGGAAGCTCCCAAGACACATTCAGCCGGGTTTAGTTGGATGCCGAATTCTTCGAGACGGCAAAAAACTTCTTTCAGGTGTCTCAGGTGTTCTTCTTCTGTATCTGAAGCGACTATGATGTCATCTATGTATGCGTAGCATAAGTCCAGACCGTGTAGGACCTCGTTGATGAACCTCTGGAAGGTCTGCGCTGCGTTCCACAATCCAAATGGCATGAAGCAGTATTCGAATAGTCCGAACGGCGTGGTAATTGCCGTTTTGGGAATATCATCAGGATGTACCGGAATTTGGATGTAGGCTCTGACCAAATCTAATGTGGAAAAGAATTTTTTCCCCTACAAGGTGTGGCTGAAGTCTTCTATGTGGGGGATCGGATACTGATCAGGTTCTGTCCGAGCGTTTAGCCCTCTATAATCCCCGCAGGCTCTCCATGAATTTCCTTTTTTCGGGGCCATGTGTAAGGGTGAGGCCCAGGGGCTCTTGGACGGTCGAATAGTCCCTTCTTCTAAAAGAAGATTAAATTCCGCTTTTGCCGCCTTTAGTTTTTCGGGTGCCAATCTTCGTGGTCGGCATGCCTTAGGGGGACCGGGTGTGGTCTTGATATAGTGCATCGTTGAATGTGGTTGTTTCTGTTGGCGCGTCCCCGTGGCCCTGGTGATATTGAGAAATCGCGCCAGTAACTTGTGGTAGGGTATGTTTTCAATGACAGACTTTATGGATGGAAATCTGTCTTTATTCGCCGTCCCGTTCGTTTTAAGTCCCGTCTTCGCATCTACCAGTTGTCCCTCTTTGACGTTCGGGAGAAGGTGGAAATGCGCCAGGAAGTCGGATACAATTATTGGTGTAGTCACGTCTGCGACCACGAAACGCCATAGAAACGCACGGCGGAGACCGAGATCGGGCTGGATAGTGAGATCCCCGTATGTTTTGATGTTGGATCCGTTTGCCGCAAACAGTTCCCTCGAGTCAGCCCAGCGTTGCGTCCGTAGCAGCGAACGAGGGTAGACGCTGACATCGGAGCCGGTGTCAATGAGGTACCGAATCTTCGTGCTGCGATCGATGACGAACAAGCGGCAGGGTATTGGGCAGGGGCCGTTTGCCGCTAATAACGACTGCCCGGCTAGTTTTCCAACGGCTTCTTGAACTCACACGGTTGTGTGCACTTCTGGGCCTTCTCCTTGAATCGCCGGTGATAGAAACAAATGGCCTCTTTTTCGTCCTTCTCGCCCTTCCTGGAGCGACTTCTGGAGCAATCGCGCTTGCTGCTTCTGCTTCTGGAACGAGATTGTCGGCTTTTTAAATTTGCTATCTGTTTCGTCAATTCCGTGATTTGTTGCTCCATAGAAGGGCTTGTTGTCGCTGACTGCATGCTGGCGACTGTTGTAGCTCTGCAGGTGACCTTATGGATTTGGTCGGCCTGCTCGGCTACGTCTTCTAGGTTGTCGGCATTCCGTGTAGCCAAAATAGCTTGCAGCTGGGACGGTAATCTGCCCATCCACAACGTACGCAGGAGCTGTTCCGGGATAGCCGTGCTGGCCAAGGCCTGTAGATGCCGCAGGAATTGGGAAGGTTTGCGATCGCCCATCTCTTTATGTTCCAAGAGCTGGCGAATTTGTTGCTCCTGGGAGACTGACAGGCGTTGTATGGGCGCCCTTTTTATGCTTTCGTACTTGTTGTTTGCGGGGGGTCTCGTAATGAGATCTTTAATTTCTTTTGCGTGCTTAGTCTCAATGTGTGACACGACGTAGGCGTACTTGGTAGCATCTTGAGTAATGCCTCCAAGTGTGAACTGGCCTTCCAGTTGTGCAAACCACAGCTCGGGTTTATCTGCCCAGAAAGGAGGTACTTTTAATGCCACCCGGTTGACCTGCGGACGTTCTTCTTCCGGTAGGACTGCTCCGCAAGTATTGTCAATCTCCATGGGTACTTCTTCTGGCGGTTGCGTCATTGTGTATAAAGTGTAATGTATATAGAGCGAGACTGAGCCATATCACGTCGGGGTCACCAATTTGTGGGGTTAAGGTGATAAGGATAGGTGCGCTCAGGTTCCCACAATAACGATATCCTTTGAGGTAAAATCTCGCTCTATATTTTTCTATAAAACAGTAGTATGTACAGGTAACATCTTTAGTAGTAATTTCTTTGGTTTAATTAGGATTGTGTGTGTATGTGTGCGTGGATGTGAATAGAAGTGTAGGACTTTGTCTGTGTAGTGTGGAGGACTCGAAGGTGTGGTGTGTCAGTCTTCTCCGAAGAGCTCTAGCAGAAGGGACCTCTTCTTCGCGCTCAACCACTTCTTCGGGATGAAGAGGTCTCGTCCGGGAGTCCTCGGCTTGCCCTTCGGGGTAGTTAGTTCGGGACTCAGGCGGATACGAAGAAGTCGTGGACGAGGGGGAGTGCGGAACACGGGATCCGTCTGCGTCGCCCGAGACGTCGACTTCGTTGGTGTGGTCGGATAGGCTGGAGCAGGCAGGATCCGGATTGGCGGAACTCTCGGCGATAGACCTATCCGGTGTAGTTTCCACGGTAAGAAAGACTCCACATTCGGTATCGGGAACAGACCCTCCGCCTCATCCACAGGAACAGGAATCGGGATCGGAATTGGGAACAGGCCTTTAGTCTCGTCCACAGAAATCAGGATCGGATTTGGGAACAGGCTTTTAGTCTTGTCTACAGGAACCGGAACCGGGATCTGGATCGGGACAGGCAGCGCCTTGGCCTCCTCCGGACTCAATAGTGCCCGACGGGCAGGGTCGTGTCGACCCCGGAAACCTTTCCGCGGCAGGGTGTCTAACGACTCTTACCGTAGAAAGTTATGCCCCGCTATGCAGGTGTGAACGGAGGCCTCAAGAAAGCACAATCCTCAAAAATAGGTTTATCAGAGGCCCGAAGATGAGCACGCTCTGAATGGTGGTCTTGCGATCACTGGTGAATCTCTCGAATTCGCCTCTCTATATAAGCATCGATATCAAATCTTCAATACGGGTTACGGGCTCGGCGATGCGCCGCGTATTAAGCGCGGGCTATACTACGCCCGGCGCGCGAGCCGCCGCCGCCGCCGCCGCCGCCGCCGCCGCCGCCGCCGCCGCCGCCGCCGCCGCCGCCGCCGCCGCCGCCGCCGCCGCCGCTGCCGCTTCCGCGCCGCGTCGCGCCGCGTCGCGCCGCGCGCGCTCCGTCGTACGTTCGTGGCGGGCAGCTAACCGCCACAATTATAATTGTACTATTAAAGATAATGACTGTGGCCCACACCCACACAACAATTGGGTTAGGGGAGCTGCTGTGTGGGTGGACCACAGTCACTATTTTTAATTGTACCTACAATTATAATCATACAATTATGGTTATACTTTTTTGTTAATAACTTTTTAACAAACAACGACTGACGGCTAAAACTTTTTGAATGTTGTTCAGGGTCATGATCTTGACAATATATGTCAAGGTCGTTGAAATCGGAGGTTGATCCGTAATTCTAAATAATTACCACAAATTTTTCGGATACAGTTTGTTACAAATAACAACAGACAGTCTGTTCTCTGATTGGCTGTTTTTTGACGATTTGCAAATTCCGAATATTCAAATGTAGATTAGGCGACACAATGATTTACAACTTGCGACTCGTGATTGGCGACGGGGCGTTTGCGACGTAGAATTGCTATTGTAAAATGGCCCTAATACTTCATAAACGATAAGGTTGAAGATCATATCCTCTTAGGGTCCATATGCAAAAACATTCCCCCCTAGTTTTCTTTGAATTCGAGGTGGAACAAAAATTGCCCTTATTGTAACCCCTTCTTTTATATCTAACTTATAATAATTCACTTTTTAACAACGCATTTTGATTAATCAAGTAATATTTATAAAATAAATGATATTTATAAAATTTAAGAGATGTAAAATTAAATGCTATATTACACGATAGTAATACCTATGAGTATTTTATTCAATACGTACATAATGTGCTCTACTATGTTGTTTTCCAAGAATTTGTTTGATGATTCAATCCACAGTATTTTCATTGACCATTATACGCACTGCAGTAAAGTAAGAACAAGATGTATACAGAAACTGCAATAAAAGATACTTTATGTTGTTATTTTTATGTATATAAATATAATTAGATGTTTTGACTCTTTCTTTGTTATTAAAATCATATAATGCAATAACTTTATTAGGAAAACTCGGCATTTTGGCATTAAGATTTTTGTCTCCAAATGATCTCAGGAATCTGCCATTAACGGGTGGTACGTTAGGTCTGGTACACCCTGTATATTATGTCAAATTATTATTTATTACAAGAAACAAACTGATTATCACATCAAAATTTTGTTATTACCATTATTAACATGGTAAAAATACCGATCAGGGGAGCAAGTCCCGATGACCTTGACCTTGCCATATGTTGTCAAGGTCATGACCCTGAGTGACCTTCAAAAGGTTTTAGCCGTCGCTCGTTGTTTGTTAAAAAGTTATTAACAAAAAAAGTTTGACAAATATAGCAGATATTTTGAGTACTAAAAGACATAAACGACTAATATGTATGTGGAAATTGTACATTTATGACATATGTTGTCAGGGTCATGACCCTGAGTAACCTTGAAAAGGTTTTAGCCGTCGCTCGTTGTTTGCTAAAAAGTTAAATATAAACAAAAAGTTTGAAAAATAAAGCAGTTATTTTGAGTATTGAAAGACATAAACGACTAATATGTATGAAATATTACATATATGAAAAGTTACATGAAGGAAAGTTATTTAAAGCAGTGAATTGTTGATATATTGAACAGTCTTTTTGTTAAAGCAGAGAATAGTTGGTATAGAAAAGTATATATACAATTTACGTGTTCGAAAGCATAAATATAAAGTATTCTTAACCATGATTGTATGATTATAATTGTGCAATTAGAGATAGTTTACAATTATAATTGTACAATTATGTTTAAAGCAGATAATACTTTATATTTATGCTTTCTAACACATAAAATTGTACATATACATACATACTTTTCAATACCAACTATTTTCTGCTTTAACAAAAAGACTGTTCAATATATCAACGATTTGCTGTTTTAAATGACATTCCTTTGTTTATACATGTATTATTTTCACATACATATTAGTCGTTCATGTCATTTAGTACTCAAAATAACTGCTATATTTGTCAAACTTTTTTTGTTAATAACTTTTTAACAAACAACGAGCGACGGCTAAAACATTTTGAAGGTCATTCAGAGTCCTGACCTTGACAACATATGTCATACATGAACTATTTCTACATACATATTAGTCGTTTATGTCTTTTAGTACTCAAAATATCTGCTATATTTGTAAAACTTTTTTTGTTAATTTTAACAAACAACAAGCGACGGCTAAAACCTTTTAAAGGTCACTCAGGGTCATGACCTTATGACAACATATGTCAAGGTCAAGGTCATCGGGTCTTGCTCCCCTGATCGGTATTTTTACCACTAACATTACTATTATCATCATTAATTATATTATTAATATTATTATCATACTATTTTGAAACTTTATACTTTCAAATAGTTGGACACATGAAAATATGAAAGCAGTACAATTGTTTGCGCGGGCGTGAGTGGTTTTGATGGAAATGCGTGGAAGGACGGGTGACGCAACACGGCGTAACTTAGGCTGCGTTCCGATATTCACTGTAAGTACTGGAAGCACTGCGAATGCTGTTCCGATATACGCGACAGTAAGCTTTCAAAACATTCTTATACCCATATGACGTCATAGATTTTGTCATCATTTCCTGCTTTTGTTACTGCGGCTCGCAAGGTGAGGCAGTCGCAGTGAAAACATGGCTGTAAATCTCAAGAATAGTGGCCTCCTTACCGATTTGGCTGAAACTTCACAATCTTGTGTATTTTGGCACGTAAAACACGAATCTGTAAGTTAAAAGTGTCGCTTTGCCCCGCAAAGCGAGATATTAATTGTTAAAGTTGACGACTATCAGGTTATGAATCTTGTCATACCGACTAGATGTAGCGACCATGAACATGCCCCTCGGCCACATGCGCATGCTCCGTGGCCACACGCGCGGTAAGTTAGGAATGTAACATAATTCAAAATGATACTCTTTTGTTTTATCATAAGTTCCTGTAGCAAAATGCAGTTGCACGAGTTCCTGGCAGTGACTCGCGATAAAGATAAATTAATAAATCATCTAATAGAACATAATGTAATAAGTAACGAAGTACATTGTCCAAAGTGCAATAATAAATTACAGTTAAACAGAAATAATTTCTTATTTCGCTGTCAAAAAGTGTTGTACGAGAAAAATAATAATAAAAAATATGTGAAAAGACAATGTACAGGGTTTTGCAGAGACATACAGGTCAGTATGATGGGTTGCCCATTCGTGCAGGCGCGCATGGTCGTTCACAATTTCTTAATAAAAATTTTTTATTTCATAACCTGTATTGTCAATGCGCTGAAGTCTTCGCCAGTTTACGCAACTGTGAACGACCATGCGCGCCTGCATGAATGGGCAACCCGTCATACTGACCTGCAGGTCTCTGTAAAAAGCGGTACATTTAAAGGAAGTGTTAGATTTGATACATGGTTTAGCAAATCTAACTTAAGCTTGGACACAATATGCAGGCTAACTGCATATTTTATTATGTTAAGACCTCCGAGACATACATTTTTGTGCACAGAACTGCAACTTTCGCAACCTTCGGTTGTTGACTGGATTTTCTTTTGCCGAGAAGTGTAATTTAATACATTTAATAAAATAAATATGTGAAATAAATATTTATGTAATTCATTATGTTAAATATGATATAGGTTTGCATATATTGGGCTGAAAATAATTCTGCAAAGCTTGGAGGACCTGACACAATCGTCGAAATAGACGAAGCAAAAATCGGCAAGAGGAAATATAATCGTGGCCGAATAGTCGAAGGAAAGTGGATCTTCGGTGGATACAAACGTGGCACAAAAAAAATTTTTTCTTGTGCCAGTTTCAGACCGTACGGAAAATACTCTGCTTGAACTAATTAAAGAGTGGATCTTACCTGGGACGACGATAATGTCAGACTGTTGAAAGTCTTACAACTGTTTAAACAGTGAAGGCTTCCAACATCTAACAGTGAATTACTCTCTGAACTTCGTCGACCCAGATACTAATAAGTACATTGTAAATACATAAAGAGCAACATGCATTCGAAGTACACAACACTAAACTTAGCATTACTAATTTTTATTTGTATGTTTGTATATTCAGGAGTCCACACTCAACATATTGAACGTGTTGGAGAGAAGTAAGAGCTCATATCCCACGATATGGAATGCACTCTTTACATTTAGTGGGATATTTAGCTGAATATCATTTCAAACGCGTTCATAGTTATGAGAACCGCTTAAGCAGTTTTTTCCGTACAATTGCTGAACTGTATCCACCGAAGACCGTCCAAGATGAAGCGGATGTCTTGGAGGCTACATAATTTCAAGCTTAAGTTTATTTGCTAAACCATATATCAAATCTAACACTTTCTTAAAATGTACATTGTCTTTTCACTTATTTTTTATGTTTTTTTTTCTCGTACAATACTTTTTGACAGCAAAATGAGAAATTATTTCTGTTTAACTGTAATTTATTATTGCTATTTGGATAATGTATTTTGTTACTTGTCACATTATATGTTCTATTAAATAATTTATTATTTTGTCTCAACTTATGTTTATATTATTGCATCCCTACTCGTTACCAAAGTACATGCGTAAGCGTGGGGGGCTTCGCCCCCTGCACCCCCCCATTCAGGGGTTGATGTGGGTGGACTTTGAAGTGATACGGGGGGGCTTCGTTCCCCCTGCACCCCCCGCCCTCCGAGGACGCGCCTTCGGCGCGCTTGAGTGTGAAGTAGACCTCGCTTCAAGTGTGGGCGAAGGGGCTTTGCCCCCCATGCAAGTGGACCTCGCTTTACTACTTACAAAGGACATGCAGGGGGGGGGGGCAAATCCCACGCTTGAAGCGAGGTCTACTTCACACCCGGGCGCGCCGAAGGCGCGTCCTCGGGGGGGTGCAGAAGGGACAAGCCCCACCCCCCCGCCTCACTTCGAGGTTCACCCACATCGGCCTCTGGGTGAAAGGGCAAAGCCCCCCCCCCCCGCCCACGCATGTAATTTGGTATATTAGGATATATTCATCATCGAAAGCCAAGTGATATGCATTGTAAGTATACGTACGTTTGAAATTCGCGCACTTTTGCATGCGCGTGCAATCACGGAGCATGCGCATGTGGCCGCGAGGCATGTTCATGGTCGCTATATCTCGTCGGTATGACAGGATTCATAACCTGATAGTCGTCAACTTTAACAATTAATATCTCGCTTCGCGGGGCAGAGCGACAGTTTAACTTACAGATTCGTGTCGTACGTATTAAAATACACAATATTGTTAAGTTTCAGCCATATCGGTGAGGAGGCCACTATTTTTTAGATTTACCAACATGGCGGCGTCAGTGGAAGAATTAACCCTTATGGACGTTATAAATAATAAAGAGTACAAAATCTTTGTAAGTTGCGAGGATGTCGCAAAGGCACGAAAAAGTAAGAATGCAATTACTAATCTCAATTTTTGTTATAAATATGAATACTTATTTTTACTTTTTTTACAGATCTAACTTTATTATTATAACAAGCCAAACAGAAACAAGCCAAACAGCTTGTACGTAATGCATCACGGCCCTTGTAACCATCTCCGATAGAAAACGATTAAAAACGGCTATATCTGTATCGTTTTTAATTGTATCTTATCGGTTTTATCGTTGCATATTCGGAAGACAGATAAAACATTAATCGAATCGAATCGGTTTCTATCGTTTTAGATCCGAATAAGAAAATAACTATACAAATTTTATAGTTATGAATCGTTTTCTATATGTACAATTATTGTCCGTCTGAATCAATCGTATATGTATATCGTTATTTATGGTAATAATTTTACCGCATGCATTAATACGGATATATAAGAATAAAATGATAGACATTTCATCGATATTTATATGACTTAACCGAACCGATACATCTATCGTTTCTTATCAGAATTTTCTGACATACAACTTATCATCTTCTTTACGGCAGCAAATCGGTTTGTTTTCTATCGTATATCAATGATATAAATTGAATCGTTTGAAAGCCTTCTACTTTGCATATGTTTTTATAAGGTTAAAACGATAGACATTTTTTCGATATTTATACGACTTAACCGAACCGACACATCTATCATTTCTTATCAGAATTTTCCGACATACAACTTATCATCTTCAGTACGGCAGCAAATCGGTTCGTTTTCTATCGTATATCAATGATTTAAATTGTATCGTTTGAAAGCCTTCTACTTTGCATATGTTTTTATAAGGTTAAAACGATAGACATCTCGTTATTCAAACACGATGAAACACATTTACTTCGCCAGCGTATAAGAAATTTAATTTGATAAATTATTCATTTACAATAATAATTTTAAAAAACATTTATTTAACATTTATTCGGCAATAATATAATATTTATGTAATATTGATTATTTATTTGTAACAATAATTTGAAAAAACATTTATTTAACATTTATTTGACATTAATTTAATATTTATTTTATATTAATTATTTATTTGCAATAATGGTTTAAAGGAAACGTATATTTAACATTTATTTGACATTATTTAATATTTATTTTACAATAATTATTTATTTACTATAATAATTTTAAAAAACATTTATTTAATATTAATATTTACTTAAAATGTGATTCGTGAAACTTGACATTCTCGCGATCGGAGAGACTTGGCTACGGGACACTATCGACCCTAAACTAATTGACATAAGCGGTTTTACTCTCGTTCGCTCTGATCGATCTACCGGCTCTCGCGGTGGGGGCGTCGCGTTGTATATTGATAACTCGCTCTCTTTCTCTCGAATTGACCTTGGTGCCCCTCCGCCCGGCACACTCGTAGATATCGTTGCCGTCTCTCTTCGCCTGACGCACATACGCGTAGCTGCAATCTGCGTTTACCGTCCTCCTCGCGCGCCTGTCTCAGATATGCATTACATAGAATCGCGCTTGTCTCACATTAGGTGCAACGTCGACGAAATTGTGTGTATGGGCGATTTCAACATTGACGTGCTCCGCCCCAATGAGCTCAACGCTCGTCTTTTACGCGACATAGCATTGAACCTCTCCCTGCGGCAATTGATAGAGTTGCCAACGCGTCTTACACAGAACACATCATCTATTCTCGATCTTATCTTGATTTCGCATAGTGTGGGGGTGGTCGACTGTGGAGTCAGCGAGGAGCTCGACATTAGCGATCATTTCATGGTTTGGTCGATTCTGAGAGTGGCTCGACCTTGTCGCAAGGCCCGCGTTACTCTCTCTCGCAACATCCACTCCATTGAGCCCTCCGACATTTCCTCTGAGTTGCTCAGGACTGACTGGTCGCCTGTGTTCGGCGCGGAGCACGTTGATGAGATGGTCGCCTATTTCACATCCTCTATAATGTCTGTATTTGATCGTCTTGCGCCGTTGACTCTTAAGAGTGCGTCACGTCCGCCGGCTCCATGGCTCAACACTGCCGTCAGAAAACTAATATCTCTAAAGCGTCGCGCTCTTCTTCGATATAGGCGCACTCGATCCGATCCCGACTGGCGACGTTATAAGCAACTCCGCAACGGTGTGAACTATGCCATACGCCGCGAAAAGAAAGCTTATCTTTCGAATTCTCTCTCATCAAACTCTCCTCGCCATTTTTGGAGAAGTCTCTCAGCACTCGGAGGGACATCATCTCCCTCGCATTCCTTACCCTCCCATCTCCTTGATCCTAAACTTATGAATGACTATTTTCTTGATTCTCTTCCCTCCTCTTCCTGCTCTCCTGAGACGTTGAAACATTTTGCCTCCTCATCCTTTAATGTCCCTGAATCATTTAATTTTACTCCAATCTCTCCCACCGAGCTTTTCATTATCCTCAAACGTATTCGTCTTACCTCCTCCGGTCCGTACGATCTCTCGGGTCGTATGCTACTTCTCTGCCTGCCTCAGTGTCTCGAACCTCTTCTCCATATTCTTAATCACTCTCTTTCCTCTCATACTTTTCCCTCCGCATGGAAACACGTAGTTGTCCTCCCCATTCCCAAAACTCGCGACCCCTCCACTTTCTCCTCTCTTCGTCCTATCTCTCTCCCCCCATTTCTCTCAAAACTCCTTGAGCGCATATGCTTTCAGCAACTTTATGCTTTTGTTAACAAAGCAAAGGTAATTCCGGAGTGTCAGTCCGGTTTTCGTGGCATGCACAGCACCACTACTGAACTTCTCCACCTCTCCGACTCTGTCCTTCGTGGTTTCGACTCAGGTTGCCTCACTGCGCTGATTGCTCTGGATTTCACGAAGGCATTCAATACGGTCAACCATCACCTTCTCCTTGCTAAGCTCAAGTACTACGGCTTATCTCCCTCTGCCTTGTCCTTTATGGAATCGTTCCTAATAAACCGCTTCCAGCGCGTTCTTTTATATAATCCTTTACCTATTTTCTCTCCTTCTCGCGCTGTTCTCTCTGGTGTACCTCAGGGATCTGTGCTCGGTCCATTATTATTTATCATTTTCATTGCTGATCTGGCCTCCACTTCTTTTTTCGCTGAGCTTCTAAAATATGCGGACGACGTTATTTTTCACAAATCTTTCCGTCTAGCCGATGTCTCTTCTACCATCGCTGCATTAAACAGTGACCTTGAAGTGGTAGCTAAATGGGCATCCTCCAATGCATTACATCTTAACCCTTCCAAATCCTCACTTCTCATTGCCGGTTCGTCAGCGCTTCTATCTCAGCTTCAATCCTTTGACCTTTCTTTAAACTCTATACCTATACCTCTATCGTCCTCAATTAAAATACTTGGTGTGCACATTGACTCTTCCTGGTCGTTCAAACAACACGTGGACGTGAAATGTCGAGCTGCCTGTGCTCGGCTTCGTCTTCTATATCCTTTCCGGCACATCCTCTCCACTTCCCAAAAGCTTCATATATCCCAATTGCTAGTCATCTCTCTCTTCGATTATGCCGACGTTGTTTATATTCCTGCACTTAACCAGCAATTGCTAAATCGCATCCAATATATTCAAAATGCATGTCTCCGTTTCTCCTATGGTGTTCGAAAATTTGATCATATATCCCCACTCTATTCCAGCTCCTGTTGGCTAAGAGTCCAACAACGTTTTGTGCTTCATCTCTGTTGTCTCGTTTTTCGTCTCCTTCATTCTAATACTCCTCCTTACCTTCGACGTCTCCTACATCTGAACTCCGAGCTCCATACCTCCATCGCCCCGAATACTCGTTACCCTGACCTTCTTTCCTTTCCATCGCATCACTCGGCCAAGTTTCGCGCTTCCTTCTCCTACTGTGCAGTCAAATTTTACAATGACCTTCCCTCTGCCATAAGATCCTCATCCTCCTTGTCTTCTTTCCGTACAGTTGCATCCACCTTCATTTCATCGACTGCATTTCCTAACAGAAATGCATCTCAACCTGCGCATCACTAATTCTTGCACGGTACGTCGCGTCTGTTAACGCGCACGCGTGTGCGTGTGTGTGCGAGTGTGTGCATCTGCGTTTTGTATATATGTATTGTAAATTCTCCGGCGTGCGTGTTGTACCATATAGATTTGTGTGTGTGTGTGTTCAATTTTTTATTTTTTTTTTACTCTCGCGAGCGAATCAATCAATTATTTCTGTAAGCGTTTGTTTGTTAATCGTTTTATACTATAACTTACACTGTCTCCATTGGTAGGCGTAGTAACAACATCGTGTTGATGCCTTACCATTTGCGTGCTCTCTTTATTTCATATTTATACTTTCTACAACTTGTACCTCCACCAAGCATCGCAATAAATTAAATTAAATTAAATTAAAATATTATTTAACAATAACTATTTAATTGTAAGAAATCATCATTTTTCTGTTATTTCGTTTTGCTCTATAAATTATGTGGCGGTAGGGGCCTATTGCACAATAATTTACAAGTTAATAATATTAGTGAAAGAGCTTTGTTTTTCACTAATGTTATTAATTGGAAATTATTGTGCAATAAGCCCTTGCTGTCCGCTATGAACATACGACGGAGACCGTGCGGCGCGGCACGACAGCGCGGGCTTGCGCGCCGGGAATAGTACGGCTCGCGCTCAATATGCGGAGCATCGCCGAGCCCGTAACCCGTATTCAAGATTCAACATTGATCCCTATATATAGAGAGACGTCTTCGCGAGGTTCTTCAGCGTTTACAGGATCGCCAGTCAGATCGTGCTCACTCTCCGGGCCTCTGATAAGTAATGTAACTATTTGAGGAGTGTGCTTTCTTGCGGCCTCCGTTCATACCTACATTAAAACCGATTATAAATAATATCATGTTCTGTAAAGTTTCATGACTATTTAATATGTATCCTGTAATCCAGTACTTTTCACAGCAAGTAGTTTCAGTAATTTTTCACCAGTACTCAATATCCAGTAATTCAATACTAAGCATCAGTAGTTCTGTGTAATAAATTATTCCCAGTAATCCAGTACTGCCCAGTATTTCTGAAGTACCGGCCAAAATATTACTGCCAGTATTTACAATAATTTATTACTGAGTACTTTTAGTGCTTTTTTCTGTAAGGGACGATTCACTAACCATATTAAAAACGATAGAAACTGATGTGCAGCTGATAAGACATTTACGATAAGATTCAAAGTATTTTGTTACGTGAGTTTCTGATAGAGTACCGTAAATAAACGATTCACTAACCATATTAAAAACGATAAAAACTGATGTATAGCTGATAAGATATTTACGAAAGGATCCCAAGTATTTTGTAACGTGAGTTTCTGATAGAGTACCGTAAATAAAGGATTCACTAACCATATTAAAAACGATAAAAACTGATGTATAGCAGATAAGACATTTACGATAGGATCCCAAGTATTTTGTAACGTGAATTTCTGATAGAGTACCGTAAATAAACGATTCACTAACCGTATTAAAAACGATAAGAAATTTTTTATCGTTTTCTATCGGAGATGGTTACAAGGAGGGGTACCAATAAACGTAAATATCATAAAGAAATAAATATATATTGTTACGCCTGGACCGACGTAGCGTCCGCGGCTTTTCGGCAGGCACACTCACACACTCACACACTCACGCTCGCACTCGCGCTCTCGCGGAAATAACTACTTGTAGGTATATCGAAAAGCAAATCTCTTTATTTAGAGAGATTACAGAAACGTCAGAACCGAATCAGAGTTAGGCTTAGAAACACCAGGCTCAGTTATCAAAACAGCGAGGGGACGCTTCGCGACTTTCGCGGAAAGACCGCTCGTTTCAGCTCGGATGTCTCAGCGCGGGCGTAACAATATATACAAGGTGTTCGATTTAATCTGTCCAGGGCGATATCTTGGAAACTATTAAAGCTAGACAGAAGATCAGAAAAAGAATTTCAATGGCTTTACTTCTGCATAATTTTCCGCGTAATAGAACCGTACCCTTTCGTAGTGGATTTTGAGGGAAAAAGGGGGAGTCAATTTTTTCAAATAAAAACCCCATACAAAGATAATACCAATCGATAGGGCTTGGAAAGACGAATGCAACGACCTATATTTTTATATGCTTATCGTGAAAATTATGACCGCCATCAATTTTTATGATCCATACACATCGTAAAATTTGCAGCGGCAGTTATTTTCACGATAAGCATATAAAAATATAGGTCGTTGGATTCGTATTTTCAAGCCCTATCGATTGATATTTATTTTGTATGGGGTTTTCGTTTAAAAAAATTAACCCCCCCTTTTCCCCTCGAAATCCAGTACGGAAGGGTACCGTTCTATTACGCGGAATATTATGTAGAAGTAAAGCCATTAAAATACTTTTTTTGATCTTTCGTCTAGCTTTACTAGTTTTCGAGATATTGGCCTGGACAGATTAAATCGAACACCCTGTATATATGTATATTGTATTTATGATATTTACGTTTATACATACAGGGTTTACCAAAAGTATACAAACCCCTAAATATTTCGAAAACTACGAATTTTAGAAAAAAATGTTTCAGACAAAAGTTGTAGGGTTTCAAGTAACGCATTAAATAGTAATATTAGTGTGACTGCAAATAACTTTGTTGATGCCAAGTAAAAGTAACTTTAAAATTTTTTAATGGAAACCTCTATTTTTGATTGCATATTCTTATCGCTTACCTCAAGAGCTTTCCAAAACACTATAATTAAGTATTTTTTTATTAAATACTTTTCAAGTTACGGACCTTAAAAGCTACGATACCGCCGGCATCAGCGTTACTCAAGATGTACCGCGTGGAGGTTGCACGGTCGGATTTAGACTAGCAAAGTTGTAAATAACAATACTTTTGTGATTGAAGTTCTTAATTACTAATTATTTTACATAACTTCAATTTAAATTAAGTTTAAGTACAAATGTTTTTCGGAATTGTAATTAAAGTCGTTCAATTACAAATACATTTTGAAATTGTAATTAAACTCGAATTTTATTACAATTTAAAAAGTAAAAAAAGTAATTATTATTTACATTTTCCTAAATTACAAATTTTACAACCTTGAATTTCATTTTTTTTGTGTGTTTGAGTGTTTTGGAGTAAATTCTGAAAGTGTTTCTATTGATTTCTTGACAGTATGCCAATCTTTGATAGAACGCAGAAATAGCTCTACGATTTGATTCAGCATGTATCAAGGATGCTTCATCCTTTATTCGCTGCCTCAATTCTTGGATATATTGAGGTTTTGTGTCGTAAACCTTACTCTTCAGATAGCCCCCAAAGTAATAATCAAGAGGAGATAGATCTGGTGACCTAGGTGGCCAACTTTCCCCACCCTCATTTCGGTTTCTTTTTCCTATCCACCTTTGCGGGAAAACTTCATTTAAAATTCGACGTGGCCCTGCACCAAAATGAGGCGGAGCTCCATCATGCTGAAACCATATTTGCTCAAAGTTATTTGGAAAAATATTTCGTATGGCTGGAATTATTTCATGTACAAGTAATCTCTCGTAGCTATGAGCATTGAAGTTTTCCTCCAAAAAAATGGCCCTATCACATAAGCGTCTATCATGCCGCACTATACATTTATTTTTTGTGGGTATTGTGTATGACTTTCCCGCACCCAATTCGGTTTTTCATCTGACCAGAGACGAAAATTTTGATTATTAACCTCTCCCGTCAATGTAAAGGTTGCCTTGTCTGTGAAAACAATTTGATAAGGAAAGTTGGGCGAGGCATCTCTTAGGTCCATCATTCTTGCACAGAAGCGTATACGACGCTCATCATCTCCGTCTTGCAATTCTTGAACGTATTGCAGTTTGTATGGATGTAATTTATTTTTTCTTAAAATTCTGTGTACGGACATGGGAGCAATGTCGTGAGCTTGAGCTGCTCTATTAACAGATGTATGGGGATTTTTAATAAAAGTCTGCAGAACATCAAGTTGTTTGTCGTTATTAGTTGCAGATGATGGCTTGCCAGACCTAAAGCGACTTTTTACACTACCAGTTTCTTGAAAACGTCGTACAGTTTTCAAAACAGTGGATTTATTAATTTGACGATTCGGATACGTGTTATTAAATAATGGTTTCAGCTTGATGGAGCTCCGCCTCATTTTGGTGCAGGGCCACGTCGAATTTTAAATGAAGTTTTCCCGCAAAGGTGGATAGGAAGGAGAAACCGAAATGAGGGTGGGGAAAGTTGGCCACCTAGGTCACCAGATCTAACTCCTTTTGATTATTACTTTTGGGGTTATCTGAAAAGTAAGGTTTACAAAACAAAACCTCAATATATCCAAGAATTGAGGCAGCGAATAAGGGATGAAGCAGCCTTGATACCTGCTGAATCAAATCGTAGAGCTATTTCTGCGTTCTATCAAAGATTGGCATACTGTCAAGAAGTCAATTTCAGAATTTACTCTAAAACACTCAAACACACAAAAAAATGTAAATCAAGGTTGCAAAATTTATAATTTAGGAAAATGTAAATAATAATTACTTTTTTTACTGTTTTAATTGTAATAACATTCGAGTTTAATTACAATTTCAAAATGTATTTGTAATTGAACGACTTTAATTACCATTTTGAAAAAAATTTGGGTAAATATGCATATTAGGTCCAACCTCACCAATGACCTTGACCTTGACATATGTTGTCAAGGTCTCCCTCCTGAGTGACCTTCAGAAGGTTTTAGCTGGCGGTCATTGTTTATTAAAAAGTTATAAACAAAAAGAGTTTGACAAATATAGCAGTTTTTTTGAGTATTGAAAGGCATAAACGACCTTGACCTTGACAACTATGTCAAGGTCAAGGTCGTTTATGCCTTTCAATGCTCAAAATAACTGCTATATTTTCAATTTTCTTTTTGTTAATAACTTTTTAACGAACGATGACCGCCGGCTAAAACCTTCTGAAGGTCACTCAGGAGGGTGACCTTGACAACATATGTCAAGGTCAAGGTCATCGGTGAGGTTGGACCTAATATGCATATTTACCAAAATTTGTGCTTAAACTTAATTTAAATTAAAGTTATGTAAAATAATTAGTAATTAAGAACTTCAATCACAAAAGTATTGTTATTTACAACTCTGCTAGTGTAAATCCGACCGTGCAACCTCCACGCGGTACATCTTGAGTAACGCTGATGCCGGCGGTATCGTAGCTTTCAAGCTCCGTAACTTGAAAAGTAATAATGTTTTGAAAAGCTCTCGAGGTAAGCGATAAGAATATGCAATCAAAAATAGAGGTTTCCATTTAAAAATTTTAAAGTTATTTTTACCTGGCATTAACAAATTTATTTGCAGTCACACTAATATTACTATTTAATGCGTTACTTGAAACCCTGCAACTTTTGTTTGAAACATTTTTTTCTAAAATGCGTAGTTTTGGAAATATTTTGGGGTTTCCATACTTTTAGTAAAACCTGTATACAGGGTGCGGAAAAAATTTGGTACGTAACTTCAGGGGTCGATAGAGGGGACAAATACAAGCACTTGAAACATAGGAACTATGGGTCCCCGGCGCTTTGTTTCAGCGCTACACGCGTTTGAAGTTTCACTGCGGTGCAATGCATCAGTTGCCTATGTTTCGGTCGCTCAAGTTCCTGCACTCGTCAAATTGTCGTAAAACTTCAAAAAGGAAAGAAGGAAAAATCACTTACTTTTCTTACAGCAAGTGTTCGAAATGTCGTCCTCCGACGTTATGGCACAGTTCACACCAACGCAACGTATCATGGACTGGCGCACTCTCTCAAGCACTTCTGGTATTTCTCTTTCTCTGCGTGCGGCCTCCACAATCCGCGCTGTTAAGTCTTCTTTACTTTCAATTGGAGTCAAGTAAACAAGATTTTTTATGTAGTCCCACAGGAAAAAGTCAAGAGGTGTGACGTTGGAGGACGAAATTTTGAACACTTGCTGTAAGAAACGTGTTTTTTCTCTTTCCTTTATTTTTTAAAATTTTGCAACAATTTGACAAGTGCGGGAACTTGAGCGAGCGAAACATAGGCAACTGATGCACTGCACCGCAGTGAAACTTTAAACGCGTGTAGCACTGAAACAAAGCGCCGGGGACCCATGGTTTCTATGTTCAAAATGCTTGTATTTGTCCCCTCTATCGACCCCCGAAGTTACGTACCAAAGTTTTTCCGCACCTTGTATACAGGGTGTCACCTAATTTGCGCCCACTATTTACACAGCGATATTCCTTACCAAAAATTGAGTCGAAAAGTCCTGAGCTATTTTTTTCTATAATGCTTAATAAATCAGTAATTATTTAGTAAAGTCAATCCAATCGGCACTGTCTTTTAGCCGGGCGTACGTCAGTCAGCCGCGCGCCTGGTAGTATGTATGAGCGCACACTACTAGGCGCGCGGCTCACCGATATACTCCCTCAAAAAATTCAGAGATCGGGAAAAATTGTCTAAAAAATAGGCAAATTTTAAACAGCTGTAACTTTGTTTAAAAAAATGGAAATCCAAACTTGAAAAAAGTTTTAAAGCTTGAAATATACTTTCTAAAAGTCGCAGGTATTTTTTACTTCCTTCAGTTCTGGTAATTTTTACATACGGAAAACGACGAGCTCATCAAAATGGAAAATTTTCTTCTTACTTTGGGACGTGCCACATGCACAAAAAGAACCTAAAAAATGTTTTGACTTTATCATGTTAAAGCCTGCAGATTTTCCTGCAAAATCTTTTTTGAAAAATTAAATTTCAATTTTTTTTTACCAAATTATCGAAGCTTGAAGAAAAAATAGTCATTTTCATTTTGATCGTTTATAACTCCGTCAAAAATCATTGTACAAATTTTCAAAATGGATTCTTAAAGCTGAATCTTTGCTCTGTAGTATGGTATAGTGGCCGAATTTTTTTTAACTCGTGGACTTGTTACAAATAGGTGAAAATAACGTAAAAATTTGGGATTTTTCTCCTTTTCATTTAAACCTCAAAAGAAGTTACGCAATAAAAAAATATTATTGACTGAAATTTTTGTGCCTCTTAATAACCCAAATTTGACAAAAAATTACAGACTTGCTGTGATAATTTCTTTATAATGATTCGTACGTTTATGATCGATGCGTACAACGTATTAAAAAAACACTTGATTTGCTTTGATAAAAAAAATTTTCGTGTGGCCTCCATGCGCGGCAGAAGTGAAACTTCCTAGCTGTGAGGAATAGGATGGTATCTCGTTTATAGTATCTAAATTAAAACCTGTGTAATTAACAAATAAAATTTTAACTATAAATTAAAGCCGATGCAATTCACAAATAAAAATTGATTTGTGAATTAAAGCTTACTGTGTAATTTACAAATAAAATTTTATTTGAGAATTAAAGCCTGTGTAATTCACAAATAAAAATTGATTTGTTAATTAAAGCCGGTGCAATTCACAAATCAAAATTGATTTCGAAATGTGTCTCTATTGTCTCGCGTTGATTAATAGTTATTGTCTGGTTTGAAGTGTTTTTTCACGGGAATTTTCCTTGGGAACCCTTTGACATATGGCGCGCTCGACGTTATTATTAACCGGCGCGAGCAAGTTTCAAAATAATTTTATTTGATTTGATGTCTGAGAGACTGATGATTTCACTGTTATTTGTGACTTGATCGACAAATATTATTCGGTTCCCAAAGAAAATTTTGGAAAAATCTTTTTACGAAAGGTTCTTACAAAAGAAGGAAATCGCGGAGTCCACAGGACGTAACACGAGCATAATAATGATTTCTTTTGGTTAAACGCGACTTGGTCCTACGCTATTCTTTCTTTAATGTCCCTACCGCTCCTACCATCCCAAGTTATTTGACTTTCCAGATAACAGAAATTCGTGACTTCTTACAATTCCTCGCTTTCAATTTGTATTTTAGTTTCCCTTTTGATAATTTTCATACCGTAACCCTCTGTCGGAACTGGTTCCATTTCGTTTATTTTTGAAAAATTATATTGGAAAAATGGAATAGGTCTACTGGGGAAACCACTAAAAAAAACGCGTCAACAATAGTACCGCAAAGGTGACGTGGAAATCTATTGGCATTGTCATAATTACATCATAATAACGTACAGATATACGTGCTTCGTATAAGTCTATAAAATTTACGCTGACTGTATAAAAACGTAATTAATAATTAAAGAACACTGCAATAATTGATAATGTTTAAATATGGTATTATGATAAATCTGAAATCATTATAGAAGTTATGCATAATAAATAACTAAAGAACTATTTGTAATTAGTTAATAAAAATAAAAATTATTTAAAAGTTAAATATATATGATATTTTAACAGCTTCTCGAAAATGTTGAGGGGGACTATAATGATTTGACATCGGATTTTTTAAATGCAGATTGCAGATTGTTGGAAAAGAGCAATTAATAACTAAGATTTAAGTTATTTATAAAATCCAACATATTTTTATACTGCAATATACATATATGTTGCAGATATTATAAATAACCTAAATCCTAGTTTTTAATTGCTCTTTTCCAACAATCTGCATAAAAAGTCCCATGTCTAATAATGATATTGCGCTTTTGAAGCAGGACCGCTCCTGAGACGCGCCCCACCATCGACCAAAAAGCTGACCGTCGCTGAGGCGCGCGCGGCAAGGAGATAGCAGGAGGCGTTTGTCTCAGAAATATGGCTAGAAGTATAAATAAATCCGAGCACTGCATTATATTATTAATCGCCTTTTTGGTATACAAGTAGAAAATTAGCGGTGACGTCACGCATCCTTTTCTAACTCCTTTACTAATATCTCGACACTTTTCTAGGTTCTTGTTATATTTCTATAACTGCCATTTGCTCTTTGTACAAATTGTGTATCATTCCTCTATCCCTATGGTTTATCCCTACATTTTTAAGTATTTCGGACATCTTTTTCCATTTTACGAAAGCCATTTGTCGAAAGCTTTTTCTAAATCTACAAATCCTATATAAGCCCTCTTCCTCTTTTCTATTGTTTCCTCTATTGCTACCTGTAAGGCTAGAATGGCCTCGCGCGTTTCCCTATTTCGTCTGAACCCGAATTGATTTCCCCGTAATATTTCTTCCGCCCTTTTCTCCATCCTTCTTTGCACGATTTCTGTTAAATTTTTGACGCGTAGGAAGTTAGACTAATCGTTATGATACACTTGTTTGCATCTCTCCTTTTTGGTAGAGTTACGTATGATGTTCTGTTTGTAGTCTTCCGGAATCTCGTTCGTCTTATTTATACAGCGAATAAACAATCTAGTACTTTCTTTCCTGCACATTTTATCACTTCTGCCTGCAATCCATCTATACCTGGCGCTTTATTAAATTCAGAGATTATTATTTCGGCGTTATTTCAGACAATTGTTTTATAAATTTTTTAATGCTAGCTCAAACTCTTCTCTCATTATAGCCTGGGTTATCCACCTTAACAATACTTTCCCTTTCTAATACATCTCCAAATTCTTGTTTCTCGTATAATTGCCTTAAATGTTGGAGTTTTTTAGTTTCGCAATTACTTTTGTTTTTGATAGAGTGAGGTACGCGAGTCTTATTTCTAGGGATTTACCTTCTTAATTATTGTCACTCTCTATATTTTGTGTAGTCGATGGAGTTAGGCTGGTTAATCAGTCTACAAGCCAAGATGGTGATTTAGAGTCGGTCTATAAGTTGTGTCACGATCAAATAAATTACTTTAACTACATTCGACGTCTACTTTTTAAGTTACCCAACCAACACGAGTTCCTAATATACTAGCGACAAAAGTACGTGTGAGTCGTGACAAATAATGGAACGCATCAAGAAGACGCGAATCGTGACGTGTAGTGCCTTTATGCGTGTACTCATGGCTCTACGAGCCGAGCTCGCACAAAAGAGCCCGCAGATATCAAAGATACAAGTAAATTTTGCTCTGCTAAGGGACAAAGCGAGTGAATTAGAAGAATTAAACCAAAATATATTCAAGAAAATGGCCATTAAAAACTCGACCGGAACAAGAGATGCGTTAAGAGGTGCAAAACACCGAGTATTGAACATAGACATAGGAAGAGATAGACAGAGCGTAAAGTGCTACTTAGGGCAAGGGGGTCTAGAGATAGACGTCAGGGGAAACCATAGACTTGGTAGGGGAAACACAAGGTCCGCTCGGCAAACTTCGGTGGGACTCGAAAACATTCGAACGCTCGACAGCACACGGATGTGCCTTCGCGCTTTGGTGTGCGTTGGCAGCATGTGAAGGGGATGCGCTGGCATCAACTGGAATGCGCTGCCAAGCTCATCCCCTCCACATGCTGCCAACGCACACCAAAGCGCGAAGGCACATCCGTGTGCTGTCGAGAGTCCGAATGTTTCCGAGTCACACCGAAGTTTTCCGAGCGGACCTTGTGTTTCCCCCACTAAGTCTATGATCTCCCCCTACGTCGATTTCTGGACCCCTGCAAGCTTACGCTCCGTCTATCTCTTCCTAAGTCTATGGTATCGAAAGAAGTATCAACAAGCGAAGGTAGAGGTTGCAAGAATAGAAGAAGAGACGCAACGACGTAACGAAATGCCACCTATGCAAGTGCGAAAGTACCGACAGAGCAATCTGCCTTACCAGGAGAACAAACGCGCGTTCAAGTTACCTAAAATGGAGTTAAAGAAATGCAGTGGTGACAGTGAGTGACTGCAATTTTTGAGTCAATTCAAAAATATACATGAAGACATAACTGTCATCAAGGCAGATAAATTCCAATATTTCCTCCTAGCGATGGTGCCAGATACGAGAGCTAGTGAACTCGTGAACAGTTATCCACCAACAGCCGACAATTATGACAAAGTAATTGTTAGCCTAAAATGCAGATTTGGGGAAAACGAACTGTTGATCGAAGTTTACGTGCGCGAATTACTGAAATTAGTTCTGAACAACGTGATAACGCCGAAAGGGAAAGTTACGTTGATCAGTGTCTACGATAAATTTGAGACACATCAGATCTCTCGAGTCACTCGGTGACAACCGTCGGTGTGACAACAGACACATGCGCGGCAATGCTGTATCCATTGGTGGAGTCCTCATTAACTGAGGAATTGTTGCGGTCATGGCAAAGGCATACTACCACTACGATACAGATTGCACCGAAAGAATTAGGTAATTATTCGTCGGTTGTGCCCGTCATCACTACTTCCAAAGATCGGCTGACAAGTTTAACAGCTTTTCTATAGGCGGAAGTAGAAACCAAGAGAATCGCGATGGCGGTCAGTAGATTTGGTTTAAATTTAAATTTAATTTTATTTAAATTTAATTTTATTTAAATTTAATTTAAATTTTAATCAAGAACAGTCGACGTTAAAAGACAAAATAAAAAAAAACGGCTGAATCCAATAAGGAAATCGTTACAGCTTCGGCACTTCTCGCGACGAAAGAAAGTAAAACGCAAGAATGCATATTTTGCAACGAGAAACACGACAATTCACAATGTGAAAAGGCGAGAAAAATGTCTCTGGAAGACATCGTAAAAATAACATGTTTTAATTGCTTAAAGACAGGGCACAGCCGTAGATTCTGCAAATACAATACCAGGTGTGCCTGGTGCAGCAAGCGACACGTCTTACTTATGTGCCGAGGAATGACTGCTGATGGATCGACGAAGAAAAATCCGACAGACGAGTCGTCCAAAAAGTAAGAGAAGAGTAGTCTTGCGAATCTTTCGCTAAATACAGAAATCTTCCTCCAAACTCTTCGTGTGAAAATGCGAAATCGAGGAAAGGAACCATAGATGTACGTAACAGACCGAGCATTCCCATTAGAGAACTTCTAGCAAGATACATATAAAGGACAGAGATATGCTCGCTGAGACGCTTTTCTTTTTTAATTGTGTCGTTGGAGAAGGAAAGGTAGTGAAACAAGAAAAGCATCTCAGCAAGCATATCTTTTGTCCTTTAAATTTTTCCAGAAGCTCTCCAATGGCAATGTTCAGTCTATTATATACGTTTATAAAAGGAACGTATTGTACGAGCAGTGTTGAATATCACACCGATTGTTTATTCTTGATCGAACAGCCAAGGAGTTGGATTATGAGGAAGTCGGGTGTGTGTGAAGCTAGCGTCTTATTTCGCGGAAACTCACAAACTATTGAGACTTTTGCTTCCTTTTGGATAGTTCTAGAGTTCCTGATAGGTTAAACGGTAAATATGCATATTAGGTCCAACCTCACCGATGACCTTAACCTTGACATATGTTGTCAAGGTCACCCTCCTGAGTGACCTTCAGAAGGTTTTAGCCGGCGGTCATCGTTTGTTAAAAAGTTATTAACAAAAAGAAAATTGAAAATATAGCAGTTATTTTGAGCATTGAAAGGCATAAACGACCTTGACCTTGACATATGTTGTCCAGGTCACCCTCCTGAGTGACCTCCATAAAGTTGTAGCTGGCGGTCATTGTTTATTAAAAAGTTATAAACAAAAAAAATTTAGTGGGGAAAATTATTTAAAACAGTGAATTGTTGGTATATTGAAAGGAAAGTTATTTAAAGCAGAGAATAGAGAGTATGTGCTTCAACTTACAAAGCACATACAAAGCACACACTTGTAAAGCGCGTCACTAACCTATAGGTTAGTGGTGCGCTTTACAAGTGTGTGCTTTGTATGTGTTTCAACTTAAAAGTGTGTGCTTTGTATGTGCTTCAACTTACAAGTATGTGCTTTGTAAGTTGAAGCACACACTCTCTATTCTCTGCTTTAAATAACTTTCCTTTCAATATACCAACAATTCACTGCTTTAAATAATTTTTCCCACCAAATTTTTTTGTTTATAACTTTTTAATAAACAATGACCGCCAGTTAAAACTTTCTGAAGGTCACTCAGGAGGGTGACCTTGACAACATATGTCAAGGTGAAGGTCGTTTATGCCTTTCAATACTCAAAAAAACTGCTATATTTGTTAAACTCTTTTTGTTTATAACTTTTTAATAAACAATGACCGCCAGCTAAAACCTTCTGAAGGTCACTCAGGAGGGTGACCTTGACAACATATGTCAAGGTCAAGGTCATTGGTGAGGTTGGACCTAATATGCATATTTACCGGTTAAACAAATAGTTCTGCTCATTAAAACCAAAAAACGCGTAAGTGAAAATTGAGACGCTAGGTTCACCCAAGCGTCTCATTTTGCAGAAACTCACAAACTATTGAGAGTTCTGACTTCCTTTTGAATAGTTCCAGAGTTCCTGATAGGTTAAACCAATAGTTCTGCCCATTAAAGCAAAAAAACGCGTCAGTGAAAACTGAGACGCTAGGTTCACGCAGCGTCTCACTTTGTCCTGCAAAAGTTTCCGGAACAGTATATTGTAGGTTTTTGAAAATTCTATAGTTCTACATGAGTTTTAGAAAGAGTTCTGGCGATAAACATTGTTTCTTATCAATACAAAGGAAATAGCCATACGGTCCAAGCTTGGATCTTAGGCAGCTCAATATAATTATTTTCAATATGTATTTAATACGCGTATTTTCCAACATATTAAACTGCGCGCCGATTATTTGTCGGACTTAAAACACAGCTATTGTTGGAACATTAGAAATTTCCCTCTCCCTTCCCTAATTAAATCGATATCGATTTAATATTAAAATTATTGTAAAGAACTTATTGCGAAAAATATTACCCCAGCCAGGGTTCGAACCTGGAATCTCCCGCCTTCCGTTCGGGCGTCTTACCAATTCGACTACCGGGGCATGTGGTAATATTTATCGCAATAACCGGATAACAATAATTTGAACGTCTTTCTCAGGCGACGTGAATAAACAATATATGTTAAGACCGTTAAGATATAAATCAATACAAATAGGAAATAGCCATACGGTACAAGCTTGGATCCTAGGCAACTCAATATAATTATTTTCAATATGTATTTAATACGCGTATTTTCCAACATATTAAACTGCGCGCCGATTATTTGTCGGACTTAAAACACAGCTATTGTTGGAACATTAGAAATTCCCTCTCCCTTCCCTAATTAAATAGATATCGATTTAATATTAAAATCACTGTAAAGAACTTATTGCGAAAAATATTACCCCAGCCAAGGTTCGAACCTGGAATCTCCCGCATTCCGTTCGGGCGTCTTACCAATTCGACTACCGGGGCATGTGGTAATATTTATCGCAATAACCGGATAACAATAATTTGAACGTCTTTCTCAGGCGACGTGAATAAACAATAAATCCTTAAGGACTCTCGAAAATTGTGTCTAAATTCCGACAAATAATCGGCACGCAGTATTAATATGTTGGAAACTTACGGAATATCGGATCTTGTATCTCGAAATTTAATCAGTTATGATTAAAAATACGCACCAAGTACCGCGTTTAACTCTTGTGGCCAATTATATTGTATTTATTTTTAACTTTAACACTGCATATCTGGAGAACTAGAGCAGTTTGCCTTATAAGACCTCTATAATTTTTTGTTCAAAGTAAAAAATACTACCAGAAACCATCATCAAAGCAAGGCGCCAATGTTATTGGAATCTTGCCTGAATCTGATGTCAAAAACTGTAAATTTAAAAGAATCAAGATATTGTCAAAATTTTAGGTGCTTTCTCGGGCCTTTTCTGTCACGAACTACTCTTCTCCTAATAACTCTGTCTCATATACGTTTGGTATAAGTTTTGAAAGAACTAGATAAATCTTCCTGAAGTCCACCCTCAGAAGCAATACTGCTTGTTGCATCTCTATCAGGAATTGAAAAAAGCTCTAGATCTAGGAAGTATTTTAAAAACCAGAAATGATTGCTCTTCTCTCCAGATGCTCTAGAACCTTTTTCAATTCCTGGTGCAGATGCAACAAGTAATATTACATGTAAGAATGAACTTCAGAAAGATTTATATGGTTTTTCTGAACTCATACCAAACCTAAATGAGATAGAGTTATTAGGAGAAGAGTAGTTCGTGATAGAAAAGGCGCGAGGAGACTCGCAGCGAAAAAGTATCGAGAATTGTGAGGTAAGAGGACTCACATTAACCCTTTGCTGTACGGTGTTGCACCTTTTATACAAGTTTGTTTTTTTAATAAATCAAATTTCTCACGTATTCCTTTAGCATGTTTGGTATTGTTGGACTGCTAAAAGGTTCCTCTAACTAAAAAATCAACTTTTAGAACCATATTTTAAATAAATAACTTGTTATTAATAAATATATACCGAAAAACTGTCGTTTTTAGTGAATAATTTCGCTTGCGTAAAATTTTGATGCAATAAAATAGTAGGGGAGACCGGGGCTAACTCGACACCGGGGTAAACTTGACACTAGGCTTTTTGCCTATTTAAATCTATCGTAGAAACTTGCCTTTCCTATGGTAAATGTGTCTTTATGTGCCAGCGTTGTCAACGGAATTTGGTGACATTCTGAGTTACGGTGTAACTTCTAGTGCGGCATAAGCGTTTTCGATGGTGAAAAGTTATTTTTCTGATCTCTCGAAAATTTCTACTCTTTCATCGAGTTTTACTCTTTACGAATCTACCATTAAGTGATTTTGATGGAAAATTCGATGCTCTATACGAATCCGATAATCGTTTTTGCATATTTTCAAAATTTTTATGTTTTTGGAGTGACAAAAGTGAAAAACGACGTTTGGGGCAAAGTCGACACCACGCCACCGGGGCAAAGTCGACACTAATCTATTTCGATAAAGCGTTGTAAATAAGTCATTTGCTTTTGGCTTGCAGCAAAATAGTTTGTACATACAATAGAAAAAGACCAGTGATAGATAAGAAAATAATGAAAGAAGCTGTACTTGCCGTAAAAAGGAAAAAAATGAAAATCATATATGCTGCAGAAATATTCGTGGTGTCAAGACAAATTGTCGTTTATTATGGCTCATGACAAATTTGCACGCATGGCCGATCGCGAGTTTACCTGCATTAAGCGGAGTCTACAATGAGAATTTAAGGCGTAAAATTTAAGCTTTAAGCCTTAAACCGTAAGAAATTGACAAATCACAGTCGAGTATTCTTCTCATATTCGACTGTGATTTGTCAATTTCTTACGGTTTAAGGCTTAAAACTTAAACTTTACGCCTTAAATTCTCATTGTAGACTGCGCTTTAATTGTTTTTCAGACATGAGATTAGAAGAAGATAATTAAAAGTTTAACAATTTTTTTCTCATTATTTCCAATGATTGTTTTGCTTTATTCCAAATTTTTGTACTTTCTAAATACATGATAAACAACGTATTTCATTTTCAGACAATAAAAAAATAAGTTTTAGATCAAATTGTATCGATTAGACAAAGTGTCGAGTTTGCCCCGGCATTTTTCAATTTTAAAATTTGTCTTTGCGTCACTTTTCCTCTCCTGGGGGCAAAACAAAGCGACGTACAGCAAAACTTCCTTAAACAATTTTGTACCTAAAGGAACACTCTTTAAATGTGTACCATTGAATTCGCTTGAAAATTTTAATTAGTTGTTGAAAATTGCCTTTGAAAAAATCGTGTCGAGTTAGCCCCGGTCTCCCCTACTTTAAAATTATTATTTGGGGGTTTTTGAGATCGCTGATTATGAATCCGGTATCAAAAATACAAAATTTAAAATGGCGTATCCAATATGGCGGACGGAATTTTCAAAATCAACCGAATTTACATGAAACTTGTTGCTCGGGGGTTTTTGGGGTCGCTGATTACGAATCTGGTGTCAAAAATACAAAATTCAAAATGGCGGATCCGATACAGCGGAGTTCCATGCAAATTCGGTTGATTCTGAAAATTTCGCCCGCCATATTGGTTCCGCAATTTTGAATTTTGTATTTTTCACACCGGATTCGTACTCAGCGACCCCAAAAACCCCTGAGATAACAAGTTTCACAAAATAAGATTTACTAGAAAAAAACGTGCAACAAAGGGTTAATAAAGCACTCCAAATTGTGAATTACAATATAAGTGCTGACAAGTTTCAACAACATAATCGATAAAAAATTATAATTTTGGTCGCCATATTGGATCCGCCATTTTGAATTTACAGTTCTTGACATCATATTCGGAATCAGCGATCTTGAAAACCCCTTAGTAAGTCCGATAAGAGTCAGTCAGCGAAAAGTGCCGAGCAGGTGTCATTATGTGCAGACGTCGTTCTACAAGCCAGCGCGATTGAGCCACGTCGAATGTGGTGTTTGGACAGCGGCGCTTCTACACATCTTTGCGGCGAGATGGAAGCTTTTTGCGAAGTAAGCGATTCAAGACCGGGAAAGTTGAATCTGGCGAACAGTGCTTCAACCGAAACGACCGCTGAGGGCAAGGTGTTGGTGACGGCCGACGTATATGGCGAGAATAAGCTCTTGTCATTAAACAAGACTCTACACGTTCCGGATCTACGTACAAATTTTATGTCCGTAAGCAAAATTACGCATAACGGCTTCAACGTGCTGTTTACTAAGAAGGACGCGAAGGTACTAGACGGAGACGGAAGCGTCAAACTTGTCGCGGACAGGATTGGCGGTTTATATTTCGCACGTGAATCCAGACAAGATAAATCTTCAGAGCCAAGCTGTGCATTATCCACATCGGAGAATCTCTCGGACTTTGAGCTGTGGCACCGTAAGCTCGGTCATGTAAACGCGAGAAATCTCATCGAAGCTCAGCGACACGGAACCATCAACGGTTTGAAGTTTGATTCTACTGCGAAGGAACTCACCTGTGAAATCTGTCTCAAGGGAAAGATGACTCGCGCAGCATTTCCCAAGAAGTCCAACAGAGTCTCGGAACTTCTCGATTTGGTCCATTCGGATGTATGTGGCCCCTTCCGGGTCGAGTCTTTGGGGAAAGCGAGATACTTTATCGAGTTCATAGATGACCACTCGAGATGGAGCGAAGTTCGATTTATGCGGCACAAAAATGAGGCTCTTCAGGCGACCAAGGATTTTATCACACTTGCAGAAAACCAAACAGGTAAAAAGGTCAAGTGCTTTCAGACTGATAATGGTTTGGAATTTACAGGCAAAGACTTCGATAGTTTCTTGAAGGAAAAGGGCATTACCAGGCGACTTACGGTCCCATACAATCCCGAGCAAAACGGGATCGCAGAGCGGCGAAACCGCACCCTCCTGGATATGGCGAGGTGTTTACTTACGCAGTCAGGACTACCTCCTAAGTTTTGGGCCGAGGCGGTTAACACGGCCAATTACATTCGGAACCGATGCCCATCGAGAAGTCTTAATGGTCTAACGCCGTATCAACTATGGACCGGGAACGTACCTGATGTCGGACACTTCAAGGAATTCGGATGTCGTTTATTTTGCTTGAGCAGAGAACCAGGTCGAGGAAAGTTAGATCCACGCTCCAAGAAAGGTATCTTTTTGGGCTACTCCACGGAATCCAATGGATTTAGGGTATGGCTACCCGAAGAGAGCAAGGTCATTGTGTCTCGCCACGTTAAGTTGATCGAGGACATGAAGTCAAGTCCCGAGAGTCCCATTCCTTTACTAAATGGCGAACCAGAGGGGAAAGCTTTGATCGAGAAGACGGATGAAGAACCTGAGTTTATCGACGTCGAGTTATCATCTCCTGATGAGGAACAGGCCGACGAAGAAGGCAACGACAAAGAAACTCCACCAGAACCGTCACGAGTTTCGTCCAGGGGACGAGGAAGACCGAGGATCATGAGAACCGGGGAAAGAGGAAGACCCTGTAAAATTTATTTACCAGCTGTTGTGGATGTCGCGTATGCTGAAGAAGAGATAGCTCTTATGTCCGAGGTACCCATGAAACAGGCGATGTCGAGTCCAGAGGCTGAGAAATGGCACGATGCCATGGTATCCGAAATTAAATCTGTCCTACGAAACAAAACGTGGCAACTCATCGACCGACCGAAGAATTCCACCACCATCGGGAGTCGTATTGTTTTGCGCAATAAATTCAACTCGGATAGAACCCTTCACAGACGGAAGGCTCGTCTGGTCGCTCAGGGATTCAGCCAACAGCCTGGGCTACACTTTAAAGAGACTTTTGCGCCGGTAGCCCGACAAGGATCGATACTTCTAATTGCGTCGTTATCTGCTCGTCTTGGGATGAAGATGCATCATTTCGACATAACGACCGCCTACCTAAACGGAGACCTCGACGAACGGATTCTAATGGAACCCCCAAAACAGCTGATCGGGATCTTGAGGACGATTTCTGAAGATAAGGACGATCCAAGTTTGGCTCTTGAAGCCGAGAAGATGTTGCAGGATTTATTAAACGGAGACAAAGTATGTCTCTTAAAGAAATCTCTACGGTTTGCGCCAAGCCGGGAGAAATTGGTACGAGAAACTAGACCGTACACTAAAGGAATTCGGAGCCATCCCTTCCGACGCTGACCCCTGCGTGTATTTTATTGGAGAAGGGGATGACCTCGCTATTATCGGTATCTACGTTGACGACATTTTGTTCGCATCCCGCAACTTATCGGTCATCGCGAAGTTTCGTGAGGAGATGTCTAATCGATTTGACATCAAGGACCTTGGCGAGGTGGGCTACTGCCTCAACGTGGAGTTCAACGTTGGTCAAAACGAGGTGACCATGCATCAACGGGGCTATATCGATGATATACTCAAGCGTTTTGGGATGACCGACTGCAATCCCGTCAGCACTCCGGTGGACACTCGTGTAAAGCTGACCAAGAAGGATGTCTCAAGTGAGGAAGAGTCGGGTTTTCCCTATCGGGAACTCGTGGGCGCCTTGACCTACCTAGCTGTCACGACGCGTCCCGACATAAGTTTTGCTGTCAGTTATTTGGGACAGTTTAATAATTGTTACGGCAAGGAACACTGGACCGCAGCCAAACGGGTCCTCCGTTACTTAAAGGGATCCAGAGATCTAGGACTTGTGTACCGAAGAGATTCCAGGCCCATTGAAGGCTTCGTCGATGCCGACTGGGGCAGCTGTCCAGAGAATCGGAGATCTTATACAGGCTTTCTATTCAAGCTGTCCGGCAGTCCCATTTCTTGGGATTCCAGGAAGCAACCGACGGTCGCCTTATCTTCGACGGAGGCGGAGTACATGGGGCATAAACTTAACGTCGCGAGACACAATGTGCCAAAGAAGCTATCTACCTACGCAGATTTCTGGAGCAGCTGGGTTTCCATGACCTAGCTGACATTACTATTTTTAACGACAATCTGGGAGCATTGAAGTTAGCTCAAAACCCAGTCTATCATTCTCGGAGCAAGCGTATAGATATGCGTCATTACTTCATCCGGGAAGCTCTGAGCCACAACCTTCTGAAGATTGCTCACGTTTCAACAAACGACATGCCTGCGGACATGCTCACGAAGGGACTTCCCAGACCGAAACATCTGAGATGCACCGAGATGTCCGGACTTCAACGCATTCCCAGGAAAGAGGACTGATCGCAGATCGAGGGGGGGTGTTAACGCGCCACGCGTATTTTGTACGACCCTGGCTATCTATCTTCTGAACCTTCCAATAGTACCATTTATAGCTTCGTGGACAGAGCAATATTGTTGTCTTACCCCTGTTTTTTCAACAAAAACTTATCATTTATCGTTGATATTTTACTCGACAATGGATACCCTGTTGACTTGGTATTTAGACATATCAATTTGAGAATTAAGAAGCTTTAATTCAATAAAAGTCAATCTATGAGTGATAACAATAGTGACAACAATATCGAAGGCTCAGAACAAAAAAAAGAGGTTTATAGCCCTTCCGTATCTAAAATCTGCCTCCGAAATCATCACGGCTGCAGTGGACAAATCGAAGTTATCCATAGGCTATAGAAGTCTCAATAAACACTCAACAGTATAATCAGGGTACAGAAGGACAAGAATTCCTACTTTAACAACAATAATGTAATATATAAAATTTGTTGCAATAATTGCGATGCGTCCTACGTAGGCTAGACAAAACGGCAGCTAAGTACTAGATTGAGAGAACATAAATATAATATTACTTTAGACCCGTCTAAGCACTGAGAAGCCTTCACTTGCGCACAGTACAATTGCACACGTTGCAATTGCACACCGTGCTATTGGACACAAAAAATTGCGCACCGTTCGATTGGACACAGTTCAATTGCGCACAGTTCTATTGCGCACCGTTCAATCGCGCACCGTTCAATCGCGCACATGTTGTATTGCCCACGATCAATTACGCACAGTTCTATTACGCACATGATGTACACACACACACACACACACACACGCGCGCGGGGGTGCAAGGGGGGCCTTCGGCCCCCCTCCCGCACCTACTCCGCCGGTAGGCTGGGTGAACCTCTCTTTATGAAAACTGTGCGCGATTAAACGGTGCACAATAGAACTGTGCGCAATTGAACCGTGTCCAATCGAACAGTGCGCAACTTTCTGTGTGCAATTGCAACGTGTGCAATTGTACTGTGCGCCAGTGAACCTCTCCCTAAGCACTCAGTAGTCTCGGAACATATTACATCACTTAATCATTTTTTTAATTGGGACGGAACACGGATTTTAGATATGAGAGTAACTATCAAAAAAGAATTATTTCCGAGATGATTCACATAAAAGAACAATCTAATGGAATCAATCTGAATAAGGACACTGAGTTACTGGACGAGGTCTATTTTGACATCCTGAGTGAGCTCTCTAGCTATAATTATAAACATTGACTTTGCGATAGCCATCCGACATACAGTTTGCACTTATTGTTAGCAGCAATACATCCTCGCTCCGATAAACACAGTGTCTTAACTATGCTCTTCATGACAGGGTTTGTTACAGCGACCACTTATGTAAGTCCATCCTTTTTCACTCAATTCAAAGTACAATTAATGTTATACGTGTGGTAGAATCTTAAAAATTCCCGTCTCGACACACAGTTGCCACTAAGGATGGTCACAAGTACTTCTTGAAAAACATTGAGTTCTACTTCCACTCAATCCTGAACTTACATCGGTGATCTCCGACGAGAAGTATTATTACCACCAAGGTTCTATACAACCGAATTTTATCGAGGACCATTGTTTTTGACAGACAGAAATCGCACCGTAAATCAGCATATGTTTTCTCTAACTGCGACTCCGATCATTTCGGTAATCATGAGCTCTGTTAATTTGTTTATTGTGACAGCGTATAATTTCGAATTTGACTTTGACCATTGTAAATTTGACTGTTTTCTCCAACGCGTTATATTATCTTCGACGATGATTGTTTTTCTAATGCTTTTTAATGTGAACTCCAACGGTTATTTTTATTTTAATTTTTGTCATTATTTAATTTCTTAGATGTAATTTTACCATCTTATGCTCTGAGGAAGACCAAGTTAGGTCGAAATGTTAGCTAATTAAACATATTTTTTAAAAAAAATCTATATATTTTTCATTAACACCAGGGCTCTGACACTCGCCTATGTTTCTAACAGAAAACGTGACCCTCTTAATGAGGCAGATCCGCTAGGGGCGCTAGTAGTAAGTTTGGTCGCTAAGATGGCTACACTGAGATGCACTCCCGTGCCGCAACACTTTTCGAAACGCAACTGCGCTAAAATTATCTTTTTTTATTACTCTATTCACATCACACGTGACTAATAAGCACAAAATTTAAATTATAAATACAATAATTTTGAATATCGTTATATGGGAACATAAATTGATAGAACTATGTTTAACTGGTTTTAATTTTTCGTTATTAAATGGTTTTAATACAATGTAGAAATTGGAAATAATACGCAACATTCAAAACATAACTAAAAAAAATGTGATATTATTTTATAGCAAAACTAATTTTGTAGCAAAATCTTATAAGAAAGTTATAGTAATAATTAGTTATAAAGAATAATTTTCTAAAACATTATGCATAGAATCATCTCATACACAATCTGTATGTTGAAAAAATGAAAAATGATATGTGTAAGTAATATACAGGGTGTCACTTAATTCGCGCCCACTATTTACACAGTGATATTTCTCATGAAAAACTGAGTCGAAAAGTCCTGAATCATTTTTTTCGAATTATGTTTAGAAAATTCGTTATTATTAATTAAAGATTAGCCAGTCAGCATCGCTTTTTAAACGGACGCACGTTCGTGAGGCGCGCATCTACTAGTATGCGTGAGCGAGCCGCCGCGCCGCCGCTCGCTTCGCCGCGCGCTCGGCCGCGCCGCAGCGATGTTCCGTCGCCACGATCGTCCGTGTAAAGTTTAGCTACGAAATAATTAATAATTACTCTTTGCAATAACCATGATATTTCCTACGCTAAAAGCATCTTTTCAGATTACAATTCGTTAGTTCAATTCAGATCTCGTCAAGATTTAACCGCGGCTGTAAGAAAACTGTAATCTTTTATGTAAAAGTACACACACACACAAATCATTTTACAAGTTGTTCTTTCTGTTGATAATATTGATCAATGTAATTAAGCTGTTCGACACAAGATAAGCAGAAATCATTACTGTCTCATGCAATCCGTCTTATGAGACGCAGTTCTATGAAATTTGCTTAGATTGTTTTGACATCTAGTCAACATTTCTGTTTATTTGACAAATATGAAATAACAGGTGATATTGCTTCGTTTTTTCTGAAAAATTTAAAAATAGAAAGTTTAGTCAATATGAGACCTAAATTTTAGAGAGTTGATACCTATGTCTTTAGTCTCATATCTTGAGTTCATTTACTGCCTTACAAGTAAACCTCAAGGAATGTCACACGTCAATTTGTCTCTAATTTTGTAGAGTTGTTTGTCATATCAGAGTATGAAAAAATCTGTCATTACTTTTAGCTCAAATTGATTTCTCTTGTATTTTTTCAGTTTTACGCAAATACACGACTTTACGCACGCATATTTAAAGCAGTATTAATGATTCTACTCGATTTTTTGAAACTCGGCACACATAAAACATCGAAATAATAGTTTATTAGTTTTGTTTTGTAATCTTCTATTGCGTGTTAAGCAATTTTAAGGGTAATAATTATTCTTCGAATTCTTCTCTATTTCGATATAAGTGGTTCTATAAAGAAAAGTTAAATAAAAAAATATGTAATGTGCTGATTTTAGAATCACTAATTACGAATCAAAAGTTAATTTTACAAAATAAAAAATCGCGGCGAACGTCATTGTCGACATCAAAAAACGGTTACATTTGCAAAAAACTTTTTTCAGAAAATTAAATTAATCAAGAAATAGAACTCGAGTACGTACACTTGTTAATAATTCTTAACTCGTAAACTTGAACGTCAAACTGGCGGGAGATAGCGAGTTCTGCTAAATTAAAAGATCTCTAACTAAATTCGCTGTTACGCAACAAAAAAATTAACCTAACTTAATTTTTTATTCGTTTTTCATACTTTTTGAATAATATTTTTTATATTTATTTTTTGAATATTTTTAAAACTATTTTTTATATTTTTACATATTTTTTATACTTTTTACACTTTTGATTTTTAAAATGGAACACGTAGATACTTATATTTATAAGTAACAAGTGTACTCAAGTTCTATTTCTCGATTAATTTAATTTTCGGAAAAAAGTTTTTGTAAATGTAACCGTTTCTTCATGTTGTCGACAATGACGTTCGTCTCGTATCCGCAATTTTTTATTTTGTAAAATTAACTTTTGATTCGTAATTAGTGATTCTAAAATCTGCACATTACATATTTTTTTATTTAACTTTTCTTTATAGAACCACTTATATCGAAATAGAGAAGAATTCGAAGAATAATTATTACCCTTAAAATTGCTTAACACGCAATAGGAGATTACAAAACAAAACTAATAAACTATTATTTCGATGTTTTATGTGTGCCGGGTTTCAAAAAATCGAGTAGAATCATTAATACTGCTTTAAATATGCGTGTAAAGTCGTGTATTTTCGTAAAACTGAAAAAATACAAGAAAAATCAATTTGAGCTAAAAGTAATGACAGATTTTTTCATACTCTGATATGACAAACAACTCTATAAAATTAGAGACAAATTGACTTGTGACATTCCCTGAGGTTTACTTGTAAGGCAGTAAATAAACTCAAGATATGAGACTAAAGACATAGGTATCAACTCTCTAAAATTTAGGTCTCATATTGACTAAACTTTTTATTTTTAAATTTTTTAGAAGAAACGAAGCAATATCACCTGTTATTTTATATTCGTCAAATAAACAGAAATGTTGACTAGATGTCAAAACAATCTAAGCAAATTTCATAGAACGTGCGTCTCATAAGACGGATTGCATGAGACATTAATGATTTCTGCTTATCTTGTGTCGAACAGCTTAATTACATTGATCAATATTATCAACAGAAAGAACAACTTGTAAAATTATTTGTGTGTGTGTGTACTTTTACATAAAAGATTACAGTTTTCTTACAGCCGCGGTTAAATCTTGACGAGATCTGAATTGAACTAACGAATTGTAATCTGAAAAGATGCTTTTAGCGTAGGAAATATCATGCTTATTGCAAAGAGAAATTATTAATTATTTCGCAGCTGAACTTTACACGGACGATCGTGGCGACGGAACATCGCTGCGGCGCGGCCAAGCGCGCGGCGGAGCGAGCGGCGGCGCGGCGGCTCGCTCACGCATACTAGTAAATACGCGGCTCACGAACGTGCGTCCGTTTAAAAAGCGATGCTGACTGGCTAATCTTTAATTAATAATAACTACTTTTCTAATCATAATTCGAAAAAAATGATTCAGGACTTTTCGACTCAGTTTTTCATGAGGAATATTACTGTGTAAATAGTGGGCGCGAATTAAGTGACACCCTGTATAGGTATATATATGCTTAACAATGTAAAACACGTATGGGTGTGTGTATAACATTTAAGAATTGAAAAGTTTAGAAATTTTATCTTATCCATTTTATTGAGAAAAGAACTAGTTTTACAATTTGCATCATACATGCATGAAAGAAACAAATTATTTAAAATAGGATACACGAAAGAGCCTGACGACAGTGGCGGCAGTGATCTTATAAAATGTTTAAGGCAAGAAGCCGGAAAATGGGCTTGTATTCTTAAATATATATTTTTTAATTTTATAACTTATAAAATAAAAAAATAGATATGTACATTTAAAAAATATATTTTTTTTTATTTTATAAGTTATGTACAATAGAGTTTGGATTTTTTTTTCCACACACTTTTTTTTATTTGATCTCTATTATGTCGTTTTATGTATTGACGCATACGAGTTTCAACATAAAAACAAATAATAAATGACATAATTTCTTCCGCATGATTGATGCATGGAAATTTCATGATCTTGCTTTGCAGCATGTCTGTAATGACTAGCTCTAGGACGTTACTAGAAGTGTGATGCTTTTGAAATAAATATTATATTTGTCGTAAAAATACGTACAATTTTTTATTAGGACAAGGTAACTGCCTATCATCTGTCATTTCAAAAAATAATGAAATAGGCTCAGATTGATATTCTGTATTCTTAAATGCTGTCTTACAGACATCACATTTTGAAAATTGCAAAAATCTTTTTGTAATAATACCGGCGGTGTAATAAACCTAACAGTCGACAACTTCTGACAAAGCATAATCATGCTCAACTAATTCCATGAAATCCCAGTCTTCATATTCAATTAAGGAATTCAACCGCTTTTTGATCGATTCACGAATGTCATCTTTCTTACTTGAATCCGTATAAATAATTTTAATATCTGACAAGGAAATAAGAAAATTACGAGGCGTATCTTGATCTGATGTTAAACAATTTCCACAGACAGGGGGTTTAAGAATGCTAAATGTGGATAGGATTTTATATAACTGCAGAAAGGTTGGAGTTGCAGGGTGATCGTTTGCTCCTCCTGCTTGTCGTATCGTACCAAAAAAGTTCTAAAAAAGTGTGCAAGTAGAAACTTGCACATTGCTTCCTCATAGTTTTTAAGTGTGCAAGTAGAAACTTGCACATTGCTTCCTCATAGTTTTTAAGTGAGCAAGTAGAAACTTGCACATTGTTTCTCATAGTTTTTAAGTGAGCCAGTAGAAACTTTCATATTGCTTTCTCATAGTTTTTAAGTGAGCTAGTAGAAACTTGCACATTGCTTTCTCATAGTTTTTAAGTGAGCCAGTAGAAACTTGCACATTGCTTTCTCATAATTTTTAAGTGAGCAAGTAGAAACTTGCACATTACTTAATCAATATTTTATTTCGCTTATAAAGCTTCCTCTATGAGAAAGCTTGTTTTTTATTTGATGTACAATTATTAGTAAATATTCTTTAATTTGGCTTCCTCATAGAGGAAGCTTTATAAGCGAAATAAAATGTTGATTAAGTAATGTGCAAGTTTCTACTTGCTCACTTAAAAATTATGAGAAAGCAATGTGCAAATTTCTACTGGCTCACTTAAAAACTATGAGAAAGCAATGTGCAAGTTTCTACTAGCTCACTTAAAAACTATGAGAAAGCAATATGAAAGTTTCTACTGGCTCACTTAAAAACTATGAGAAAACAATGTGCAAGTTTCTACTTGCTCACTTAAAAACTATGAGGAAGCAATGTGCAAGTTTCTACTTGCACACTTAAAAACTATGAGGAAGCAATGTGCAAGTTTCTACTTGCACACTTAAAAACTATGAGGAAGCAATGTGCAAGTTTCTACTTGCACACTTTAAAGCTATGAGGAAGCAATGTGCAAGTTTCTACTTGCACACTTAAAAGCTATAAGGAAGCAATGTGCAAGTTTCTACTTGCACACTTAAAAGCTATATGGAAGCAATGTGCAAGTTTCTACTTGCTCACTTTTTTTATTATCCTAAAACATCATTTTTTGAAGTCTCAATTATTAAGACTTGAGATGTTCTAACTGCAATTAAAAAATAGCCCTTTTGCAAAAAGACTAGCCCTTTTGCAAAAGGCCGCTCATTTACGAAACACTGATCGTTTCCTAATAAAACTGAACGCACTTTAGACTTTTTGGCACACATTGGCTGATGCTAGGCTAGACACTTACGTCAGTTTTATTTAAAAAACGATCAATGCTTTTGCAATAGAGCGCCCTTTCGCCCTCTCTCTCTTCTCTCTCTCTCTCTCTCTCTCTCTCTCTCTCTCTCTTTCTTTTTCTTATTTGAAATTTTGGAGAATTCGTACATATATCGAAGCTTTATAAAGCTGGGTCTAATCAACCAAACCATAATAAATTATATATGAAATAGGGGTAGAAAAAACTGAAGATTATAATAGAATCAAAAAAATTGCTAATAATTAATACTAAATTGTCAAAAAATATCAATTTATGAAAAGTCTCAATTGTTGAGACTTGGGATGTAGCCCTTAAAGGTTAAAATTTTAAAATTTTAGCAATTTTTTTAATTCTACTATATTCTTCAGTATTTTCTACCCTTATTTTATATATAATTCTTTAAGATTTGGTTGATTAATTTTTGAGTTAAAAACATTTAAAATTTCGGGGAATCCGTCCATACATAAACATGAGTCTAATCAACCAAATTTTAAAGAATTTTATATGAAATAGGGGTAGAAAAAACAGCAAAATATAATAAAATTAGAAATAGCCCAATATTTCAAAACTTACAAAAGAGCAATCAAAGACATTTCTTAAAAAATTCAAAATTTTATAAAGAAAGAAGCCCTTTACCAATTATCGCTAAATTCAATTACATCCTTCCTTAAATAATACTTTATCGATTAAAAAAAAAATTTAGCCCTATATCTCAATATTTGCATAAGTTAGAGCAACCAAGGACATTTAAAAAAAAATTGAAAATTTAAAAAAAAAAGAACCCTTTTACCGATTATCGCCAAATTCAATATCAACCTTTCTTAAATGATACTTTATTGATTAAAAAAAAATCGGCCCGATATCTCAATATTTGCTGAAGTTAATGCAACCACGAACATTTCTAAAAATTATATTGTTAATTTTTCTAATTCTATTATATTCTTTAGTTTATTATATTCTAATTAAGACTTTTCATAAATTAATGTTTTTAGACAATTTAGTATTAATTATTGGCAACTTTTCTAATTTGATTATATTTTTTCAGTATTTTCTACTTCTATTTCATATATAATTCTTTAAGGTTTGGTTGATTAGTTTTTGAGTTAAAGGCATTTAAAATTTCTGGAAATCCGTACATACATAAATGCCTTATAAAGCTGAGTCTAATCAACCAAATCTTAAAGAATTATATATAAAATAGGGGTAGAAAAGACAGAAGAATATAATAAAATTAGAAATAGCCAAATATTTCAAAACTTACGAAAGTTAGAGCAATCAAAGGCATTTCTTAAAATATCGTGCTATTTCTAATTTTATTATATTTTTCAGTCTTTTCTACCTCTATTTCATATATAATTCTTTAAAATTTGATTGATCAGTTCTCGTGTTACACACATTTCAAATTTCGGAGAATTCGTACATACATAAAAGCTTTATAAAGCTGAGTCTAATCAACCAAATCTTTAAAAATTATATATAAAATAGGGGTAGAAATGACTGAAGAATATAATAGAATTTGTTTTACTTTTTAATTATTGTCATTAATAAGTTTTATTTACATAAATATGGACTAAAGATTTTATGTTTAGTATCAATCATCCCTTGGTTTTCCCGGGCGTTTTTTCAGGAATTTCGAGATTGCTCGCTTGCGATGTACACAGAACTTCGATATTTCACTTTAAAAATGTCCGGGAAAACCAAGGGATAAAATCGGTAATCGGTAAGTAAAATATCGAGGTTCTGTGTACATCGCGAGCGAGCAATCTCGAAATTCCCGAAAAAACGCTTTGGAAAATCAAAGGATGAAGACGCTGATCGGTAAGTGAAATATCGGGGTTCCGTAGTAACCTATGTTTTGCGCAAGGATGTAAAGAGTAATTGTGCAAGAGTTGGTTCAGATCGGTCAAATAGTTTATGAGTGTATAAAGAACAAACAGACTTAAAATACGCCCGGGAAAACAAAGAGATAAAATCGATAATCGGTAAGTAAAATATCGAAGTTTTGTGCGTACATCGCGAGCGAGCAATCTCGAAAGTCCCGAAAAAACGCCCGGAAAAACCAAGGAATAAAGTAGCTGATCGGTAAGTGAATAATCGAGATTCCGTAGTAGCCTATGTTTTGCGCAAGGATGTAAAAAGTAACTGTGCAAAAGGAGCAACCAGGGACATTTCTAAAAAAATTAAAAATTTTTTAAAAAAAGAACCCTTTTACCGATTATCGCCAAATTCAATATCAACTTTTCTTAAATGATACTTTATTGATTAAAAAAAAAATCGGCCCGATATCTCAATATTTGCTGTAGTTAATGCAACCACGAACATTTCTAAAAAAACTCAAATTCTTTTTAAAAAGAACCCCTTTACCGATCATCGCCAAATTTAATACCAACCTTCCTTGAATGATACTCTATCGATTAAAAAAAAAACAACCCAATATCTCAATATTTGCGAAAGTTAAAGCAACCACGGACATTTCTAAAAAAATTCAAAATTTTTTTTAAAAAGAACCCCTTTACCGATCATCGCCAAATTCAATACCAACCTTCCTTGAATAATGCTCTATCGATTAAAAAAAAAAACAGCCCGATATCTCAATATTTGCGGAAGTTAGAGCAACCACAGACATCAAATCTGCACATACATACATACATACGGACATTTTTTTTAAAGGCAATTTTTCGACGTTTTAGAACATTCTGAACACATTGGCATCAAAAACTAAAAAACAATTTTTTCTTTGGTCTTTTCTACCCCTATTTCATATATTTTTCTTTAATATTTGGTTGATTAGACCTAGCTTTATATACGATCAAAGGTCCATATACGAAGTTTATGAAAACAAAGCTTCCTCTATGAGGAAGCAAAATGTGGAAAAATGCAAAGAGATTTCAAAATAAATTTTAAACGATATTGTCACTGTAACTGTTCGTGTATATGCATGTGTGATACAGCAAATACAACTCACACACATACACACAAACAATATTGTACTTGCATATTATTGTAAACATTTGTAAAGATGTTGATCGATTATAAAAATTTTGTTAAATAAAAAAACTGCAAAAAACAAAAAAGTTGGAACGGTGGTAGGTGATAGGTAAGAATTAAATAAGTGTCGTGTTCGGTCGTGTTCAACAATTAGTAAAAATTCATGTCGATAGTTGTTATTAATAAGTGTGTACCTTTTCAATGCATTTTTGAAACGACGGATATATGTATTACAGGGTATGGGGCAGTATGGGGTAGTGAAGTAATTGGAGAAATGTACATTTTTCTAAAAGAAACGACCACATTATTAAACGCTAATATATTTAGTAAAATTACTTGTGCAATAGAAAAATCAAACTTTTAAATATCAAAGGTATATTATTTTTTTCGCATAAATTCCATTTGATAGGCCCGTGTAGGCCCGTGTGACGCTTAAGTAATGAACAGATCGTATTTATAATTCAAGATACTTAGATCATTATTTTCTCGCTAAATTGATATTTGATGCAAAGCGAACACTGCAAAATTAAAGTAACATGTGGTGTACATACCTATTCACAACAAGTACTGACATGAATTTATCTATGTCGATCATTGAACACATGACTGTGGCAAACGTGGGCAAACCTCAAGTGGATCCTGATTGAGTCTTCCAGTTAGGACGTTGGTAAAGTGAAACTTTTCAGTTAGAAAACAAACAATATCCATTGTTGACTGTAGGGTCACCCTTAATCCTTCAGCAGTTTGACGAGTTAAAAATGACGAATGAGGAAGAACAGATAGTTGTACTTTTCTTTCCCATTCGTTTAATCGCTGTAAAGCATCTTCCAGAATCTGAAAGGGAACCGTGCATATTATTTGTGTAACATTAATACCAATGTAGTAAATAATGTCTACAAATTTACTTTAAAATCGACGTTGTTAGGTGTTAAACCATTTTGTGGCTGCTTTCTATTCAACGCATCAAACATATCATTCACCCATTCACAGAAAGCCGCAGTCGGTTCGCAGTCTTCAAATTTTTTAGAGTAATATTTCTTATATTATCGCAGTCCTTTCGCTACAGATTTGCTGAAAATCTGAAATAAATATATTAAATTGAATTTAGATTTCTATGAATAAGTGTTAGGTTACAAAACAAGTTGTACATACCTGAACAGCCAATTTAACTCTCATTTTTGCCCAGCTATTTAACTCGCGATGATTTTTGCTGATTTTAGGGCATATCCGATATTCGGCTTGTAAATTCTTGTCTTTTGTGTACAATATATTGAAATATTCCCATGAAATTGGCGATTCAGCAGGGTCTACCTACCAATATAAAAATTTCAAAATAGGGAAAAATGTATATATATTTCAGTTACTTTCATATACTCTTACCTGCAATGTACCATTATTGTACAGGCGGTTCCGAATCGTTTTCATTAGGTGAGGCGTATCGGAAAAAACGTAGACTTTCCGGCCTTCTTCTGTAGGATGTTCAAAGTAATTCTTTACGTTTCCCATTTTTCCTGTAACACTCATTTCCGTCCAAAACTTTCTGTTTGATGAACCGCCATCAGATATCACTCCGTGTATACGAGCACCAGCCTTTTCCAGTAATGTAATTGCTTTCACAATTATGAGAGACAGATTTGTTCCTGTCACCGGACCTCTTGATGCAAAAACTGCAATAGGCTGCGTATACTTTGTATGAAGTGCTTGGAACATCAGAACCAATTCATGGTTAGCCTTTTCTACGACATCAGTCGATTGAAATCTATCCTCACCGAAATCAATAAGACCTTTATATGTCAAATTTTTTGAGTCGACTGAAATGCTTTCTCGAGTAGAGATTTCATTAAATAAAATAACTCCATGGCGTTCCAAAATTTCTTTTTGCTGAAATGTCGTTTTCAACAATTCGAAAAATTTAGGGTCGAACCCACACGTTGTTTTAATAACAAAAAGGTACCTGTAAAAATAATTATTATTAAAGAGCTGTTAACAATATATATATATATATATACGTATTGTTTACAACTTTTTAATAATAATTATATATATATATATATACAGTATGTATATATGCACACACACATAAACAAAATAAAAGTAATATATATTATGTATTAAACAATAATATGATTTACCTTCGAATAGTACGTACGCATGGTAGAGGCGGAATTTCATTATTTCGTAAAAAGTTATATGACGTCGGCGACCGCATATGCATCAACATGCACAGGAGCATCCACTCTTCCGAATAACTTCTTCCATGTATATTTTTCGAGTTTGCCGCTGATAAAATTTCTGTAATTGCAATGCGTTGATTTTTTGGTATATCTTTTTTTGCTAGCATTTCATCAAGTGATTGACTATTTATTTTAGTCATAGCTGTCTGAATTTTTTTCAGATCATTCTTCATTTTTGAAATACTTTTTTGGGCTCCTCTTTTCGCTCTAAGAGCTGCCTGACGTTTCTCTCTTAGTTTAAGAACTTTCGCTTTCCTTCTCGGAGATAGTGTTATTCGAATTCTTCGAATTCTTTTACTTTGTTGTTGTTTTTTCATACGAAGTTCTGTTTGTTTCAATGTTTTTTCGAGTCTTTTGCAAAATATGCATTGCAATGCGTTGTCAAGAAGTTTCTTACATTGTTTATGTTGTACAGTGCCAATACTATCGACACAAGTGATATTTGAGCCATACATAACTATATTGTTTGCAGCAGACAATCCACAACAAATCTTTTTTAATTCCAAAGTGCTTAATGCAGCTTCTACCTTTTCAATGCTACTTATTGTGTCACTGCAAATACCTAAACTGGTAACATCGAAAGGTTTGCCCATTACATTAACTTTGAGATTCAAGTCTTCTTGCACAATAAGTTCTTTCATATTTACAGTGACAAAACTGTTTTCAATTTTTAAACATGGTACAGTTACAAATGACTCAATTTTAATTCCCTCACAGATTATGGTACGTCTGAACCAGTTTACTGGTACTTGCAATGTACTACAAGCTACCAAATCGGTAAAAGAGAATTTAGGTGGCTCATCTGACATTGCTTCTTGTAAATTTTCTTGTGCTGCTTCTTGAAGCGATGTGTCTTGCAGCGGCGTGGAAATTTCCGTCCATGGAAATTGCGATGGCACAGTCCCCTTTCGCAACCTCGGTTGTTTATAATACGACTATGAAGGCAAAGATAATATGAGCTATATTGTGTTGAGTTAAATGGATAACAAAATATTTAGCTTACAACTTACAACGCCGAGCACTTGTCCATGAGAATCTGTAAGTTCTCGCTTCCACAGTATATCTTCAGCCAAAAAATGCTTTTCGCAAAGAAACTGTCCTGACCGTCCTGACCGAACCACAAAATTATTTCTTCGTATAGCATTTTGCCACAATTTTATCAGATTTTCATCCTTAGGCACAGCAAAAAAATGTACTTTTTCTGGATTAGATTTATATCCAGAAGTACATCCCGGTGCTATGCAATGCGGCATGATGTGCATATACACTGATACACATCAGATACACTTCTTTTTAATTGTCACTTGCTTCCACTTGCTTCCTTTCTCCACGGACGCGTATATGAAATCCGCGAGCACACGCGGCACTCTAACATTCGCTCAGAGACACACTTAGGTTAGCAGGTGTGCGAATATTGGGAACGTAATAAAGCGACTTTCTTTCAAAGTTACATTCAGGTGATTCAGGTTACAAGAGTTGCAAGTAGTCACGATCAATCCGATCACGAGTACGTCAAACCTCTTTCGTTGTTTTGAAATTCTCTTTCTAATCCAACTTTAGTTTAACCGTTAACGTATTGCCCGCGAGCGACAGACGACGCGAGAAAGGTTACCGGTGTTTACCGGCGCCTGGTGGGATTGAGCTGGGAGCGCTCTAAGTGCAGCCATCTTAGCGGCCAAACTTACTACTAGCGCCCCTAGCGGATCTGCCTCATTAAGAGGGTCACGTAAAACTACCGAGTGTCAGAGCTCTGATTAACACCCAAATATTGCTCGGAATATTGGCCGTATTCTATTACTTAGCTTTTGCTTTCGACGAGCGATAATACGTTCTCTTTATTACTTTACTAATTTTGGCCACTTTTTCAGCTCTCCCGGCTCACTGTGTAGCGGTTGACGGTTCGTTGTCAAGATACGAGCGGCAAAAAAGGAGATAGTAGGCGTCGACACGAAACTCGGGTCGAAAGTTGCATTTAACGTCGATCACTAGTGGTTAATCATTAGCAATAGTATGATCCAAAGAAAATAATGTATCATCCCTCTGATATTGTAATTAAATCTGTCTATTATTATATATCTATAAAAATATATGAAGCATTATCCTTACCCCTGCGTAGTAACGTAACGACAAAGCTGGAAGAATACCATTAATGCGAATAACTTCGGATTTCTGCGATCTGAATATAATTTGAATGATTTTTTTCTGCATGTTCACGCTTCCTTGAAACCATTGCGACTCGTATGCTCCTAGACAAACTTTGTTACTCTATGAAAAAAATAATATGTTATTGTGTAGCTCGTATCTAGAATTATAATTAATTAAGAATATGTTACCGTATGCATTAAATTATCAGCTGGCAAAGCGCACATAAAAAGTTCCACACTGGCACTAAATACTACGATGGAATATTGGATTTTGATCATTATTGGTTGCTCCTATTTATTAAAAATATATTTTTTGTTAGTATGTAATGTAACATTAACCCTTTACATACATTCTAATATAATGGACTATCTTTAACAATTTTTAACCAAATTTTCTTAATCGACGAAACTGGCAATTACTCCTGACGGTCACAAACGTCAGGACTCTTAAGACCGAGAATCCGGTCCTTCTATCAAAACGCTTAAAATTAAGCACCTTAAATTAAGATGGAAAAATTCCCTCTCCCTTCCCTAATTAAATCGATATCGATTTAATATTAAAATCACTGTAAAAACTTATTGCGAAAAATATTACCCTAGCCAGGGTTCGAACCTGGAATCTCCCGCATTCCGTTCGGGTGTCTTAACCAATTCGACTACCAGGGCATGTGGTAATATTTATCGCAATAGTACATCTAAACAATCATAAGATGGAACACCGATATTTCACGTCGACGGTGTATATTCAACGATGAGATACATTTACTTCGCCAGTGTATAAATAACCAAATTTTCTTAATCGACGAAACTGGCAATTACTCCTGACGGTCACAAACGTCAGGACCCTTTAGACCGAGAATCCGGTCCTTCTATCAAAACGCTTAAAATTAAGCACCTTAAATTAAGATGGAAAAATTCCCAGGGAATTTAGGGAATTAGGGAATTTTTCCATCTTAATTTAAGGTGCTTAATTTTAAGCGTTTTGATAGAAGGACCGGATTCTCGGTCTAAACAGTCCTGACGTTTGTGACCGTCAGGAGTAATTGCCAGTTTCGTCGATTAAGAAAATTTGGTTATTTATACACTGGCGAGTAAATGTATCTCATCGTTGAATATACACCGTCGACGTGAAATATCGGTGTTCCATCTTATGATTGTTTAGATGTACTATTGCGATAAATATTACCACATGCCCTGGTAGTCGAATTGGTTAAGACACCCGAACGGAATGCGGGAGATTCCAGGTTCGAACCCTGGCTGGGGTAATATTTTTTGCAATAAGTTTTTACAGTGATTTTAATATTAAATCGATATCGATTTAATTAGGGAAGGGAGAGGGAATTTTTCCATCTTAATTTAAGGTGCTTAATTTTAAGCGTTTTGATAGAAGGACCGGATTCTCGGTCTAAAGAGTCCTGACGTTTGTGACCGTCAGGAGTAATTGCCAGTTTCGTCGATTAAGAAAATTTGGTTATTTATACACTGGCGAAGTAAATGTATCTCATCGTTTAACAATTTTTTATAATACTATGTGATATATTTCGACTTAGATAAACGATATAATCGAAACTTTTCTACTTTTTATCACCTCTAAAGAAAAAAACTATTCTTAACTCTTATGTTGATGCATACCCGGGTACCTATTTTGAATTAAACGTAAAAATTTTTAGATTTTTAAATTAGAATAATTGCCACAACGGTCCAAGCTTGGATCTTAATAGCCTAATATTATTTTATTGTGTGATACACATCTTATCCTCTCCTTTACTTTAGTTAAATGAATTTTTACCTCCAACTCTTGAAAGCTGTGCTCCGACTAGATTTGTCAGACTTAAAAACACAACCCCTGCTGGAATAGCGAAACGATTCAACTAATGATGTTAAAGCAATTATTGCGAAAAATAGCTTGGACCGTTGTGGCGATTATTCTAATTTAATATGGTTTGATATGTACGGTCGAATAAATTTCTTTAATATTGTTTATTTACGTCTTGGCCAAGAAAGGAAGACGCTTGAATTATTATTAACAGGTTATTGCGATAAATATTACCATATGCCTCAGTGGTCGAATTTGGACGACGCCTGCACGGAGAGCGGGAGGTTCCAGGTTCAAACCCTGGCTGGGGTAATATTTTTCGCAATAATTTCTTTAACATTATTAGTTGAATCGTTTCGCTATTCCAGCAGGGGCTGTGTTTTTATGTCTGACAAATCTAGTCGGAGCACAGTCTTCAAGAGTTGGAGGTAAAAATTGATTTAACTAAAGTGAAGGAGGGGATAAGATGTGTATCACACAATAAAATAATATTAGGCTATTAAGATCCAAGCTTGGACCGTTGTGGCGATTATTCTAATTTAATATGGTTTGATATGTACGGTCGAATAAATTCCTTTAATATTTTTTAGATTTTTGTTTGAATTTCATTATGACCCTTCAGATCTCCATTTTTGGATCAACAAAGAACAATTTCATACAGACTTCATCTCGTTCTCATTTTTATATTTTTAGTGAAAACTTTGTGTAGTTGAATATAACACTGTTCAACGTATCAGGTACCCGGATATTCACTATTAATTCTTTGCAAAGAAAAACAATATTTGGTTTCACTGCAGAGCTGTAGTACACTAACATCAGGAATCCAATCTTTATTTTTACTGACTAAATATTTATACTATTTAAGAAAAAAAATAGCTGGACATAATAATAGCTTAAAATATTCTTCTCTTTCTCTTGAATTTTTAATAAAACAATAAGAACAGGTTTTAGTAGTGAATAATATGTAAACATTTTGACCGAACTAATGCTTGAAACTGTTTTATGACGCGTGTAAATGTCATTGGGTTGTATCTAATAGGGGTAAACAGTACAGTTGTTGGCCACTCTACAATGATGGCCACATCTTAAAAAATTAAAGATTATAAAGAAATACTATTAAAATGATTTTAATTATAAATACAAAAATATCAAATAGACTTTTCTAAATATTTTTGTATTTATAATTAAAAAAATTTTAATAGTATTTCTTTATAATCTTCAATTTTTAAGATGTGGCCAATCATTGTAGAGTGGCCAACAACTGTACGGTTTATTCCTACTATAACCGCTCATTGAGCGGTTAACAAGAAATCTCTCGGAACTGTCCCTCTCCGATTTTGATAAGTGTTTAATATTTGTTGTATTTTAGATCAAAATAAAGGATTTTTTTACACGTGCTAAATCGCATGTTTAGGAGATAAAACACCACTTTTAAAAAAATCGTTCTTCTTTTGGAGCGAATATTGTCAAAACTATTAAAAAATAGAAAATATTTTAAAAATAAAAGTTGAACGGTTTTAAGAGTATTTTACAATAAAAAAATTTCCTATATTTTTATTTTTCAAAATATTTTTTCCACAACACTAGTGTTCAAAATTTTGAAATTTTTAAATAACTAAAGTGAATGTTATTTTATTACAAAATCAACTATATGAAATAAAGTTATGTTTCAAAAAGCTATTTTTTTTAATTAAATACAAACGCTTCTGTACAAACACTGGGTGCTTTCCAATTGTTTAAGACAAACATACACAAGAAGGAGGAAGGCACAAAGTGTAGCGATATGCACGACTCAATTGTAACTAAGTGTGTACTAGGTTTGGTTTCGCTTCATCTTGCAAAATACATGCGTGGGCAGCTTTGCCTCCCCCTTGCACCCCCCATCCTATGCATTTACTTTGTAAGTTAAAGCGAGGTCCACCCCACACCGACCCCTGTAAGGGGGTCCGGGGAGGGGGAAGGAGCCTCCCGCACACGCATGTACTTTGCAAATTGAAGCGAAATCCACCCCATACCGACCTTTGTAGGGAGGTCCGAGGGGGCGACCCCCCTCCCCCCGCACACGCATGAAATTTGGTATATTAGTCGCTTATGTCTTTTAATACTCAAAATAACTGCAATATGTATTTTTTAAACTTTTTTTGTTAATAACTTTTTAATAAAATACGAGCGACTGCTAAAACTTTATGTAGGTCACTCAGGAGGGTGACATTGATAACATATGTCAAGGCCAAGGTCATTGGAGGAGGATAAGTTAATCTAAATAATTACCAACCGCTCAAACACAGCTATTTTAAACGTTTAAACACATTTATTATAGATTTTAAAATATTTCCCGTGGTTTCCTGGGTAAATGGCCATTGCCCATTATTTGCTTCTTATTTCAACCTCAAATAAGGTGGAAAAAAATGTTTTACGGGTTTCCCATCGGGGCACAAAACGGCCACTTTTGCACTCCCTCCTTTACAATTAAGATACGTCATACCCTCAGAATCTGGCGTTTACTTTCTCGCCACGGCGCGGCGCTAGTTAGTCCGATTTTGTCCGTTTCATATCCTTGCCGTTATGCGGCGCTAGTTCTACGCGTAGAGATGCGTTAGTTCAATCACATTTGGATGTGACATGAGTTACGTGAGTCAAAGTGAGGTTATGATGCTTACGATGTTTACGTGTGCGTTCAGTCGCTCTGTCGCTCAGTGCGCGTTGTATATGAATGTGGTGGTTACGCGGTCGACGATCGGGGCTCGTGCAGTGATAACGTGTGATAATAAACTATCGCGTAAGTAAACTATATCGTGCGTGATAAATCACGCTCTCTCTCTCTCTGTCGCTCGCTCGCTCAATCGTAGCTCTTACGAGCTAAAGTGAGGTTATTTATATCTTGCTTGTCGATAAATAAATCGCATTTGCGAGAAAGAGCGAGAGAGCGATATTGCCAGTCTCGAGCGTCTCCATGACAACCGAAGAGACAGCATGTTTATGCATGTTGTTTGTAGTCACGTGACTGACGTGTACGTCAGTCGTTCAGTGCGCGAGGCTGTGTTTACATTTATCGTAATGTTAAACTCCTTACGACGATCGTAACGCTCGTCATGACAGCTATCGTAACCTCATCATATGAGTTGACTCAACTTGAACTCGGACGATTGTGACACTTGTCTAGCGTTACAACAGTATAACAAACATGTCAACCTTCTCGACGCGCGAAGAAAAGTGTGTTTATAGTTAAATATATTAACATAGGTATATATTGTTTAAGACAGCTTCTTTGCTTACGATCACGATCGCAGCGTTACGATAGATCGTAAGCTCATTACGACGAGCGTTACGACCTAACCTGACAGTTATCGTATGTATTATTAAGGTGCGTCTGCATCTATCGTAACGCTGCGATCGTGGTCGTAAGAAAAAAAGCTCTCGTAAACAATATATCTATGTTAATATATCTATAAACACACTTTTCTTCGCACGTCGAGAAGGCTGCTAGATTAGGTTACTGTTGTAACGCTAGACAAGCGTCGTAATCGTCGGAGTTCAAGTTACAACTCATCGATGTGGTTACGATAACTGGCATTACGATCGTCGTAAAGGAACTTACGACGATCACAATCAATTATTATTGATCATTGGATAGTCGGTGAAAATTGCATTGTAGGTTTTTAATAAATTACTTAAAAAGTTAGAATACTTTAGTATTGTATTTTCGTGCTGTTAAAAAAAACACTACAAAAAGGCGTTATATCCGTACAAAATTACTCTTTACAAAAGGTAAGAAAAAGGCCAAGTACACGCGTGGTCCCATACAGCACATGATATCATTTGAATATTCTGTACTCGTACTATGAATATACGTACCGTATATAATATACTTCGAACATTTCTATAACATTCCTAGTAGTATATTATTTCTCATAAGTTCTCAGGAAGTACTTGTAATATCTGTCAGTAGTATATTATTTTTCGTAAATTCTCAGGAAGTACTTGTAATATCTCTGAGTAGTATATAATTTTTCGTAAATTCTCGTATACTACTCAGAATATATAAATTGAATACGGGTCGGGACGGCGCTCGTAAACTTTCGGCCTACGGGCTGAGCTGTCCGTTCCCGGCTTGTTGCTTTCGCCTGGTATTAAGTAATCGATTTTAATTGTGAACAAATTATAATCGGTTTTAATATTGCTTTCGCAGATTATTTCCAATCTGAGACATTATATATTCTAATCCATACTCAATCAGCAGACAATGTTTCTTAAATGTTTTTTAAATATTTATTTTTGATTAATTATACATTTTTACAATTTATTGTAAAAATAATATTTATTTAATGTTTATTTAATTAATATTAATTTTACATTAATTATTTATTTGAAATAATAATTTACAAAAAATATTTATTTTACGCTTATTTAATGTTTATTTAATGTTGATTTAATATTTGTTTTACATTAATAATTCATTTGCAATAATGATTTGAAAAAAACATTTAACATTTGTTTAACATTAATTTAATATTTATTTTACATAAATTATTTATTTACAATAATAATTTGAAAAAACATTTATTTAACATTTATTCAACATTAATTTAATATTTGTGTTATATTGATTAATTATTTGCAATAATGATTAAAAAAAAAACATTTATTTAACATTTATTCAACATTAATTTAATATTTATTTTATATTAATTAATTATTTGCAATACTGATTTGAAAAAACATGTATTTCACATTTATTCAACATTAGTTGATATTTATTTTACATAAATTATTTACTTACAATGATTTAAAAAAACATTTATTTAACAATTATTCAAGAATAATATAATATTTATGTTATATTGATTATTTATTTGCAATAATAATTTTAAAAAACATTTATTTAACATTTATTTTACATTAATTTAATATTAATATTTACTTCAAATATTATTTAATAATAACTATTTAATTATAAGAGATCATCATTTTTCTGTTATTGTTTTGCTCTACAAATTATGTGGCGGTAGGGGTCTATTGCACAATAATTTACAAATTAATAATATTAGTGAAAGAGCTTTGTTTTTCACTAATATTATTAATTGGAAATTATTGTGCAATAGGCCCCTGCTGTCCGCTACGAACATACGACGGAGCGCGCGCAACGCGGCGCGACAGCGCAGGCTTGCGCGCCGGGAATAGTACGGCTCGCGCTCAATATGTGGCGCATCGCCGAGCCCGTAATCCGTATTCAAGATTCAACATCGATCCCTATATAGGGAAACGTCTTGATCGCGAGATTATTTAGCGTTCGCAGAATCGCCAGTGACGCCAGTCAGAGCGTGCTCACTCTCCGGGCCTCTGATAAGTGTTGTAACATATTTTTGAGGAGTGTGCTTTCTTGCGGCCTCTGTTCATACCTGCATTAAAACCGATTTAATTATAACAACCTAACGTAATACGTATATACCTAAAAAAAAAGTATATACCGTGCACAGTCTATCCTTGGTTCTGTATTGGTACTCCTGATATTCTTGGTACTTACTGCGAAATATTCTCAGTATGTACTACGAACTCGAAAAAGGCGGAAATAGAAATGTTCTCAGTAGGTTCGCAATAAATCGTAGTACGTATCTCGAATGTTTTGAGAATATACGCAATATACTGCTGCGATATCCTTCGAACATTCTCAGTATCTACATGTGCTGTATGGGGTGTATGTATCTTGAAAAACCTATATCTTTGTACCTCGAAAAAATCAAAGTAGTAGTATATCTTGAAAAACCTATATCTTTGTACCTCAAAAAAACCCAAGTAGTAGTATATTTATCACAAAAAATTGCGTTACCTTATTTAATCTAAGTGATTATTTATTACAAAAAAAGAAATAATATCTTTAATTTGCGCCAATTAAATACATATACAGGGTGATTCGAAACAACCTTTTACCGTTGAAAGTACAGATTCGTGACAAAATTCTGAGAAGACTTTTCCTCTTGCAAAATTTTGTCCGAAGCTTACTTTCTGAGTTATCAAGCAAAATACTTACCCTATCGCTGGCCGAGTACAAGAGGTAGACAGGAGCGGCGCGACTCACCATTACACGCGGGCGCTTACGTCGGGTGCCCGCTGCGCGATCAGTCGATCGATCAATGGATCGAGCTGCGTCCCAATATTTACTGCCAGCACAGAAAATCTACAGTTCGCATTATGCATAGATTTTCAGAACTGGCAATAACATTGTATAACGATAACCACAATGATACACGCACACACACTGCAAGCACGTTCACTCACTCGGGTTACTGTTTTCTTTCACAAACTTCACTTAAATACACTTAACTTTACTCTTTTTACTGACATACTTAAAAATGTGCAATTATTATTAACAATACACAATGAGTCGCTTACTATGTTTACGCAAGCGTTACTTCTGTAGTAAGTTACTGAAATTATCGTTTACGATAATCCACTCCGCGTAAACGGAGGTCTCTGCATAATTTACTCCGCGTGTAAACGGGAGTCTAGCAGAATTATCGTAAATTACTACAGAAGTAATGCTCGCGTGAACGTGGTAACTGTCAACTCGCTGTGTTTACTGTTTACAACAAGATGCACTGTTATCCTTTGAGTGTAGAAAGGTGTAGAGGTGCGCGCCATCTCTAGGTTACCGACGCGTATCTTTCCGGGAAACCGATCCACGATACACTCGGTTCGCTACTAGCAGACTAGCACTGCACTGCGTTACACTGTCGAGTGTAAACGTCCGATTGCATGGTTAATGCCTCAGAATTTTAAACACGGAATTCGCGCTTTTTACTTTGTTTCCGGAAAAAATATTGTTGCAAATTCTCTGAGAGATGTTCCTCGTAATAAAATATTTGGTTGCCCTAAAAAGGGCAGATTTGTTATCTTTATAATAAATGTTTGAAGTGGCCACCGTTCATCTCGATGCAAGCTCTCATGCGTCTCAATAGGTTTCTTGGAATCTTCTCCATAATGTCGTCTTCGATAGTCCAAATGGCATTGTGGAGCTTGTCATTTAATTCTTCCACGTTCTCGGGAAGCTTTTTGTAGATCATTTCCTTGCAGTATCCCCACAGGAAGAAATCTAATGGATTGAGGTCCGGAGATCTTGCGGGCCAACGTATCGGGCCATATCGGCCCATCCAACGCCCGGGAAATTGCCGATTCAAATAATTTGTGACCACTCTTGCGTTGTGTGGACCAGCACCATCTTGTTGAAATATCATTCTTCCTCTGTCCGCCAGTGGTATGTCTGCTAAAAATTCTGGCAAATTGTCTTCCAAAAATTGCAAGTACGATGCGCCATTTAAGATGTCAGGAAGGATAACTGGGCCTAGGATTTTCGTTCCCATTATCCCAGCCCAGACATTTATTTTCCAGCGAACTTGAAAATTTCTAACTCGAGTGACGGTATGATTTTCGTCGTTCCACACATGCATATTGTGCAAGTTGAAAATTCCTTCCCGTGTAAATAGCGATTCATCGCTGAATATTACACGAGAAGGAAATTCCGGATCCTCATCTACTCTGGTTAGAAAATCTTCACAGAATATTCTTCTATTTTCATAGTCGTCGTCTCGTAAGTCTTGCACGCAGGTGTAGTGATAGGCGTGCAATTTCTCTTCCTTCAGAGTTCTCTGGACAGTGGAATAAGACAATCCGTGCTCTCGAGCAATTACACGAATACTTTTTTCGGGTTCTTCCTCGACAGCACGAAGGATTGTCTCGACATTCCGCACATTTCGGGCATCGCAATTTCTATCGGTAAGACGCTGCCGGTCTCGTGCAATCTTTGAGCCGCCGCAAGTATAACGGGGGCCGACGGATGTTTTTCTCGGTTGGGGTACAACTCGGCGTATCGTCTAGCAGCAACGGCAACCTGACCGTGGCACTCTCCGAGTGCCATCAGCATATCGTAGTATTCTTCGCTTGTGTATGTTGCCATATCTCGTCCTCTTGGCTCTTCTAATAATCGAGGGATTATTGACGCAGGAATTGATTGTTTCGTCCTATTTATACGATCTTCGCGGGGGGTCGATATCCCCTCCCGCGCCCCCTCGACAAATCATCGGTTTCGCGCATCGCGTGGTGCCCACGCGCCACGCGACACCCGCGCACCACGCGATGCGCGAAACCGATGATTTGTCGAGGGAGCGCGGGAGGGGATATCGACCCCCGCGAAGATCGTATAAATAGGACGAAACAATCAATTCCTGCGTCAATAATCCCTCGATTATTAGAAGAGCCGAGAGGACGAGACATGGCAGCATACACAAGCGAAGAATACTACGATATGCTGATGGCACTCGGAGAGTGCCACGGTCAGGTTGCCGTTGCTGCTAGACGATACGCCGAGTTGTACCCCAACCGAGAAAGACATCCGTCGGCCCCCGTTATACTTGCGGCGGCTCAAAGATTGCACGAGACCGGCAGCGTCTTACCGAAAAAAAAGGACACCGGTAGAAATCGCGATGCCCGAAATGTGCGGAATGTCGAGACAATCTTTCGTGCTGTCAAGGAAGAACCCGAAAAAAGTATTCGTGTTATTGCTCGAGAGCACGGATTGTCTTATTCCACTGTCCAGAGAACTCTGAAGGAAGAGAAATTGCAGGCCTATCACTACACCTGCGTGCAAGACTTACGAGACGACGACTATGAAAATAGAAGAATTGTCTGTGAAGATTTTCTAACCAGAGTAGATGAGGATCCGGAATTTCCTTCTCGTGTAATATTCAGCGATGAATCGCTATTTACACGGGAAGGAATTTTTAACTCGCACAATATGCATGTGTGGAACGACGAAAATCATACCGTCACTCGAGTTAGAAATTTTCAAGTTCGCTGGAAAATAAATGTCTGGGCTGGGATAATGGGAACGAAAATCCTAGGCCCAGTTATCCTTCCTGACATCTTAAATGGCGCATCGTACTTGCAATTTTTGGAAGACAATTTGCCAGAATTTTTAGCAGACATACCACTGGCGGACAGAGGAAGAATGATATTTCAACAAGATGGTGCTGGTCCACACAACGCAAGAGTGGTCACAAATTATTTGAATCGGCAATTTCCCGGGCGTTGGATGGGCCGATATGGCCCGATACGTTGGCCCGCAAGATCTCCGGACCTCAATCCATTAGATTTCTTCCTGTGGGGATACTGCAAGGAAATGATCTACAAAAAGCTTCCCGAGAACGTGGAAGAATTAAATGACAAGCTCCACAATGCCATTTGGACTATCGAAGACGACATTATGGAGAAGATTCCAAGAAACCTATTGAGACGCATGAGAGCTTGCATCGAGATGAACGGTGGCCACTTCAAACATTTATTATAAAGATAACAAATCTGCCCTTTTTAGGGCAACCAAATATTTTATTACGAGGAACATCTCTCAGAGAATTTGCAACAATATTTTTTCCGGAAACAAAGTAAAAAGCGCGAATTCCGTGTTTAAAATTCTGAGGCATTAACCATGCAATCGGACGTTTACACTCGACAGTGTAACGCAGTGCAGTGCTAGTCTGCTAGTAGCGAACCGAGTGTATCGTGGATCGGTTTCCCGGAAAGATACGCGTCGGTAACCTAGAGATGGCGCGCACCTCTACACCTTTCTACACTCAAAGGATAACAGTGCATCTTGTTGTAAACAGTAAACACAGCGAGTTGACAGTTACCACGTTCACGCGAGCATTACTTCTGTAGTAATTTACGATAATTCTGCTAGACTCCCGTTTACACGCGGAGTAAATTATGCAGAGACCTCCGTTTACGCGGAGTGGATTATCGTAAACGATAATTTCAGTAACTTACTACAGAAGTAACGCTTGCGTAAACATAGTAAGCGACTCATTGTGTATTGTTAATAATAATTGCACATTTTTAAGTATGTCAGTAAAAAGAGTAAAGTTAAGTGTATTTAAGTGAAGTTTGTGAAAGAAAACAGTAACCCGAGTGAGTGAACGTGCTTGCGTGTGTGTGCGTGTATCATTGTGGTTATCGTTATACAATGTTATTGCCAGTTCTGAAAATCTATGCATAATGCGAACTGTAGATTTTCTGTGCTGGCAGTAAATATTGGGACGCAGCTCGATCCATTGATCGATCGACTGATCGCGCAGCGGGCACCCGACGTAAGCGCCCGCGTGTAATGGTGAGTCGCGCCGCTCCTGTCTACCTCTTGTACTCGGCCAGCGATAGGGTAAGTATTTTGCTTGATAACTCAGAAAGTAAGCTTCGGACAAAATTTTGCAAGAGGAAAAGTCGTCTCAGAATTTTGTCACGAATCTGTACTTTCAACGGTAAAAGGTTGTTTCGAATCACCCTGTATATTATCTCGAAAAATAACTATTGTACTTTTAGTACATCCTAAAGAAAAAAAAATATGAGGAGAAAATAAAAGAGAAGAAAGAGAACGAAAGGGAGAGATTAATGAAAGAAGCGAGAGAAGCAACTAACGAGAGGGAAGTATGGAGATTTATAAACAGAGAAAGGAAAAGCAAAAAAGAGGTGCGCAAAGAAATAACGGAAGCGAAGTGGAGTAAACATTTTATGGAGCTATTAGAAGGAGTAATAGTTAAACCGCATGGAAAAGACAGGATAGGAGAGGAAAGAATAAGTAGCAAAGAGGAGCAGGAAGGAATAAGAAGAGATGAAGTGGAAGAAGTAATTAAAGAAATGAAAGAGAAGAAAGCCGCAGGTACGGATGGAATGCCAAATGAGGTATAGATATATGGAGGTAAAGGATTAAGGGTCGGCAGGAGACACGGTGGAGACGCCTATCGGCCGGCCTGGAATTACGGATTCGCTATAACAATATTTTAGCCAAAATACCGAATGAATCTTATTCAATTTAGAATATTCTTAATCAGTAAGCTCATCTGTAGTGCGCTAAAGAGCTATTTTATGAAAAAAAGGTAAAAATAAAAATTTTTAATAAACTTGGGGAAATGGGCAGCTTGCAACGGGTAAGGTTGGGTTAGCCGCGAGTCCGTATTTAATTTATTATAAATTTTTAAGAGCAAAAATGCAAAATCGGGCTCTTTAGCGCTCTACAGATGAACTTAGTGATTAAGAATATCCTAAATGGAATAAGATTCATTCGATATTTTGGCTAAAATATTAATATTACGGTTCTCACTAGATCTAAGATGCTGGGGAAATTTTCGTGGTAACATACTAACTGCTTGACAGAAGAGATCATCATTCCATCTTTATCTCTCTTACATCGCATATGTAGTAACGTCCATGTACAAAGTACAAACACTAATACGTGACCACACGGATGCAAATATTGAGAGATAATAGCAGCAAAAACCGGCTATCATATTATTTTTATTTTTTTTATATATGTATGCCTATGTAAAGAATGAACAAAAATAAAGATAATTTTGAAAAATAAGAAGAATCTATAATTTGTGTGTGTGTGTGTGTGTGTGTGTGTAATTAAAAATTAATAAAAAAATTGAAAAATCAATATATTTTATGTATATATATTTTGTATTGTAAAAAATCATAAAATCGTTACAAGCATTTTACATGTCATGCATATTACATGCATATATATATATATATATATGTTAGAGTGGTCCTTAAAAATGGTAATTTTGAATTTTGACTGCTCGAACGGTTCGGAAGGCTCGAAATAAATAAAAAAAAAATCTGTGCAAAAGCGCAGCTTCCTATCTCAATTTTAACACGTGCCGCAGAGCACTTGAATTTTCCTATTAAAATCAAATAGCAAATGATTTTAGTATGAATGCAATAACGATTGGAAAAATTTGAAACTTGGCAATTCTCTTACCTATAGTTGTACCTATCTTCTGAAATTTTTATAGAATTTTATCTACATATTTCAGGTTGCTAGTGGTCGATGAAAATAATTTTTTTTTTTAATTTTTTAATCAAATAGCAAATGATTTTAGTATGAATGCAATAGCGATCGGAAAAATTTTAAACTTGGCAATTCTCTTACCTATAGTTGTACCTATCTTCTGATATTTTTATAAATTTTTATCTACATATTTCAGGTTGCTAGTGGTCGATAAAAATAATTTTTTTTAATTTTTGAAAAATCAAAGGAATCTTGTATATTTATTTATTTCTATAATTTTGTTTATATATTTATTTATTTATTCGCTGTCTTAAATAAGAATTCAATACTTTTACAAAATTATTTATCTCAAAAATCTTTCATGAGTGTCTCCTTTTTCGCATCGGAATATTTTTTTTTTATATAATAGTCAGCATGTTTGCAACACAATTTCATCAATGTCAAAATTATACAGGATATAATCCTGCCAAAATATAAAAAAAATGCCTAGAAACATAATTTATTTAATTTTTTACAGTTACAAAAAATTATTCTCATCAACCTCTAGCAACCTGAAGTGTATATAGATAAAAATCTATAAAAATGTCAGAAGATAGGCACAACTATAGGTAAGAGAATTGCCAAGTTTCAAATTTTTCCGACCGCTATTGCATTCATACTAAAATCATTTGCTATTTGATTAAAAAATTAAAAAATAAAATTATTTTCATCGACCACTAGCAACCTGAAATATGTAGATAAAAATCTATAGAAATTTCAGAAGATAGGTACAACTATAGGTAAGAGAATTGCCAAGTTTCAAATTTTTCCGATCGTTATTGCATTCATACTAAAATCATTTGCTATTTGATTTTAATAAGAAAATTCAAGTGCTCTGCGGCACGTGTTAAAATTGAGATAGGAAGCTGCGCTTTTGCACAGATTTTTTTTTATTTATTTCGAGCTTTCCGAACCGTTCGAGCAGTCAAAATTCAAAATTACCCTTTTTAAGGGGACCACTCTAATATATATATATATATATATATATGCATGCACAAATGTGAAAGTCAATCCTTTTCATCGTGTTCGCAATCAAATTATAATTGCAGATGTTGTCTCTCGTGATAATATTTCTACACGTTATTATTTATGATGCACTATAATCGCAAGTTAACTATATCCATCCCATAGGTATATACACACACTAAAAATGAAAAATAAACATAATTTTTATTTTTTATTTTATTTTAATTTACACCTCAAAATAAGAGAACACTACTTATATTTTCAGTCAAATTAGAAAAGCAAAATATTAATTATAATGCGTAATTTAAAAAACGCAGCAATAAAATTATATTAAACAAATAAGAACTAAATATGATTTAAAAAATAAAAACATTTTTAAAAAGAGAGATAAGCAAAAATACACAAAAAATACACCCTTATATTATTTTAGGAATTCAAATATATAAAATAAAAAAGTGATCTGAAAAGTGGCTGTAATAGACAAAACTTAATCAACTCTTCCAATTCCATTTTCATTAATAATATATATATATATATATATTTCATGGAAATGGAATTGGAAGATTATCTGGTACACCTTCTTTTGTAATTAGACTGATTGCTAATATATCTTTTAATATGCATAAAAATATATTTTCAAATTCTTAGTGCTTCTGCATGATAGTGCAATAATTTCAGATTTTTTCCCATCACCTATTACTTTAGACTATCAATCTATTACTGAAAAGGAAGCTGTAGATTTAAAACAAGTAATTGAGAATTGTGAATAATATGAGGTTTCCAACGCTGAACTTTTTATGTAAACTCTTTCAAGCAGAGGGTAACGCAGCTGATGAACAGTATAGATAACAAACTGAATAAAAATCTTAATTATTACAACATAATGATATTAATAATTAAGATTTTCATTCAGTTTGTTGTCAATACTGTTCATCAGCTGCGTTACCCTTTGCTCTGATGCTAAGACTGAGTGTATATTTTCCTATATAAAGATAGAATAAAGGCCGTAGCCGGATAAGAAGGGTCAATGTTCCTCCACACGGATTATGCTCATTTTTTTGCTTTGATTGCTATCAGTGTCTCTTACAATTTAGTCAAATATTAGCCTTTAACATTGAACTGTTTTGCTGTAAGAAATAAAAATAAAAATTTCGAAAATAATTCATATCTTTTAATCGGCTGAACCGATTGTGTTGAAATTTTAATATGTTGTACATATTATTGAGACACATTTTCGGAAAATTCGGGAAAGGTTTATGATGACAGAAACATTGATAAAAAAATAAATAAATGTTCTCGATTTTTTCAGTCCTAATATCTTTCTTGTACAATTACGAACAAATTTTTCTAGAATCTTGGAGCAGTTTCTTATCGGACATAATTTTTTGGAAGCAATGAAATGGGTAGGCGGTACTTTTAAAAAATAAAGTATTCTTCTTTTTTTTAAAATATGATATGCTTTTGGTGCGGTCGCCATATATTTTATGTAGAATTTTGAGACAGTATTCTACAAGTAATTTTTTCGAGCCAATAAAATAGGTAGGCGGAAGTTTAAAAAAATAAAATTTTTTTTATTTTTTAAATTTATGATGCTTTTTGTACCATTGCCATATTTATTTTGTTATGTAATGTTTTATAATGTAATTAGACTTTTGAGACGGTATTCTACAAGTACTTTTTTCGAATCAATAAAATGGGTAGAAGGTACTTTAAAAAACAAACTATTTTTTTTCAAAATTATAAGTTTTTTGGTACCATCACCATATTTTTGTTTAGAATCTTGGAATGGAATCCTACAAGTAATTTTCTGGAATCGATTAAATAAATAGGTGCAGGTACTAAAAAAATAATAAAATAAAGTAAATTGAAATAATTATAAAAGGATAAACTTTAATCGTATTAAATCAAATGTTTATTAATGAAGTACACATACACATACACGTACACACACTCAAAATAATGAAGTATACATACACATTTGTTCACATAATCACTCTCATACTATTATTTACACTATTTATAGTTATATATCCATATGGATGGACTAATCTTCATCACTATCTTTATTGATAATAGGCGTGATATGCCGGCTGTTTTAAATATATTTAAATATATTTAGTATTTATATATTTAATATTTTTTTATTTTATTTTATTTTTTATTTTTATTTTTATTTTTTTATTTATTTTATTTAATATATTATATATTTAATATTTAAATATATTTAAAACAGACGGCATCACGCCTACTATCAATGAAGATAGTGATGAAGATTAGTTCATCCATATGACTATAACTGTAATTAATAGTATGAGAGTGATTATGTGAACGAATGTGTATGTGTACTCCATTATTTTGAGTGTATGCATACGTGTATGTGTATGTGTACTAATTCCTTAAAAACATTAGATTTAATTCGATTATAGTTTATTCTTTTATAATTATTTCAATTTACTTTATTTCATTATTTTTTTAGTACCTGCATCTATTTATTTAATCGATTCTGGAAAATTACTTGTAGGATTCCATTCCGAGATTCTAAACAAAAATATGGCGATAGTACCAAAAAGCTGTGATAATTTTGAAAAAAAAGATTTTGTTATTTTTAAGTACTTTTCACACATTTCATTGGTTCGCAAAAATTACTTTTTGTAAAATACTATCCCAAAATTCTACATAAAATATATGGTAATCGTACCAAAAGCATATATCATATTTTTAAAAAATAAAAAAATACTTAATTTTTTAAAAGTACCACCTACCCATTTTATTGCTTCCAAAAAATTATGTCCGATAGGAAACTACTCCAAGATTCTAGAAAATTTTTTTCGTAACTGTACAAGAAAGATATCGAGACTGAAAAAAATCAAGAACATTAATTTATTTTTTTTATCAATGTTTCTGTCATCAGAAATCTTTCCCGAATTTTCCACAAATGTGTCTCAATGATATCTACAATATATTAAAATTTCATCAAAATCGATTAAGCCGATCAAAAGATATAAATTATTTTCGAAATTTTTATTTTTATTTTTTACAGCAAAACGGTTCAATGTTAAGGGTCCATATCCCTCAGTAGGTCCAAAAAATAGGTGGTTTTGTGAATTTTTTGTGGAGAAAGTAAACAAAATAAATTAATCAATATTTATGGATTATATTGATGATACTTTTAAGTAGTTATACAAATTTTTTTAGCCCATTTAAATAATTAGGCGAAGCGGGATACTGGGCAACGGCGCGGAGTAGGTTGCTCCATGGCGGAAGTCCTCGAAGTCGTAAAATGTGTCTGAAACATTGAATCAGTCGATTTTCCTGTTCAGTACAAGTGTCCCTATAGAGTAGACTAAAAAAAATTATTTTGAATAAAAATTCATAAAATGGCGGCAGTTAAAAGGAATAAATTTAATTTTCACTATTAATTTTTTTCTTTTAACTGCCACCATTTTATGAATTTTTATTCAAAATAATTTTTTTTAGTCTACTCTATAGGGACACTTGTACTGAACAGGAAAATCGATTGATTCGATGTTTCAGACACATTTTACGACCTTGAGGACTTTCGCCATGGAGCAACCTACTCCGCGGCGTTGCCCAGTATCCCGCTTCGCCTAATTATTTAAATGGGCTGAAAAAATTTGTATACCTACTTAAAAGTATCATCAATATAATCCATAAATATTGATTAATTTATTTTGTTTACTTTTTCCACAAAAAATTCACAAAACATCACCTATTTTTTGGACCTACTGAGGGATATGGACCCTTAAAGGCTAATATTTGACTAAATTGTAAGAGACACTGATAGCAATCAAAGCAAATAAAATATGTATTTACGCACATGTGTGCATAAGAATATATGTAATTTATAAAAAGCGGGTGCTTGTTAGCCTTGGTACGTTACTGCCTTCTGCTACGGACGGCCAGAAAGCATTTTCGGGCCGTATTGCTAGAATCCGTGCGTCCGCGTAAGCAATTCAGTGGTGTGTGTACGTGTACGGACATACACCACTACATGGAACCTGAAATTAGTTTTTCAACGTTGGTGACACTGAAACTGGAGTTTCGCGTTGCCACCACGCGAGGTCTCCAATATCAATTCGGAGTTTGCCTTGGTCTCCTGCCGACCCTTAAAGGAAAAAATATGGGAGGTATGTGATACAGCGTGGAGGACAGGAGAAATAGCAGAAGATTGGAAAGAACGTATAATAGTACCAATACTAAAGAAAGGAGAAGGAAAAAAAGCACAGGATTACAGAAGGGTGACATTAATGAATACAAGTTACAAAATATACGCGGCAATTTTGGCTAAAAAATTGGAGAAGGAGGTGGAAGAAAGGGGAATATTACCAGAAACACAGACAGGATTCAGGAAAAGAAAGGGTACAATGGAGAATATATACACACTGAACTATTTAATCGGAAGAACTGTTAGCAAAAGAAAAGGGAAACTAGTGGCAACATTTATAGATCTGAAAGCAGCATTCGACTCCGTGGACAGAGAAAAAGTCTAGGAAGTAATGAAAAGAGAAGAGATTAGTGAACAACTGAGAGCAAGGATAGAAGATCTGTATAAAGATACAAGAAGTGTAGTAAGAATAAAGGGAGAAAAAGGACCATGCTTCTGGACGGTCAAAGGAGTCAGACAAGGATGTCCACTGAGCGCTATGTTTTTCATACTACTGCTGGCGGATATAGAGGAAACAATGAAAAGGGGGCAAGATGGAGGTGTAGTAGTAGGGAGAGTAAAATTTTGGACGTTAGAATACGCAGACGATATAGTAGCTATAGCAGAGGACGAAGAGAAGATAATGTTGAAAAGTCTGAAGAAATACTTCGACAGAAAGAAGCTAAGAGTGAATGTAGGGAAAACAAAGGTAATGAGATTCAGGAAGGGAGGAGGTAAAATAAAGAAAATAGAATGGAGATGGAAGGGAGAAGAAATAGAGGAAGTGAAGGAATTCTGCTATCTAGGCTACACATTCCAAAAGAACGGAGGGCAGGAGGAAAGAGTAAGGAAATCTACCATAGCAATGAGACAGGTTTGGAGAATAGGAAAAGGAATATTTGGAGGAGACTGGATAAGAAGGATTAAACTATATGACTCGCTGGTAGCAAGCATAGCTTTGTACGGAGCATAAGTATGGGGATGGAAAGAGAGGGAGAAAATAGAAAGAATGCATGAAAGGTATATAAGGTGGGCATTGAACCTAGACTGGAGTACGCCCGGATACATGTTAAGGGAAGAAACCAAGAGAGACAAGATGAGAATAAGTGCTGGTAAAAGGGCGATAAAATAAGAAGAAAAATTGGAAAGAGGAAAGGGAAATGAGATTGCAAGAGAGTGCTGGAAAGAAATAAGAGGGAATGTTAAGAAGGAAAATGCAAAGAAGAGAGAAGGAGTTTCTATGAACGAAGAGGATTGCAATTGGGGAGATAGGAAGGAAAAGAGGAGAAGGATGAAGCAGTATAGAAGAATTAACAAGAAGAGACAAAGACATTCAGATTCAGGAGAGAGATGAAAGGGTAAGAAAGTCAAAATACAACAAGTGGTACATGGAAGTAACAGAAGGCCGGAATACCTAGAGAGAAAAAGGAAAGAAAAGTCCATGATTAGGATAGCGAGATTTAGGCTAGGAAATGAGATGAAAAGTGGAAGATATTGGGAACCAATAGAGAAAAAAAGTTGTAAAATATGTGGAGCAGAGGTGGAGTCATGGGAGCATGTTTTAGAATGGTGCACAAGAGGAGAGGAGGAGGAGAAGCCAGAGGGAATTAGCGAGAAAATTAAAAGAATATTAAATAGCAAGGGCGAGGGAGAGAAGTGGATGGCGGAGCTGGAGAGAAAAAGAAAGCAGGCGAATACAGCGGTGAGTTAGACAGAGCAATTATAGGGTAATTTAGATGATTTTTGTTACAGATGACTTAAAGGGAGAAGGAGAGGAAAACGGTGGAAGGAAGGATGGAGTGCAAAGGGACGATAATAACAGAAAAGGAGGCGATAGAGAAGTTAGTGGAGGGGCAAGTATTGGAGATGATGAAGGAGTTCAAGGAGGACAGTAAGAAAAAAGATGAGGAGATAAAAGAACTGAAAGAAGAGGTAGAGAGGTTAAAAAGAAAGGTGTTATAGGATGGAGCAAAGCACGGGTAAAAGGAAGAGGGATGACAGTGAGGAGAGAAAGGGTAAGATTTATAAGAGAAAATGGTGATCCGAGAAGTAAGAAAGGAACGATGACGAGAAGAGAAAGAAGAATTTGATACTAAGGATCGAGAAGGAGAGATTGGTAGGAAAGGAATCAAACTGGACTAAGGTAAAGGAATTATTTTCAGAAGGGCTAAATGTGAGGGTGGAGGTGAAACAGGTAAGCATGATAGGTCAGAGAGGAGACTGGGTAACGATATTAGTAAAGATGGGGAATGAGGAGGACAAATGGAAAATATTGGACGCAAGGAGAAAGGAAGAGAGCAGATTGAGGGTGAAGATCATCATCTAAGTCCTTGACATCTTGCCAGATGTGTGGTGACTATTCTTTGTTATTCCTCCATGGCTCTGATGACATTCCTGATAGTGGTGCGCCATCTGTCACGATTAGCAGTGGCCCTCACCGCCTCCTCCATGTTGGTATTGAGGAGTTGCTTGACCGCATCGGTCCATCGGGTTGGAGAGCGACCTTGTCGTCGTTTTCCTTCCGGCTTTCCCTGAACTATCAGATGTTCAATAGTGTTGCTACGGTTTATATGTCCGAAGAACTTGAGGATTCGGCTGTACACGTAGCTGGACAGCCTTTGGGGTGGATTTATTTCTGCCAGTATAGATGCAGTTGTCCTCCTCGCTGTCCAGGGGATTCATAGCATCCTTCTCCAACACCACATCTCAAATGCAGTTGTCCTCCTCGCTGTCCAGGGGATTCATAGCATCCTTCTCCAACACCACATCTCAAATGCATCCACACGTCAGGGTGAAGATAGATGAGGACAAATCGGTGGAGACGAGGGTAAGAGAAAGAGAGGAGAAAAAAAGGAGAAAAGAAAGAAGAGAGGAGGAAAGCGGGAGGCTAAGGAAGACCGCGGAGGACGAGATCGCGAAAAGGATGGAGGAAAATCTGCTGATGGACACGGATGAGGACGAAGCCGACAGGAAGAAGAAAGAATAAGAAGAGTGTAAAAGGGTTGAGAGGGGAGGAGAAAGAGAAAGAAAATAGTGGTTTTTGTTTATTTTGTTTTGCTGCTTTTGTTTTCTGTGTGTAGGACGCTAAGATTGGAGGGAGAGAAAGGCAGGAGGCGGAGGAGTGGCAAGATGTAATGAGGAAAGAAGGGAAAGCAGCAAAAAGAGTAGTCGATAGAGGGAAAATGGAATCGAGGAAGGAGGGAGCCAAAGGAAAAGTGAGGAAGAAAGGCAGGGAGGAGGGCCGGAGGGAAATTAATAGAAAAGGTAGAGCGGGTATCAGTGTGTAAGGTCGCCCGATGGCCAGAATTTTTGGGGATAAAGTATGAGGTGTTGTAAAGGTTTGGGTACGTTCCTCAAAAACGCCTTGTAATCCCGAGAGGGATGCAATAAACTATTGATTGATTGATTAATTGAACTATTGTACTTTTAAATAATTAAACCCAAGGAGTAGTACCTTTATTAAAAAAAGAAGAAATAAAATATAAGTATATATCTATATGTATTCCTATTGAAGTGAAAAAATTAATATAAAATGTGAAAAATTTATTTAAAAAAACGGCGCTGCTAAATTTTAAAATATTTGAAAACAATAAATAACTAATTTAAAATATTAAATTAATAATTACAATGTGAATGTAGAAATACTTTCACACATTAATTTAAAGTACTTTTTCCATTTATAGAAATTAATATATATTAGGTGTACAACTTTGCTTCCGCCGTTTTTCGATAGATGGCTGCAGCGGTAAGTGCTGGTCGAAATAGGTAGATCTAAAATGTCACACAGTAAACTTGGACATCTGTCAACATAACGACAGCACCACATTAGTGAATTTGTGTTTGCATTATAAATTTATTCTCGATCGAAGATGTCAGTTTTCGAGCCAAATTCTCGTCATTTGCGGGAAGTTTTGATTTTCTGCTTCCATTTGAATAAATCTGCGGCTGAGGCTCATCGAATGCTCTCAAGTACTTACGGTGAGGCTGCTCTTAGTGAAAGAACGTGTCGTGAGTGGTTTCAACGCTTCAAGAGCGGTGATTTTGACGTCGAGGACCGGTATGGCGATGGAAGAGAGAAAATTTTCGAAGATTTCGAATTGGAGGCATTACTTGATGAAGACTCGTGCCAAACGCAAGAAGAATTGGCAGAATCATTGGGAATGACTCAACAAGCCATTTCAAAACACCTCAAAGCCATGGGAATGATTCAGAAGCAAGGAAATTGGGTTCCGTACGAGTTGAAGCCGAAAGATATTGAACGGCGTTTCTTTGCTTGTGAACAGCTGCTTCAAAGACAGAATCGGAATGGGTTTCTACATCGCATTGTGACCGGCGACGAAAAATGGGTCCACTACGATAATCCCAAGCGCAGAAAATCATGGATAATGCCCGGACATGCCACCACGTCGACGGCCAGACTGAATATTCACCAAGGTTATGCTCTGTATTTGGTGGGACCAGCTCGGTGTGGTATATTATGAGCTGTTGAAACCGAGTGAAACCATCACAGGGAATCGGTATCGAACGCAATTGATGCGTTTGAGCCGAGCATTGAAGGAGAAACGGCCACAGTACCAAGAGAGACACGACAAAGTTATCCTCCAGCATGACAATGCTCGGCCACATATAACAAGACCGGTCAAGACATACTTGGAAACGCTAAAATGGGAGGTCTTACCCCACCCGCCGTACTCTCCAGACGTTGCTCCTTCCGACTACCATTTTTTTCTATCGATGGTACACGGCCTGGCTAATCAGCATTTCCGCTCTTATGAAGAAGTCAAGAAATGGATCGATTCGTGGATCGCCTCAAAAGACGCATCGTTTTTTCGAGATGGTATCCGAAAATTGCCAGAAAGATGGGAAAAAGTAGTGGCTAGTGACGGACAGTACTTTGATTCATAAATATGTAATCACTTTTTAACAATAAAGCCTGAAATTTTTGGAAAAAAAACGGCGGAAGCAAAGTTGTACACCTATATTATTTTGTTTAGCAGCGTCGGTTTTTTAACTAAAATTTTTTACATTTTATATTAATTTTTTTACTTCAATAGGAATACATATAGATACATATTTGGATTTTATTTCTTCTTTTTTTTATAAAGATACTACCCCTTGGGTTTAATTATTTAAAAGTACAATAGTTATTTTTCGAGATAATATATATGTATTTAATTGGCGCAATTTAAAGGTATTACTTCTTTTTTTTGTAATAAATAATCACTTAGATTAAATAAGGTAATGCAATTTTTTGTGATAAATATACTACTACTTGGGTTTTTTCGAGGTACAAAGATATAGGTTTTCCAAGATATACTACTACTTGGGTTTTTTCGAGGTACAATGATATAGGTTTTTCAAGATTCGTACACCACGCGTGTACTTGGCGCCTTTTTCTTATCTTTTTGAAAAGTATTAATTTACGCAAAAATGGGCTGATGAAAAAATCTGAAAAAATTTACATGCAACCGTTATTTGTAAAGAAACTTCTATTATAAATTTCATGCCATTCTTATCATTTTGCATTATCCTTACAGTTTCCTTAAAAAAAGACTGTTCAATATATCAACGATTCACTGCTTTAAGTGACTTTCCTTCGTTCATATATGTACTATTTCCACATACATATTAGTCGTTTATGCCTTTCAATATTCGAAATAACTGCTATAAAGCAGCGAATTGTTAGTATATTGAATAGTCTTTTTGTTAAAGCAGAGAATAATTAGTATAGAGAAGTATATATACAATTTTATATGTTAGAAAGCATAAATATAAAGTATTTTCTGCTTTAACCATAATTGTATAATTATAATTGAACAATTAAAAATAGTTTACAATTATAATCATACAATTATAGTTAAAGCAGAGGATACATTATATTTATGCTTTCTGACAAATATAATTGTATATATATACTTACCTTTCTATACCAACTATTCTCTGCTTTAACAAAAGGACTGTTCAATATATCAACGATTCACTGCTTTAAATAACTTTCCTTCGTTCATATAGGTACTATTTACACGTACATATTAGTCGTTTATATCTTTTAATACTCAAAATAACTGCTATATTCAATAATTAAAGGAACGCCATAATCGGTCGGGACTGGATCTTGGTTGCCCAATAAAATTATTTGTGAATTTAATGTACAATTCATCACTAGCAAACCACACGCCGTTACTTACGGACTTAAACGTAGCTACAACTAAAGCTCGAAAGAGTACTCTCACGTAATTAAATTAAAAATCAATTTAATCGTCCACTAACACTCGTTAGCATATTCGAAAAATTTTTTTTGCAACATTTTCTTTATTACCCTACATCCTTCTATACATATCCCGTCCTTTTTCGAATATGCTAACGAGTGTTAGTAGACGATTAAATTGATTTTTAATTTAATTATGTGAGAGTACTCTTTCGAGCTTTAGTTGTAGCTATGTTTATGTCCTTAAGTAACGGCGCGTGGTTTGTTAGAGTAATGAATTGTACATTAAATTCACAAATAATTTTATTGGACAACCAAGATCCAGTCCCGACCGATTATGGCGTTCCTTTAATTATTGATTATTATTTTATACGGTCGTACTTTAAATTTGCTTATTGTTATATACGTCGCCGGTAAAAAACGTTCTTCCTCAGTATTAATAGTTTGTTGCGATAAATATCACCACATGTCTCAGTGGTCGAATAGGTGAGACGCCCGCCCGGAAAGCAGGGAGGTCCAGGTTCGAATCCTGGCTGGGGTGTTATTTTTCGCAACATTTTCTTTATTACCCTATATCCTTCTATACATATCCCGTCCTTTTTCGAATATGCTAACGAGTGTTAGTGGACGATTAAATTAATTTTCAATTTAATTATGTGAGAGTACTCTTTCGAGCTTTAGTTGTAGCTACGTTTAAGTCCGTAAGTAACGGCGCGTGGTTTGCTAGAGTGATGAATTATACATTAAATTATAACGACCTGCCTTTAGATTGAAATCGAACGCGGACTAGCTCGCCGGGTCAGGAGTTCGATGGTAGGTCCAGAGACAGTAGATGCGAGAGCGGCGATGTAAAGTGGAAAGAACAATTTATTATAATAAAGACTACTGAATATACAAAAGAAATACGACTAGAGTTTGCGGCGTGGATTGCCCCACTGAGACCCGTGAGTATACGGGACGTAATATTATCGGCACGTGTACTTCGGAGGCGTGGGGGCCCAGTATAATTTATTACAATTCAAATAATAATTCCGGCGCGTGTACTTCGGAGGGGCGGGGCCCAGTACGATATATTGCTATACAATTCAAATGATATTTCCGGCGCGTGTACTTCGGAGGCGTGAGTGCCCAGTACGGTTAATAATCAAGAATATATTCAAGATACGTTTCAGAATCTAGCTACAGTCCGGAATATATATACCATATATGATGTGATTCGGAATATATACCAGATACGGTTCGGAGTAGAATGCACTTAAATAGCGTAACGGGCGGCGCGAAGCGTGGTTCCGGCGTTGCGACGTATCGCTCGGATTTGTCGCGGCGCGGGCGGATTATCGCGAGGTTAGTGTTGAGATGAGCGGCGTCGGGAACGTCCGGACGTACGGTCCAGTCGTCTGGATTAGCCAAGATTTTACTGCGTTGGCGACGAGAGCACTCGACCGAGACGGAGAGCTCTCCACCTCGGCTTTTTTGCCTTCGCGGGTAAGGAAAGACGATGTTCAAGATAGCAGCTACGAGAGCCCTCGGTCGTGGACGAGCGCGCTCGACCACGTTTACTGCTTCGTACTGTATCAGGAATTTGCTCGGGATCAAAGAGGATCAGATAGAGTGGAAGCTGTCATAATAAAATAGCGTGTTCGAGTTTCAGAGCCATCTACCAGCTCAGAGGCCATCCTAAATCCCCCCACTCTTCAAGTGGAGGTTATCTTGCAGAGTGACTAAGTTTCCACCGAGGGTTCGAACCGGGTCAGAATCGGGTTAGAGTCGGGTCAGAGTTGGGTTTACTTGCCTGTTTCCACCGAACCAGTGTTACACCAGAGTTACACCAGGGTTGCGGCCAGGTTGAACGTTACCAACTGTACAAAATGTCAACAGTAGCTTGAAGGTTATGTGACTATCAGAACATTTAAAATATTATGGATCCGAGAGCCATAATATTAGTTGCACAGTACCAAAGTAATATGCATAAATTATTTCTCATATTACAAACTCGACAGTATGAAGTAAAACGTCTTCTGGAAGACTTATGTATAAACTCATTTATCAAATTGGCAACACTACTGTAACGCTAACTCAACTCTTGTCGTTTCCATCGAACCTCATTTAGACCCTACCTTAAAATTTTGTTGGGTAGAGTTCACGTTCGAGTTTGGTGTTTCCACCGCAAGAGCGCTCACCCAAACCCGATTCTGACCCGACTCTGACTCAGTACGAACCCTCGGTGGAAACTTAGTCAGTGAGAGAGAGTGAGAGAGCAAAGCTTTGTGAGAGAGAGAGGATTAGCACGTAGTGCGTCTCCGAACTGCTAGATGGCGCGAATCGCGGACACGGCTAGACACGGCCAGCTTCCACTCTATCTGATCCTCTTTGCTCGGGATCAAGTGTGTCGTTTTATCTCGGGATCGCCTTTTTATACCGAGATAACGGTATTTGAACCGCTCCGGTGTGGGGGTTGACGGTATTGCGCGCGCACGTCGATGAACACGTTGTCGGGGCTGTTAGCGCAATCGCGGTGTTCGGCGACGCTCGGCGGCGGTCGGGTCTCGTCGGCCGTTGTGCCGGTCGGGCCGGCCGCGGTGTCTCGAGCCGTTATCGCGGCGAGATCGCGATTCCAAGAATTAAAAAATGTGGGTGGGCGCATCGCGCCCACGTTTCCGCCCGGCGGGTGTTCGGCCGGGCGGTGTCCAACGGGTGTCAGCCGGAACTACGATGCGGTTTTTAGGGGCGCATCGTTACAAAATTCACAAATAATTTTATTGGACAACCAAGATCCAATCTCGACCGATTATGGCGCTCTTTTTATTATTGATTATTATCTTATACGGTCGTACTTTAAATTTGCTTAACTGCTATATTTTTTAAACATTTATTGTTAATAACTTTTTAATAAACAACGTTTTAGCCAACTAAAACCTTCTGATGGTCACTCAGGAGGATGACTGACAACATATGTCAAGGTCAAGGTCATTAGAGGGGTGTCCCCTAAAGTGCATAATTACCAAAATCCATATATGTCATCTGTTTGGAAACGCGAGATTCAAGCCTTGTCAAAGGCCAATAAAGATAAGCGAAATGAGTTACTGGAGGAAAATAAATTTGCACCCTTAAAAGGTGGGGTGGTAGAGATTGTTACGAAAAACTCGCCAATGGACAACCGTCTCAATAGGGATTAAGTTCCTTGACCCGAAACAGGACCGACGAGCGCACTGCTCTCGGTCGGTGTCATAGCGTCCGTACAGACGTTGACCTATATCCGAAGCCTTAGACAAGTGTGTTCGACTCGTGGGTATGCACCCGAAACGCGTGCCTACGAGACAGAGTGTCTGACGCGTTTTACCCGCACCCCGACCTTTGTCGCTCTTTCCCTCAATTCCAGAAACCATAAAAGTCTCGGGGTCCGGACGTAACAGTACTTCAATGATATTCTTGATATTTTTGTTAATTTGTAGTTTTTTCGCCTTTTTGAATAAAAAAAAAAAAAAAGAAAAAATGCCGGCCACTCGTTTATAGCCGCCGTAGTTAGTAACTATTTAATTGTCACTAGAAAACACAAGTTTACATAGTTGAATAGTAGCCCTCGGGTTGAGTACGGATGTAGTGTTGTGTCGACGATTACGGCAATTGGAACACAATTTGTGTCGCCGTGTGCACGAAAGTGTCTAGAGATGTTGCAATTGGAAAGCACCCACTGTCCGTTCTCATCCATGCGCTCAATTTTTCACGCAACACGTTCTATTCGCATTTCCCCGTAATAGAAAATGACGATGGTAAATACAGTTGGAGGACATTCTGTTTAATCATGGAAGTTTTTATCACGCACAGCTAAAGCAATATTTATATAACATTTGAATATCTAGTAAGTTATAAAAATATTAAGACATGAAAGTCAAATATGAATGAGCCAAAGTGCTCGTGTAAATAGACGCACGAGTGACGAAATCAGTTATGTTTATTTATACTTTAAGACGTCACCAGCTGAATTATGTAGACCTATGTAATGCATGTTACAGTATCCATTAATAAATTTAGAATTATGCGATATGGACGTATCTTGCGCAAGTTGCCTCATCGGTCAAAGGTACTTTATTATTTGCATTGACAACATTTAGCATTGCACTTCTTATTTTTTATTACTACTTTTTTTTAATTAACCAAATTTAATTAATTTTAAGAAATAATTAAAAAATTAACATTGTTAAGAAAAAGCACAAGTAAAGATAAATAATTTTGGTAAATATACCGATCAGGGGACCATCCCCCGATGACCTTGACCTTGACATATTTTTTCAAGGTCATGACGCTGAGTGACCTTCAAAAGTTTTTAGCCGTCGCTCGTTGTTTGTTAAAAAGCTATTTACAAAAAAAGTTTGACCAATATAGCAGTTATTTTAAGTACTAATAGACATAAATGACTGATATTTATGTGGAAATAGTACATGTATAAACGAAGGAAAGTTAGTTAAAGTAGCGAAATGTTGGTATATTAAGAAAAGTTATTTAAAGCAGAGAATAGAGAGTATGTGCTTCAACATACAAAGCACATACTTGTAAAGCGCGTCACTAACCTATAGGTTAGTGGCGCGCTTTACAAGTGTGTGCTTTGTATGTGCTTCAACTTAGAAAGCACATATACTTGTAAAAAGCCAAAATGTCATGCAAAAAATCTTCGGAAATTAGATTAACATATTCAAAATTTACAATAATCATAGAATTGTGATATATTAAAAAGTCAATAGATATATGAAACAAAAATTTTATTCAGTATTTAATGAATTTAATGGATATGTGGAACTCATTATATTTAAAAATGCATCAATGCGTTCATGATAGTTATATACACACTTGTAAAGCGCGCCACTAACCTATAGGTTAGTGACGCGCTTTACAAGTATGTGCTTTGTAAGTTGAAGCACATACTCTCTATTCTCTGCTTTAAATAGCTTTTCTTAATATACCAACAATTCGCTTCTTTAACTAACTTTCCTTCGTTCATACATGTACTATTTCCACATAAATATCAGTCATTTATGTCTATTAGTACTCAAAATAACTGCTATATTTGTCAAACTTTTTTTGGTAATAACTTTTTAACAAACAACGAGCGACGGCTAAAAACTTTTGAAGGTCACTCAGGGTCATGACCTTGACAAAATATGTCAAGGTCAAGGTTACCGGAGGATGGTCCCCTGATCGGTATATTTACCATAATTTTATTATTAATAAAATTTACTATTAATAAAATTGATTATTAATAATATGGATTTCACGTCAGCAGAATATTGTAATATGTTACTTATGTATGATGAATTAGGACAAAACGCTCGTCTATGCACATTTCGAGCATCTTTTATAAATAGGTACAAAAATTTATTGTAATCTAAATAATAATTTCAGTGTATTTTTTTAAAATCTGTGCAATCTGTATTACACTAATAGAAGATATGTAAATCATTTACAGTTTATAGAATTGCTTCTTTTACAATTTGGACTATGCGAGTACGACGCTCAACATTGCATCTTTTCTTCTGTCGGGCATTACAGACCCTGTTTCACGCACCTGATATAATAGGTAATAGCCGCTTTTCAAGTCCAAAGTAAAAAACCATGAATTACCGGTAAGTTGGTTGAGGTTATAATTAATACTGAGGAGCGGATAAGAATCTTTTACAGTCACAGAGTTTAGTTTCTTATAGTCAACGCAAAACCTTATTGTTCCATCCTTCTTTTTTACTAACACAGCTGGGGAAATCCAAGGGCTTTGCGATTCTTCGATTACACCTTGTTCCTTCATTTCCTCAATAATTTTCTCCACCTCACCACGCATTTGAATCGGGACTCGACGAGGTATTTGTTTAATGAGAAGAGAATCTCTCACATTTATTTCATGGTTAAGTATGTCACAATCCCCGCAACGATATTTTCAGAAAATACATCTTGAAAATCGTACAAAGAGTTGGTAAAAATTTCCTTCTGATTTGAATCCAATTTCTTAGAATTGTTAATAAAGAGTTTTTTTAAGATAAGAAGGACCTTTTCAGAAAAATCTTTAATTCTGGAGCAATTAAGAACTTTTTTCTCAAGTTGCCCAAAGCAGATTAAAAAATAAAAAACGTATAATTTTTAAAATTAACCCAACTGGCCAAGTTCATTAATGAGATGTTATCTAAAATATAGAATTTATTGCGAAAAATATTACTTCAGTTAGGGTTTGAACCTGGAACCTCCCGCTTTCCGTGCAGGCGTCGTCCCAATTCGACCACTGAAGCATGTGGTAATATTTATCGCAATAACAAACTAATATACACATTATCTGCGCGCCGACTTGGTTTGTCAAACTTTCAACGTAGCTCCTACTGGAATATTATTATTTAATAATAGATCTGCGCAGTGTCATCATCATTTTTTCTACTGCCCATTGAGAAGTACTTTCTCATAGTGTCTTGTTTGTCGCATGCCACGTCATCGAAGACGAAGGTCGAGTTTAGATATGCATTGCTCGGCGGAATGACGTCAAAACAGTCTACAACGTACATGCTAGAACAATAGATCTGCGCGGTGTCTATTTTTATTTTCGTGCGCCGCGGCGGTCCGCGAGGAGAGGGGTACGGCGCCAGAGCCCGTGAAGGGGTCCGCGGGGAGAGCGGTACTGCGCTAGGGCCTGCGAGCAGTTGGACATCGGTGTTCGCTTCTGTAATGTGCGACGCCATAACCGAATGGCGCAGCGAAACATGCCCCGATAAAACGGCTGTTGATCGCGGTGTCATGGTCATGGTCATGGTCATCATCATTCTTTCTAGGAAGGGCCGATTGTCAGGGTTTCAGCAAGCGTGTTGTGACATTCATTCTTTGTTTTTACATATATGTTATACATTTACTCATGTTAACCCACTTCACTATATCCCCGTCTCTGCAAGGCATCACGCAATAGTTCATCCACAGCATAAGCTAATAGTTTGCAATCTATGACAGAGGTTTTGTCATACACATTGTGCAAGATTTTAACTGCGTCGCCTCTCGAGGTATTAAACCAATTATTTTGCAAACTATAAACAAGTCGATCAAACCTCTCATTTACCTCGTGCGTATTCTGACACAGCTTGAAACATTCATGCTCGATACAGTGTTTGAGATTGAGTCAAATCATTATAGTTGACGGCTTCATGTATAGACAATTATCGTGTAATGCGAGTTTCATTTTTTTAACATCCAATAATATTGCAAGCTGTTGCTAGCAGAACATTCAGCAATACATATGTCTTAGGTATAATACAGTCAAGAAAAGTATATAACCACTGTCATATCCTTGTACAATACATATACATATTCACTTCCTTGAATACGCCATTCCTGTGTGTTATTCCATGGAATTATTAGCTTTATTATTTTAGTATGTCTGTAGGTATCTTTCTCTTGAGTCTTCGTACTATTCTTCTTTCTCGCATAAGGTTGCCAGCGAAGATGTTGGGATGCTCATCTAATCTATCGCGATATCTTAGACAATATTCTTTGATTGTTTCTTTAATAGATGGTATCTTTAGGTCTCGATGAAGTATGTCATTGGTGACATACCAGGGGTCGTCCGTAATTAGCCTAAGAACCTTTGATTGGTATCTTTGTAGTATTTCGATGTTGGAGTTTGAAGCAGTGCCCAAGAGTTGTTGTGCTGGTTAGTTGCTAGGAGATATATATGTATACATGTCTTTCGGAAACGGCCGACAAGCGGCGAGAGAGTAGCGAGGAGACGGGAGTAAGTTCCGGCAGTCTACAGTCAGAGTCTATGTACGACGCACGTCGCACGTCGCGAGAGCGTAATAAAGCTTTTTTCAATTACAGTAGAATAAGTGTTATAAGTTGTCGGATCCCTCCTTCTTAACAAATGTTAAGTAATTAACAACTGGCGACCGTGACAGGACCTTCTGGAGGGAAAAGTACATTCCGCAATCGAAGTGTTTAGTACGGCGCGAATTACGTACAATCTAACCTCTGCGCTCGCGTGCAACAAGGCGTTTGTATCTTTCAAGAATTACGTTACGCGTACGCTTACCCAAGAGCGAGAAAATGGATGCTGCCAAAAAGCAGAGGAAAATTCTACGATCGAGCTTCACAAAGGCGCTCAATGCCTTCACGGCCAAAATGGACGTCGAAGGGCCGCGGGAAGAAAAGATGGTAGCGTTTCAGTTTCTTGAAACCAAGATGGCAGAGTTGGATACGGTACATTCCATGTACAACCAATTGATTTTCGAATCGGATGCGAATGACGACACCATTACGAAAGAGCTTGAATCGGACGACCTGTATAAGACGAACTTCATTACGGCAAAAATGAAGATGATAAATCTGACGCCGACGACGTCGGTCGACGTACCAAGGACAGTTTCCAGCGCCGTTAAGACAGCGAAACTTCCGAAATTAGAACTGCCGAAATTCAGTGGCATGATCAAGGAGTAGCTTCTGTTTTGGAGTCAGTTTAAGAAGACACACGACAACCCGGCGATCAGTAATGAAGATAAGTTCCAATATTTGCAGCAAGCTACGCTCCCGGATTCTCGTGCCAAGGAGATCGTGCAAAGTTTCCCGCCAACGGGAGAAAATTATGTAAAAGCGATCGCGAGTTTAAAGAATCGTTTTAGACGAGATGACATTATTGTAGAATTCTATGTGCGGGAGTTGCTCGGCTTGGTATTGCAGAACGCAGTAAAGGGAACCAAGAAGGCATCGTTGGCGAGTGTATATGATAAACTTGAGTGCTACATTCGCGCATTGAAAACGCTGGGCGTGACAACGGATAGATGCGCCGCCATGCTCTAGTCGAATCGTCGCTCCCGGAAGAAGTACTACGCGCATGGCAACGCAGCGGACGAGAGAGGCCGGAAGCTAATGAAGGACGTGAAATTACCGACCGACTTTCTAATCTTCTCAAATTTTTGCAACGCGAGGTCGAGAATGAGGAACGCATCGACATGGCGCTGACAGGATTCGGATTACCGGCGGAACAGGAAAAGGCGAAGAAGCAGAAGAGCAAGACAGAAGCGTCGAGAGAAACACCCAGCGCTAGTGTTCTTCTTGTTTCTAAAGACCCTAAGCCCGCGGAGTGTATATTTCGCAAATCGAGTCACAAGAGTCAGGTCTGCGAAAACGCGCGAAAATTAACGCTCGATGAGCGAAAAGAGATCGTAAAGAAAGAAAAATGCTGTTTTAATTGTCTAAAGCGCGGACACGTGTCGCAAAAATGTAGGGTTAAATTGCGATGCGATTGGTGTTCGAGACGACACGTGTTAGTTATGTGCTCGGGTATAGTCCGTAAAGAGAATGTTTCGCCGAATAAACCGGATGATAAAGATCCCGCGAAACCCGCGGAAGAACATAGTTTAGCCACGCTGTGCGAAATGCGTGACGTTTATTTACAAACGTTTCGCGTAAAATTGTACTCACAGTCACGAGAGAAAGTAATAAGAGCGATCATAGATACAGCCTCCCAACGATCATACATCCGCACGGATGTCGCAAGAGAATTAGGTTATATTTCTCTGGGCAAGCGGGAGATTTCTCATTCTTTGGTTGGCGGGGTTAAATCAGAACGTAACCCACATAATGTATTTCTGATACGACTAAAAACTCTCGATGATTCTTATGCGTGCAATTTTTCGGTAATGGATCAGGAAACTATTTGTTCTACAATTCAAAGCATTAGAAAAGATAAGTGGGTCGATGAAATTACGCGATCAAAATATTCACTTAACGGACATTGGAGAGAACAGTAGCTCGATTGACATTCTTATCGGCGCGGATGTAGCGGGCAAATTAATAACGGGCCGCAAATACGATTTAAAGAACGGTTTGACAGTTTTCGAAACACGGTTAGGTTGGACTGTGATAGGAAAATTACCGAGAGAATCTCAAAGAGTCGACGCGGCGGTAATGATCACTACGTTATTCGTACAGGAGGCTAATATATCAGATCTGTGGCGCTTGGATTTGGTCGGTATTTCGGAGCCGCGACGGTGAAAAAAGTGCAGCCTACAAAAATGTTCGAATCACTCGCAAACGAGGATGTTTTCAAAACCACGAACCACTCGCTCGCGACGTCCGTTCAAAAACTTCGAACGACACCGTTCGAGAAACGTTTCTAAAAAAGTTGCAAAATCACTTGGGTCCACTGAGCAAAGAGTATCGGGGTTTTTTTGAGCGGCAATCCAAAGAGCGGTATAGATACCGTGTACGACGTTTATCTCGACAAGGATGCAATGACGCTCGGTAATAAAAGTTTCAGCGTGGACAACGTGGATAACATAATTAATTATCGACGGCGTACGTTACATCGGCACACCCGGTATTTACGAGTTGATTTTCAAGAAAATTCTCGATAAAGACATCTACATGGAGGATGACAAGCAAACATACAAGAGCCTTCTGTTGGCGATGAGCGCTCATAAATTCAAGCATGATCCTCTCGGGCGAGTGAAGGCCAACAGGGGATACAAATACATAAATATAATCGCGAAGTTGACCGAATCCAAGAAGATGAAATCCGGAAAGAGATTATTCACGCCTCGCGCGATGACGCTTACCGACAATAAGATTGACTACGTGCACCGGGACGATTGCAACGAGCTGGTGGATCGTCTACAATTGCTCGACGCTTCGCGCCACGCTGGCAACAATGCCCACGACAAAGAGATCCTGTGGATCTTCGAGGAACTTCGCGAAGCCGGTCTTATTATAAATTGAATAATGCGGCAGCGAACCGTTCAATCAGCGTCGAAATGCCGATCAGTAAATTTAGAATATTCGAGCAGAGCAGAGACGCGCCGAACGCCATTTCGTACCATCAGTGGAGCGGATTAATGAGAAACGTGCGCGATAACGCTCTGTGTCACACCGCTACGGACTTTGACGCAAAGTCACGCAAGATTCGTCGCGTGGCGCAACCGGAGGCTGACGGTCAGGCGGCTAATAAACTGTACATAGAACAGAGCGTTAAAAGTTTGAGAGACGAAGCGGAATACGAAAGGCATCGTAAAACGCGATTAGAGGCTGAATTCGAAACGAACCTTGAACTTCTGAGAGACAGCGTTAAAATTTTGAGAGATCAGTTGGAGGAAATGGAAAAAAATCTGATCGCGCTCAAACGAGATACGCAAGCCATGTTGGACGCGAACGAGAGGCGCTCGAAGCATATATTGTTCGATCAACGAAACCTTAGTAACGACAACGAATGGTTGATAAAGTCTTAAAAAAAAACGTCAACGAAACGACAGCGAACCATAACGAAACAACAACGAATAACAATGGATAGCAACAAACGATCCAGTAACGGCTCAGGAACGGCTGCGAACGGCTAATGAACAGAAATAAACGGCAAGCCAACGACAAAGAACGGCTATTGAACGATAATGAACAGAAACAAACGGCTATTAAATAGTTAAAAAGTTAGAGATATAAATCATAATATAATTTCTTTGCACATATTATTACGCGCCGACCAGTCGTACCGCTAAGAACATAACATCGTTAAAATCCAATGGAAGTAAAAATATCGAGGAGCAACGACTCGTTGAGGAACTGCACGCACCGTCGAAAAAAAATTTTCCCCGAAGACGCGTCCTCGTAGTGCGTGGGTACGACGACCTGTGGCAGGCTGACATCGTCGAGATGCGTCCGTACTCGCGTTTCAACAGAGGATACCACTACATACTTACCGTCATCGATGTGCTGAGCAAGTACGCGTGGACCGTGCCACTCAAGAGTAAAGGCGGAAGCGAGACAGCTGTCGCTATCGCTAAAATAATTCAAGATAGCAAGAGGTGCCCGAGAAACTTGCAAACCGATATGGGGAAAAAATTTTACAACGCAGACGTGCAACGTCTCATGAGGAAACACGACATCAATCATTATTCCACATATTCGGTGATGAAGGCATTGGTCGTCGAGCGATTCAATCGCACGTTTAAGAACAACATGTGGAAGATGCTGAACGGAACTTACAAGTGGGTCGACGCGTTATCGCGACTCGTGTCGGATTACAACGCGCGCAAGCGTCAAACGATCGGCATGCGGCCCGTCGACGTTACTCCCGCGATCGCCGAAAGACTCTTGGACACGGTGTACAGCGCGATAAAGATCGCGGGTCCGGCAAAGTTCAAAGTAGATGACCCGGTACGCGTCAGCAAGTATAAGACAATTTTCAAGAAGGGTTACACGTTGAATTGGACGACCGAGGTGTTTAAGATCGTTAAAGTGCAGCATACTAATCCCGTAACCTGTCTACTCGAGGACTATCATGGAAAATCTGTCACTGGAGCGTTCTGTCACGAGCACGAGTTGCATCGCGCGACTTATCCGGATTTATATCTCGTGGAGAAAGTACTGCGCAGGAGGGGTGACGAGGTTTACGTGAAATGGTTGGGATTCGATGGATCGCACAACTCCTGGATACACAAGGACAATGTGATTTAATTCGTACAGACTGCATTTATTTTTTTTACTATATAAAAAATTGTAGAAAATATAAAATATGTAGAAAATAAAAGAATAAAATATGAAATACATATAAATGTAAAATGTAAAATATAAAATATGTGGAAAATAAAAATATGAAATACATATAAGTATAAAATATGAAATATGAAATACATATAAGTATAAAATATAAAATATGAAATATATATGTAGTATCCGCGATTTTTCAAAATAGGCGTAGCTTCGTGCTTTCGAAGTGCGTGCGTTTTTGTCACGGCAAGCGAGGACCAGATGGCGAGGCGGCCGACACTCGTCGTTTGCTTGATGCGATTTTGTCTTTTGGCTCTTCGGGTCGTGGCGTGAACGCGCGTGATCGAGTCAGTCGAGTCCGAACCACCAGCGAGCGTTATACTGCACTCTACTGTACACCCATACAAATATATATATTTTTATAATCCTACATAATTCTGGGGGCTCGTCCGGGATACAGCTAGAGTGTGATACGGATCGGACAGTGAAGTGTTCGGATCGACGCAGTGAACGAGACAAAGTCGAAAAGTCGAGGTGTAAAATCCTGCACGGTGTTCGAGAATTTCCACGACGAAACAAGACGATAATGTCGGAACCAGGCGCCAGCGATGATCTGAATGCCAAGTTATCGGCCATGACGACAGCTCAACTGAAAGAAGCATTGAAGAAACGAAAGTTGAAGACGACCGGACTAAAGAATGAGCTAATAGCAAGACTGTCGGCGATCATGTGTCTGGAACGCGAACATGGCGATTCAGAACACGACGATACTAAGACCAAAAGCGAAAGTGACCGACAGGAAGACGCGAGCGGAGACGATACGGATGATACAGGCTCGAGCGACGATGTAGAAGCGAAAGGAGCGGGACGGAAGAAGCTATCGAAGAAATCAGTTATTAACGTTCAGAGATGTCAAGGAATCGCTGGAGACATTCAGCGGAGATGACAAAGTCGATGTGACAATGTGGATTAAAGATTTCGAAGAGATGGCGGAACTGTGTGAATGGTCCGATATCCAGAGGGTAGCCTACGCAAAACGACTTCTTCGCGGTTCGGCGAAGTTATTTGTTAAGTACGAAAGACGCGCGAAAACGTGGAAGAGACTGCGGAAAGCATTAATAGCAGAGTTTACCGACACAGTGGACAGATACGCAGTGCATCAAAAATTGTCACGACGAAAGAAGGCATCCGACGAGTCATATCAAGCGTACATATATAAAATGCTCGACATTACCGCGCAAGCAGACGTCGACACCCCGTCAGTAATACAGTATATTATCGGAGGTATTCAAGACAAAGCAGTAAATAAAACAGTATTACACGGGGCAAAGACAATACGTGAGTCAAAAGAAAATTTATCCAATAAGAGGCGATAAGAAAGGAAGGAAAAACAAAAGCGAAGCAGCCAAAGCAGGAGGAGAATAAGAAGAAGAAGACGACTCAAGACACGAGTTCGACGGAGACGAAGAGATGCTTTAACTGCGGCGATAAGGATCATTTAAGCAAGGCGTGCCCGGCGAAGGACAAAGGTACCAAGTGCTTTAAATGTAATCAACACGGTCATATTGCCAAGCTGTGTAAGGGAACGGCAAATACACAAAAGAAAACCGCGTATGTAATTTCCGATAGTCCGCGACATAAGCAGCTAAAACAGGTAGAAATCGCTAATCAATGTTTTGTTAGCGTTATTGACACCGGAAGTGATTTAAGCTTGATGAATCAGGATAGTTACAAAAAGATAGGCCGGCCGGAATTAAAAAATAAAATAAGCTTTGATGGTGTAAGCGCGCCGAATAATAGTACGTACGGTTCCTTCGCGACAAACGTTGTAATCGATAACGAGACGTATGAAATTGTATTTCACGTTGTCGATAATCAGATAATGAAGTTTGCAGTCTTGATCGGCGCCGACTTTTTGAATCAGGTCGAACTATACTCGGTGAAAGGTCAAGTCATAATTCGTAAGATTATATCAGACGTACCCGAAGTATTAAAGATAGACGCGATAGAAGGTACGAATGTACTCGACTTTTCATATATTCACGAGATAGACATTTGACGGAAGGTAGAAGCGATTGTACGCGATTACGAGCCTAAAAAAACGCGAGAAATTGGCGTCAAAATGACGTTGATCTTAAAAGACGATATCCCGATTTATCCGAAACCGCGTAGACTAGCTCAGTCGGAGCAAGGGAAAGTCGATCGGCAGTTAAAAGAATGGCTAGCTAATGGTGTTATTAAACCCTCCGACTCAGAATAAGCCCTATCGTGTTAGTCAAGAAAAAAAAACGGCGATACGAGAATCTGCATAGATTATAGAAAAGTGAATAAAAAAGTCGTAAGGGATGGGCATCCGTTCCCCTTGATCGAGGATCAAATAGATCGTTTACAGGGTGCTAAAATTTTCAGTGTCCTTGACTTGAATGGATTCTTCCACGTCGAAGTGGCCGAGGAAAGTAGAAAGTACACTTCTTTCGTAGTACCGAATGGTCAGTACGAGTTTTTACGAATGCCGTTCGAACTTTGCAACTTCCCCGCGGTGTTTACAAAGTATGTGGAAGCGGTGTTCAAAGATCCGATAGCCAGGGGAATTCTGTTACGTTATCTGGACGAGGTAATTATTTTCGCGCACGACATCGAACAGGCGATCGATCGTTTAAAATACGTACTAGAAGTAGCGAGTCAAGCGGTCATTAATTGGAATCATTAATCATTAATTAGAATCATTAATTGGAATAAATCCCGTTTCCTTCAATCGGAAGTTGAGTACTTAGGGCACATTATAAAAAACGGGACCGTGCGCCCTTCAGAACATAAGACTAGAGCAGTTATGAGATTCTCGATTCCGACGTATGCTCACGACGTACAAAGATTCCTCGGTCTTGCAGGTTATTTTCGAAAATATATCTTCCAGTATACAACGATAGCTAGGCCATTAACAAATCTTTTAAGAGGTAATACCAAATTTCAATTTGGAGAAAGACGAGATGCAAACATTTCAAAGTTTGAAACAGGCGTTAGCTAATAAACCCGTTTTAAGATTATACAAGCAAGGAGCTGACACGGAGTTACATACGGACGCTTCGAAAGTCGGTTCCGGCGCGATTCTACTATAAAATGATCGTTCAGATGACACTTTTCATCCAATCTATTACGCGAGTGGAAAGACCACCCCCGCCGAGGAGAAGTACACCAGTTATGAGCTAGAAGTATTCGCGATTATTAAGGCGTTAAAAAAATTTAGTGTATCTGATAGGCATCCCTTTTAAAATCATTACTGAATGTAGGGCGTTTACTCTAACAATGAATAAGAAAGATCTATGTGTACGGGTAGCTCGATGGGCGCTTGCATTGGAAGAATAAAATTACGAAATTCTGCATAGATCCGGAAAGAATATGAAACATGTAGACGCATTAAGCAGAAATCCCCTCCCAGAAACACTACTTATCAGCGAAGGCAATGATAGCCTAATTGCCAGATTCAAGGAGGCTCAGAATGCCGATCAAGATTTGCAAGAAATTGTTAAGTCGACAATGCGCAATGAAGCGAACGGTTACATGATAAGAAATAACATATTGTATCGAAACGCGATTTATTACTAGTAGTAGGGGAGACCGGGGCTAAGCCGTCTACGGGGTAAAACCGTCAAATCAAATATCTCGGAACCTGTATATTGTGCGAACTCGCTATTAACATTGTAAACGCTGCTTATGGTACCCGTGTGACCAACGGAGTTTCGGCAGGTTACCTGCTGTGTTATGGTTTTTACGAGGAAAAACGTGTTTTCGGAAGGTGAAAGTGAAATTTTCTGCGCGTGGAAATTTTGTAATATCTGCAATAATATTTGCTCTGCAAATCTCGAGATACGTGATTATATAGAGTAATGCATGCTGAACACGAATCCAGTGTAATTTTTTCATTATCGTTGATGTCTAATAATTCATGGGCGATCAAACCTGAAACTTGCGTTTGGGGCTAATCCGTCAGTAAGCACCCGGGGTGGACTTTTATAATATTGGCAAATTTTATAATTTTATTATATTTTTTAGTCTTCTACCCCTATTTCATATATTTTTCTTTAATATTTGATTGATTAGTTCTTGAGTTATAGAATTCGTACACACACACAAAAACACAAAATAATAAAATTTTTTAACACTTTAATTAATAAATGTTTACATTTTTCTATTACCAAATAATTAATAAAATGTATCCTATCAGTTTTCATAATCAAAATTATGTATTTATGGAGTGACGATTTTACCCCGGCATTTTTGAGATTTCGATTTTTCCATTGTTGTGATTTTTGGTCTATACCGGTTAAACAAAGCGGCGTAGATAAAAATTTTCCATATAAATTTTGTAGCTAAAGGTTCACTCTTTACAATGGTATACTACATTTAACTAAAATTATTTATTTTGTTGGTAAAAATCGGCACTGAAAAAAAACTGACGGTTTAGCCCCGGTCTCTTCTACCTAAGACGTTACAAACTTCCGTGATTAAACGAGCGCATGAGCAGGGGCACTTTGGTGTTAGTAAGAAGGAAACACTGTTGCGTAAAGACTATTGGTTTAAAGGAATGCGACCAAAAATCGAGAAAGTGTAATAGCGAATTGCATTAATTGCATTTTAGCCGAACGGAAACAGGGCAAACAGGAAGGATTCTTAAATGTAATTAGCAAAGGAGACCTACCACGTCGATCATATTGGTCCGATGCCCAGCACGAGAAAAAGCTACCGGCATATTTTTATAATAATAGACACATTTAGCAAATTTGTGTGGTTATACGCCACCAGATCAACCGATATCGCCGAAGTGCTTGATCGTTTACGAAAACAGTCCGCTGTATTCGGAAACCCGCGGAGGATTATATCAGACCGCGGCACCGCGTTTACGTCTAGCGCGTTTAAAGAATATTGCAACGAGGAAAAAATCCAACATTTCCTTACAACTAGGGGAATACCGAGAGGTAACGGGCAGGTCGAAAGAGTAAACCGCACACTCATACCGCTTTTAACGAAACTGTCAGCGCCGGAGCCAGGGAACTGGTTTAAGTTCTTAATAACTGCGCAGAAATATTTAAATGCTACACCGAGTCGAAGCACGGGTAGAACGCCGTTTCAGTTAATGTTCGGTACTCACATGCGTCACAAGGAAGACGCACAACTTCGCGAAATGATCGAAAACGAATGGACGCAAATGTTCGAGGAAGAACGCGATAGTATTCGTATAGAAGCTAAAAAAAAGATAGCGGAAATTCAAGAAAAAAATTTAAAAAATTTTAATAAAAAGAGAGAAATAACAAGTAATAAATTATTTATTCCGCCAGTGATAATTAACAACTAACTCGTTAAGAGATTTTCAATCGACCAACTGGCAATACTCAATCATCTTTTTCAGAAATGAACGTTTGAAAAACTGCGAGCCGACCCGCTTTGTCAGATTCACACAGCATTTTCAGATCAAATCGAGACGATGAATTCGACCAAGGGTTTTGGTCCGTTGATGTAGATAGTTTAATTTAATCGATTTTAATTTAATTTAATTTAATTTTAATTTAATTTAATCGAGTTTAATTTAATCGATTTATCGTCTCGATTTGATCTGAAAATGCTGTGTGAATCTGACAAAGCGGGTCGGCTCGCAGTTTTTCAAACGTTCATTTCTGAAAAAGATGATTGAGTATTGCCAGTTGGTCGATTGAAAATCTCTTAACGAGTTAGTTGTTAATTATCACTGGCTGAATAAATAATTTATTACTTGTTATTATACCCACACCTTTGACTTAATATCGGTGTTCCATCTTATTATTGTTTAGAAGTCATCTTAATATCTGTTATTGCGATAAATATTACTACATGCCCCGGTAGTCGAATTGGTTACGACGCCCGAACGGAATGCGGGAGGTTCCAGGTTCGATCCCTGGCTGGGGTAATATTTTTCGCAATAAAAATTAAAAATTAAATTAAACTATCTACATCAACGGACCAAAACCCTTGGTCGAATTCATCGTCTCGATTTGATCTGAAAATGCTGTGTGAATCTGACAAAGCGGGTCGGCTCGCAGTTTTTCAAACGTTCATTTCTGAAAAAGATGATTGAGTATTGCCAGTTGGTCGATTAAAAATCTCTTAACGAGTTAGTTGTTAATTATCACTGGCGGAATAAATAATTTATTACTTGTTATTATACCCACACCTTTGACTTAATATCGGTGTTCCATCTTATTATTGTTTAGAATCTTAATATCTGTTATTGCGATAAATATTACTACATGCCCCGGTAGTCGAATTGGTTACGACGCCCGAACGGAATGCGGGAGGTTCCAGGTTCGATCCCTGGCTGGGGTAATATTTTTCGCAATAAAAATTAAAAATTAAATTAAACTATCTACATCAACGGACCAAAACCCTTGGTCGAATTCATCGTCTCGATTTGATCTGAAAATGCTGTGTGAATCTGACAAAGCGGGTCGGCTCGCAGTTTTTCAAACGTTCATTTCTGAAAAAGATGATTGAGTATTGCCAGTTGGTCGATTGAAAATCTCTTAACGAAAAAGAGAGAAAGCACGGAGGTATAAAGAGGGAGATCTTGTAGCGATTAGGCGAACGCAATTAGATCCAGGCCTTAAGTTTTGTAATAAGTTTTTGGGTTCATACCGTATAATTAAGACAACGCGGAACGATCGGTATGTTGTCTCTGAATTAGGCGATCACGAGGGCCCTCAAGAAACCTCGACAGCAGCTGATTATATGAAGCCGTGGCTACGTGACGATGAAGAAGACGAAGAATCAGAAAACGAAGAGACTAAATGTCAGAGATGTAATAGATAAGGCGTAAAAAAAAAAGAAACTGTTAACTAGAGAGTAAGCATCCGAGGGCAAATTTCATGCAGAATGGCCGAGATGTAGTATCCCCAATTTTTCAAAATAGGCGTAGCTTCGCGCTTTCGAAGTGCGTGCGTTTTTGTCACGGCAAGCGAGGACCAGATGGCGAGGCGGCCGACGCTCGTCGTTTGCTTGATGCGATTTTGTCTTTTGGTTCTTCGGGTCGTGGCGTGAAAGCGCGTGATCGAGTCAGTCGAGTCCGAACCACCAGCGAGCGTTATATTGCACTCTACTGTAAACCCATACAAATATACAGGGTGTCCTATTTTAAAAGTTCCACCCTCATAACTTTTCAGGATCAACGTTTGAAGGAAAACGACTCGGTTAAAAGTTGTATGGTTTCGAGGGGGACATAAGATGGTGGCAATGATTTGACCTTGGATGGTTGTTTGAAGCTCACATGAACGTCACCTTTAATTTCTTACATGGAACCCTCTATATTGTAGTATATCGTTTGAAAGGGCATAAAATGAGAAAAATTTTGGCGCTAACCAGAGGCCGATACGTTGACCCGTTCGGCAGTTATTTAGGATCAAAAATTGACTTTTTTCAACTTTGACCTTAAATAACTGCCGAACGGGTCAACGTATCGACCTCTGGTTTGCGCCAAAATTTTTCTTACTTTATGCCCTTTCAAACGGTATACTACAATATGGGAGTTTTACTTAAAACTTTTCAGTGTCCCAAGGGACTCCAACACAAAAATTTGAAATGGGAACCCCCATATTGTAGCATACCATTTGAAAGGGCATAAAGTAAGAAAAATTTTGGCGCAAACCAGAGGTCGATACGTTGACCCGTTCGGCAGTTATTTAAGGTCAAAGTTGAAAAAAGTCAATTTTTGACCCTAAATAACTGCCGAACGGGTCAACGTATCGACCTCTGGTTAACGCCAAAATTTTTCTTATTTTATGCCCTTTCAAACGATATACTACAATATTGGGGGTTTCATGTAAGAAATTAAAGGTGACGTTCATGTGAGCTTCAAACGACCATCCAAGGTCAAATCATTGCTACCATCTTATGTCCCCCTCGAAACCATACAACTTTTATCCGAGTCGACTTCCTTCAAACGTTGATCCTGAAAAGTTATGAGGGTGGAACTTTTAAAATAGGACACCCTGTATATTTTTTTATAATCCTATTGTACATATATAAAGTATAAAATATAAAATATGAAATTTATATAAACAGAATAATAAATTTCTTTCGCCAGTACAGAATAACAATTAAAGTAATTTTAAATCGACCGTGACTGGCAATATATAACATCTTTCCGATATGAACATTGAAAAACTGTAAGCCAACTTGGTTTGTCGGATTTACACAGCACTTTTTCGGATCAATCGTCGAGACATTATTAATTTCGACCATGGGTTTTGGTCAGTTGATGTAATTTCTAAATTAAATAGTTTAAATTTTTATTGCGAAAAAGAATATTACCCCAGCCAGGGTTTGAACCTGGAACCTCCCGTATACCGTGCGGGTGTCGTGCCAATTCAACCACTGGGGCTGTGGTAATATTTATCGCAATAACAACTGTATGATGGAGCACCGATTCTTCGGTCGACGGTGTATAATAAACAGAATAATAAATTTCTTTCGCCAGTATAGAATTACAACGACGATTGATCCGAAAAAGTGCTGTGTGAATCCGAAAAACCAAGTTGGCTCACAGTTTTTCAATGTTCATATCGGAAAGATGTTATATATTGCCAGTCACGGTCAATTTAAAATTACTTTAATTGTTATTCTATACTGGCGAAAAAAATTTATTATTCTGTTTATTATACACCGTCGACCAAAGAATCGGTGCTCCACATTATAGTTGTTATTGCGATAAATATTACCACAGCCCCAGTGGTCGAATTGGCACGACACCCGCACGGTATACGGGAGGTTCCAAGTTCAAACCCTGGCTGGGGTAATATTCTTTTTCGCAATAAAAATTTAAACTATTTAATTTAGAAATTACATCAACTGACCAAAACCCATGGTCGAAATTAATAATGTCTCGACGATTGATCCGAAAAAGTGCTGTGTGAATCCGACAAACCAAGTTTGCTCACAGTTTTTCAATGTTCATATCGGAAAGATGTTATATATTGCCAGTCACGGTCGATTAAAAATTACTTTAATTGAAATTTATATCTTTATTAATATCCCTTCCAATAATATAAAACGTTACATACATTATGTTACATTACATACATTGCATACATTACATATAGGTATTGCATACACTACATACATTACGTTACATTACGTTACATTACGTTACAAGGGTATTCGATAATATCCCCACGGTAACGTATCGGTTGAATACGATACGATGTATCGCTTGTCGTCGTACGGACTCAGAGCGATTTTTGTCTCGCGGATGGTGTACACTTCGTGCAATTTTGATCTTATACAGGACTGCTGTCGCGTTATTTCAATCTCATCACACAGACGCCGCGTGTAATCGTCGAACGCTATAGTACGCGCTACGACGCTACTCTTGACACTTTTTGCTTTCTTAGTGTCTTTTTTGCCACCGACTCGCAAGGCGTACATTTTCGCCCTGGGTCCGACGAATTCGGTCATGATCGCGCCGTTATTTTCATCCTTCATCAAGCCCGGCACCTTCTTGTTCTCAAGCGGTATACCGTACGCGTAGTCGATCGGGTAATCGCTCGTATCAAATCTAGCGATATCGCGTTTCACGTTCTCATACACATCCTCGCAATCTATATGGTAGATCAAACTGTCTGTGTCGGTGAACATAATTTTACATTTGTCGCGATACAGGCGAGACATGTACTCGTGATTAAATTCGTACAAACAGACCTTCGATATATCGAGTATACACATGCTTACGTAGATCGGTTTGTTGAATTTTACCTCGAGTTTGCGGAGTTCAACGGCAATCAGATTTTCCGAAAAGATGCTCCTGCTGTGAAAATTCGATTTCGCGATCATTGCCGCCGCGCCGTATCGTCCGTTCCACTTTGTAATAATTTTATGTCGACGTGATTTCAAATGTTTTTCATAGTTTTACCGAATACCGCGTTATTCATCAATTTGTAAAAATTTTTCTCGAAATCGTTTGCCGCGTGTGTTCTAAACTGGGTGTTTAATTCGATGTAATCGTGGAGCCATGCGGATTGAACAAATTTTAATACGCGATTGTATCTTTGTGACGCGAAGGCCGTGGCGCGTGCATTGCTGAAGGTTGCGATAGTGTATGACGTAGCGCTTCTTATCGTACACAGTCGCGAGGAGCTTGACCTGCCGCTCGCCGGGTGGTTTATCGCGCGTCGGACAAAACGATAGGTCAGCGTGCGCGTCGTGTTTACTTTGCGGGCACTCCAGATCGACCTCGAGAACATAACCTGTGGACGAATCCGAAGCGATCGCGCTAGAGTCAAAATTTGAAATATCTTCGACCCATCGAAACTCGGCGTACGGTAATGGTTGACACATTGCCCAACCGTACAAGTTGTTTACATCGAAATACATCAGGTACAACGATGGTTTCGATGAATCGTACGACTGCATGTACTTGTTATTGGCTAGCGGGTATCTGCCGGAACATCGGCTCAGACCACCGCGAACACCGCGTTCGATGAACATAACCATATCTATATCGGTGAGCAATTAGGAATTTACGCGAGTATGCTTCAACATGGCGTCCCATGTGAAACCTGGCAAAGTGTAGTAATAAGCGGGGTCTAATCCATTACTTTTGATACAACTGTCGCTGAAATTTTCGAAAACGTCAGCCAATAACAAGACATCCGTTTTTAAATACCGATCGCTGCATTCGCCCAAGGTTCGAACAAAGAATCGCTGCCAAATGTTCGCGGCGTGCGCGTAATCGCTCTCGGATACAGTGTCACCGGTCAAGGAACTGTAAAATGATTCGCGCGGCGGTAAACGCGTGTCCTGCAGCTTGTCTACGCAATCTACGTATTTGTACAGAAAGACGCCTTTTCGTGTCAATAATTCAAAATCGCGAATGGATAATTCCGAAAATTTGGAACGTACAATTTTTAACTTGTCCTTATCGAGGAAGGACGCTAATTTTGCGAGACTAGTGGTGAGAAATTTGTACGAATCGATGAACCGTAACTTTATGGGTTAAGTTGAAGCACCCCCCCCCCCCCTCGGGAAGGGGGAGGTACACTATATTGTTGCGCTTGACAAGGAAAGTTCAGTGGTGGTACTCTCCCTTGTTAACTCTCACCCGTTAGACCCCGAAGGGGAAGAACGTAAAATAGTATAAAAATTAATATTTGCACAATTAGTCACCTTTTAACCCTGTACGGGTGGTGATTAAAAGTATATGCGGGGGGGCCTTTTCTTTCCCTCCCGCACCCCCTCGACCCCTCGTGTATATGCGGAGGGCTCCACTTCCAAAAAAACTGACCTAACCCAACCCGATTGTTGTGTGAATGAAAAAGTACGTGCGTGGATGCAGTAGGTTCCGCCCCCCTGCGGGGAGCTCCACTTCCGAAAAAGACTGACCTAACCCAACCCAATTGTTGAGTGGGTGGAAAAGTGCGTGCGTGGATGCAGTAGGTTCCTTAAGTAAATAATTACCAAAAAAATAATTAATATGCAGGGTGGGTGCGGGTGGGGAGGGGGCGAAGGCCCCTCGCACCGACCCTGTACAGGGAAACCTCGCTTTACAACATACAAAGTACATGCGTGGACAGAGGAGCGTGTTCCACAGGGTCGGGGGGGGGGGGGGTGGACCTCGCTTTACAACTTACAAAGTACATGCGTGGACAGAGAAGCGTGTTCCACAGGGGGGGGGGGGTGGACCTCGCTTTACAACTTACAAAGTACATGCATGGACAGAGGAGCGTATTCCACATGGGTCGAGGGGGGGGGGGGGTGGACCTCGCTTTACAACTTACGAAGTACATGCGTGGACAAAGAAGCGTGTTCCACAGGGGTTGGGGAGGGTGGACCTCGCTTTACAACTTACAAAGTACATGCGTGGATCTGCTTAGATCAAACTAGGCCTGAGTTATCAGATACAATCAGATCTGTATTTTGTTTATAATTGACCAGATCGACATTGATCTGCCCAAAATGCGGATCTGATCATATCTGACAATTCAAATCAAGTTTGATCTCAGCAGATATGATCATTTTTTCCCGGACAGTCACATTGACATAAGCGATCCAAAGACGTATTAATTAACGATGTCACGGTACAAGTAGTTATAGATTCCGGTAGTGACATAACTATAATGCGTGAAGACGAATACGTTAAGTTAGGCTCTCCGCAATTCGTGTTCGAGAAGACACCGTTTAGGGGAGTAAGTACTGAGGAGAATACTACGAACGGAAGATTTTGTGCGAAACTAACTGTCGACGGAAATTGTTACGAGATCCCGATTCATGTTGTGTCAAACGAATTATTGAGATATAGTTTATTGATTGGAAGCGATTTTCTCGATACGGTCGACGTAAATCTAAAGCGCGGTAACCCTATCATTATTAAACCGTCGGATGACGATGATCGCGGTTTTGCGGAAATTTGTCAAATTAGCGTAGCTTCCGAGACTAACGCCGTAGATTTAACTCACACATGTAACGACAAATACAGACAAGTAGTACAGTCACTGATAGACAACTACAAGTCTAACCAGACTCGCGAAACGGGCGACACGATGAAAATTATACTAAAAGATGACGAACCAATCCACCTCAAACCGAGAAAGTTGTCGATGGCCGAACGGAAAGAGGTAAATTCGCAGATAGACGAATGGTTGAAGAACGGTATTATTAAAGAGTCCGTATCCGATTACGCAAGCCCAGTCGTACTGGTTAAAAAGAAAGACGGTTCTACCCGGCTTTGTGTTGACTACCGGTTATTTAATAAAAAAATTATTTAAGACCGGCAACCCATGCCGTTAATAGAGAATCAATTAGACGCGTTACAAAGTGCGAAGGTGTTTAGTACGCTTGACCTAAAGAACGGATTCTTCCATGTTAAGATAGAAGAGTCGAGTACACAAAGTATACCGCTTTCGTGGTCCCCGATGGACACTACGAATTTCTGCAAGTACCGTTCGATCTTTGTAACTCCCGCAGTTTTTATCAGGTTTATAGAAGCAGTGCTCAAGGAGCTCAAGCGTAGAGGATTTGTGTTCAATTTTGTAGACGACGTAATAGTGCCATCAGACGATTTCGAAACGAGGTTAGAAAGGCTTAAATGCGTGTTAGACGTGACTAGTCAATATGGTCTTATTATTAACTAGAAAAAATGTAGATTCTTGCAAATAAGCGTAGAATATTTGGGTCATGTTGTGAAAAACGGGAGTATTCAGCCGTCTAAGGGCAAAACAAAAACTGTAAAGAAGTTTGAGACTCCTACATGCATGCAAAAAGTCCAATCGTTCTTAGGTCTGACAGGTTACTTTAGGAAATTTATTCGTGGTTACTCCGTGATTGCGCGACCATTGACGGACCTCTTGAAGGCTAACTCGAAGTTTAAGTTTGGGAAGAAGGAAAAGGATACTTTCAATCAATTGAATTTAAAAATTGTTAGTAAACCCGTGTTGAATTTGTATAAGGACGGTGCAGAAACTGAACTGCACACTGACGCTTCGACACTCGGTTACGGCGCGATCTTGTTTCAACGTAATAACGAGGACGGTAAGATGCACCCCATATATTACGCGAGGGGTAAGACCACCTCAGCGGAAGAGAAATACCCGAGCTACGAGCTTGAGGTTCTCGCGATTGTTAAGGCGCTTAAGAAGTTCCAAGTATATTTGCTCAATATAGATTTTAAGATCGTTACTGATTGTTGCGCATTCACTCAAACTATGTCGAAAAAATATTTGTGTATACGCGTAGCGAGATGGGCACTTTTGTTAGAGGAATTTCATTATGTGATCGAACACCGCCCTGGGAAAAGCATGGTTCATGTAGATACGTTAAGTCGAAATCCGTTACCCGTTTGCATGCTAGTTGACGAAGACGACGATGGGCTAACAGTGAGACTAAAGAAGGCATAACAAGGCGACGCTGACATAAAAAGAATTGTGCAACTAACGGAAAAAAGACAGGTACACGGATATGTGATCTGTGATATCCGATAATTAAGAGTCCGGGAGGTGCTGCCCACTGGTAGGTTTGGCAGCCTAGATCGTTAAGCGTTCGGCAGTTCGACTCGTGCCACGCACTGGCTCGCTTGTACTCGCATTTATACACTTATCTACTGTGATTATTATAGCGCTGAATAAACGAGTTATCAAAACGCTCCAGAGTTCACGTTATTACAACTGGCGACGAGGAGTACCGTTATAGACTCAGTGATAAGTGAAATAGTATAGAAAAGTTGAGAAAAAAAGAGTAAACGAAAAGTAATCGAGTGAATGTCGGATCTACCGGGCGGAAGTAACAGTGCGGGAGAAGTCTGACGCAGCGAAAATTTATAGGCTCTCCAAACCCGACTTGATTGAAATATTAAAAGAGCGGGTGAGTGTAACCGCGTTATTGGAATCCCTATCAGTGGATGTATTACAGAAGCAGTTAGTCAAGCTAAGGAAGCAGCAACGCGAGCACGAATCGAAGGAGAGCGCGTCGAGTATCGTAGAAAAAAAGGCCCAAACAAACAGTAGCCGAGCAGGATCCAGGCAGGTTGAACGTGGAACAAAGACAACATCGAGGCTAAGTGAGCGTGACGGAGTATTGACAGTATCGGACGCCGAAGTACTTGTAATACGAACGAGGGCTAAAGGGAGCAAACTAGAATTTACTCTAGAACAAGACGATTGGGAAACGTACATCGAGCGATTAGAACTATATTTCATTGCTAATGATATCGCCGATGAAAAGAAGACGGCTGTGCTTCTAACAAAGATAAGTGCCGATACATACTCATTGGCGGGATTTATGAGCGCCGACGAAGCCTAAGGACGTCATTCACGCAGCTCGTGGATATTGTGGGTAAACACTTGTGTCCAAAGCCATCGGAGACGATGGAACGGTGTAAATTCCACTCAGCAAAGCAGAGTGAGACAGAGACAGTAGCTGATTTCGGAATAAGACTGAAAAAGCTGGCGTTGAACTGTAATTTTACGGACCTGCAAACCGCTTTGATGGATCAATTCGTGTGTGGCCTGAAAGATCAAGAAACAAAGACCGAGCTATTTCGAGTGTCGCAGCTTTCGTACGACGAGGCCTATAAACGCGCAGCAGCGAGGGATGAAGCGAAGAGGAACGCTACGTACACGGAGAAAGTTATCTCAATACTTCGCATTCTCTCCTTTATATTCTATGAACCGAGTTATAGCGTTCTATAAAGGGAGAACCGAATCTCGATAGTATATAGCCAAGGACTGTACATGTGACGATTCGGTTTCCCCTTCTACCAGTCAGTCGACTTTCGGCAACGAGAGCGCCATCACGTGTATACTGTATATTAGTACGTTGTAATAAAGAAAGTTCTAAAAAGCACATACGCGTATTCTGTGATACCCAGACAGACGAACTTAAATATCCTCAACATGTTGTAACAAACCGAATCATATGGCAAAAGATTGTCGTTATTTAAAACATGTAACTTCTGCCAGCAAAAGGGGCACGTCGAACCGGCATGCTGGAAGAAGACAGCAGATCGGCGACAGGTGCAGCACGTGCAAGGAGAAGAGGAGGCTCCGGACGAGAGAAAAGAAAACTTCTTGATGATAGAGACGGTAGAAAGTGAGCAAAATAGCCTATTTTATGTATCGAATGAGCGACGACGTACCGACCCGCAATTATTCGAGTTTCTTATTAATGGTATCGCAAAATTACCTATGGAAGCAGACTCGGGGTTTTTTTGCAACGGTGATCCACGAGAAGACGAAAAATAAATTTTTCCCAAAGATTGCATTGAGTCCGCCTAGCATGAATTTACGGTAACCGAGATTAAACTTCCGGTATTGGGCCAAATCGAAAATTTACGAGTTGTTTTTCAAGGAAAAACTCGTCTTTTGGGGTGTCACGTAGTTCCAGAAAACGGTATTTCGGTAGTCAGTAGAGAATGGCTATCGGCGTTTGGCCTTTGGCCGTGCAAAACGTTGAAACAAATAGCCGATAAAGCTCAACAGTCCGTGCATGCCATAAGTTCAGATGAGACATTAGAACAGTTCGCAGCAAAGTATCCGGTTCTGTTTGGCTCGAGCCCGGGGTTGTTTAATAAAGAAACGCTAAAATTAACGTTAAAAGAAAACGCAAAGCCCGTTGTCTTAAAAGTCAGACATGTATCGTTTGCATTGAAAGAAAAGGTAGAGACGGAATTGACAAGATTGATTAACTTAGGTCACTTAGAAAAAGTAGATGTTAGCGAGTGGGCCACGTCCATCGTACCAATTTTGAAATCGGATGGGTCTGTTCGTATCTGCGGTAACTTTAAGCTTACTGTAAATCTGTGTCTAGTCATTAATAGACATCCGTTACCCTTGATAGATGAAATTTTTGCAAACTTACAAGGGGGACAAACCTTCTCGCAATTGAAATTAGCACACGCGTATATGCAAGCAAACGTAGACGAAAGCTCGCGAGAATGTTTAACAATAGTAACTCATAAGGGACTTTACCGATTCACAAAGCTGCCGGAGGGGGTAGCGTCAGGCCCAGCCGATTTTCAAAAGAAAATGGAAATGTGTCTAGCGGGAATCTCGAATGTTTCGATCTACTTGGATAATATTTATTGTACGGGTAAAACGGAAAAAGAGCATCGTGAAACGTTAGAAAAAGTATGTCAGACGTTACAAGATTGTGGCTTGAGAGTAAATAAGAAAAAGTGTGAATTTTTTAATAAAAGATTAGAGATACTAGGATTTATTATTGATAAGGATGGCTTAAAGAAAGCTCCGTCGAAGGCAGCAGCAATGCTCAAAGCGCCGATTCCAGAGGACGAAAAACATCTCGCATCGTTTCTCGGGCTAGTTACGTATTATGCCAGATTTTTACCCGGGAGAGCCGATAGACTAAAACCGTTATACGAGTGCGCTCGTGCGGGAAAGTTCGTGTGGACACCGGAATGTGATCGGGCGTTTGAATGGGTCAAAAGCGAATTATCGTTGGAACGCGTGTTAGCTCATTACGATCCAAAGCAAAAATTAATTTTAGCATGCGATGCGTCGGCATATGGCCTGTCGGCGGTAATTTCTCACGAGTATCCGGATGGAACTGAACGTCCAATCGCGTTCGCATCTGAAATAATACCCGGAAAGGAGCTCAATCGAGCAATATTGGATAAGGAAGCAGGGGCGATTGTATTTGGACTAAGAAAGTTCTATAACTATTTAATCGGTAGAAAATTTACGTTAAAGACCGATCATAAGCCATTGACATTTATCTTTGGCCCACGTGCGGAAATTCCGGCAACAATTGCGAGTAGATTACAAAGGTGGTCGTATTTTGTGTCGGGTTTCAACTTCGAAATTGTTTATGTAAAATCAAAGCAAAATGGAAACTGTGACGCGCTGTCGAGGCTCCCAGTAGCCGATGATACGCCCGTCTTCGATCAGGAATACACAGCGATTAAATTCATCAAGGTAGGTCTAGAGATGCTAAACGCTTCGGACATTGCAACTGAAACAGCCCGCGATCCGGTACTGAGAGATGTTACGAAGTATGTTAGAAAAGGTTGGCCTAGGAAAGAATCCGTAACTCCGAATTTAGAAAATTGTTCGCGAGATTCGGGTTACCGCGACACGTGGTCACAATACATGACTGTTAGTCGTGGGACAATGGTAGACAATACAGGAGCAGCGAATTCCTAGCGCGTCATGGCGTCAAACAAACATTCACTGCGCCTTATCATCCGGCGTCTAACGGAGCTGCCGAGAACTTTTTCGGCACTTTCAAAAGTAAAGTCTCGAAAATAATGAAGGAGGGAAAGTCTCTGAAATACGCGGTCAATTTATTTCTGTTCGGTTATCGCAGTATGGAGCATTGCACCACAAAGCGCAGTCCTGCGTGACTGATGTTTAAAAGAAAGCTTCGTACTCGTTTTTCTGTTAAAACCTAGCGTAAGAGGGGACGTAGAAAAAATGCACAAGCGCAGATAGGTGCGGCAAACGGCAAGCGACGAGTATCCGTCGATGTTGGCGATGCGGTGATGGTCGACGATCACAGAGTGCGGAGCGAGAAGCGGGTAGAAGCTACGATCGAAAAGAAACTGTCACCAGTGTCGTACGAAGTAATCGTAAATCCCACTACCAAGTGGAAGCGTCATATCGGTCAGATTGTACCAAAGAAAGAGGGTCCCCGCCGTTCGGAAAGACTTAAAGCAAAAAAAGTCGATTGCGATATAACTTTCAATTAAGGAGGAGGAAATTATGATATCCGATAATTAAGAGTCCGGGAGGTGCTGTCCATTGGTAGGTTAGGCAGCCTAGATCGTTAAGCGTGGAATTCGGCAGGTTGACTCGTGCCACGCACTGGCTCGCTTGTACTCGCATTTATACACTTATCTACTATGATTATTATAACGCTGAATAAACGAGTTATCAAAACGCTCCAGAGTTCACGTTATTACATGATCCATGCAGGATTACTATTCAAGGAAATAGACGATGACATTCGACTGGTAGCGCCAAAGGCGATGCACTCCCAAGTGATCAAGAAAGCAAACAAGCGGGGACATTTTGCGGTTGCTAAGACGGAAGCAATTGTCAAATATTACATCCAAACTTACGTCCAAAGATAGAAAAAGTGGTAAAAAACTGTATCGACTGCATACCGGCTGAAAAGAAGCATGGAAAGCAGGAAGGCTGTGTACGATCGACAAAAATGAAGTTCCACTCGACACCTTTTACATCGATCACCTTGGACCATTGGCATCGACCAAGAAGAACTATAATATTTGTAGTAACGGATGGTTTCTGTAAATTTACGTGGCTTTACGCAAGTCGACGGACACGGCGGAAGTTCTGGGTCACCTCAGGAAGCAAGCGTCAGTGTTCGGTAATCCAAGGAGAATAATCTCTGACCGATGCACGGCTTTCACGTCAGCAGCCTTCAAAGATAACTGCACGAGGGTATACAGCATATTCTTACAACGACGGGAGTTCCATGGGCAAATGGACAGGTGTAGCGCATCAATAGGACGCTCATTCCGCTGGTAACGAAGCTGTCCGCATTAAATCCTGAGGAATGGCACAAATATCTAAATGTTGCGCAATTATGTTTAAATACGACGGCGCACCGAAGCATAACCACTACACCGTTCCACCTTTTGTTTGGAGTCCACGCACGCATCCGTCAGGATAACAATGTACGAGAGTTGCTCGAGAAAGAATGGGCCACTTTATTTCAAGGAGATCGTGAGGAATTACAGCAAGCGGCAAAGGACATCGCTAAAATCCAAGAAGAAAACAAGCGAAATTTCAATAAAAGGCGGAAGGAAGCCCAATCTTATCGAGAAGGTGATTTAGTCGCCGTAAAGAGAACGTAACAGGCTGCAGGGTCAAAACTTGCATCAAAGTTTCTTAGACCCTATGAAATCATTAAAGTCTTGCGGAATGACCGCTATCTAGTACATAAGGTAGGAGAACACGAGGGACTCCAACGGACGTCGACTGCAGCTCACTTCATGAAACCTTGGTTAGATGCAGACAGTGATTCTGAGGTCGAAGAGGATGTCGACGATCTACAAGACAAAGAACATCAAGACACACGAGGACGAGTGTCACTACAGGACGGCCAGGTGTAAAGGCGTAGGGTGCAGGGCCTCGCGCTACTGGGTCCGTAGGCCGGTTGTTATGTACGCGGAGATGCGAAGCGAGCAATGCGCGGATTAAAAATAAAAAGGGGAGTTTGCCTAGCGACGAGAGTAACAAGCCAAGATAGTTCTAAGGGAGAAACTTGTGATTGGACGCGTTTGTACTTGCGTACGCGAAATAATATGTATTATGTTTGAGAAATATGCAGGGTGTTACTAAAAGAGCGGACACTAACTACATAGCGGTATTCCTAGTCAAAAACTGAGTCGAAAAGTCCTGAACCACTTTTTTTTATAATGCTTAATAAAGCAGTAATCATTGTGTTTAAAGTTACGCGGATTTAGATCTATATCGCGAAGATACGTAATATGGCGACTCTTGCATGAGAGATCGACTAATCGATTCCCGCGCACGGCGCTCGATGGGAAAGAGAGTAGAGACTCTAGCTTGCGCTGCTGCGTAGCAGAGCATGGTAACGCGTGGCGTACGTGACCCGGCAACGGCCGCGAGCGTGTTTTGTCACGTGATCATTGTCGCGAAGAGAGCGCGGATCTCCTCACTTTTCGTCGTTTGCTCAACGAGTAAGCACGTTGCGTGTCCCTTATAGAAAGGGCATTTTCCTTTGCTTTCGGTTAACGAGAATTATAGACTGCGAGTGACCATTGTTGAGATTGAGAATCTATCTTTCGAGATATCACGTTTTGAGAATATTCCGACTGAGATAATTGTGAAAAGCACAGCTACCAGAGGTTTTGATATTTACTGGATTGGAAACAAGAAGTTACATTCTGATGCCATTGTGCACAGATTACAAGGGAAGTAAGATTGCGAGAGAGATTACTCGCTTAACATATACTTAATCAAGCCAGCTCAAGGTAATACTACATAATTACCAATCATTTGAGAAATAGACGTTTCAATGCACGTTCTTTACTTTCAATTAGCGTGAAACGTTGATTTCACATTCTTCGTGTGTTTCTTTTCAAGGGCATTCACGCCGCTATTGTCATGACAATATTACGAACATTCATTATTATAGATTTATTATTAGATTGCAATTAATACAACGATTAAATTGATATTCCTTTTCTTAGCGCATATTCAAGTTATAAAGTTGCGATTTCTTTTGCGTTACATATTACATTCGTAATTAAATTGCTATGAGAATCTTTAGAGTGATAACAGCGAATAGACGTGCGTATGATTACTTATACTTTTGATGTGTGTTATTTCGACATAATGAAAGACACGTTAACTGTCTAAATGAAAGAGATTTTATTTATTATACGTATGTGTAATTTGATATATGTGAACTTTGCCATTTATTATGCGTGTGCAATTAATGAATTGAACACATTGATATTTTTTGCAACTAAAATAGAAGCATATTGCCTTCCAAGCAAGACATAGATGATTTCAGATTTAGATACTTAACATATCTTCAGTCCAAGTATATTATTTTGTGAACTTTGCAACCCGTTTTTCCTCGGTCTCGCCCGCCGAGAAGGCGCGGCTGCAAATTAGCCACCGATAGGTAGGTAGAACGAAAGGTATCCGCGAGGTAAACAGGCAGGTCGAAGGTATCCGCGAGGTACTCAGATCGGCCAAAACTCTCCAAGGTAGTTAATTTCCACGATATTCGCGAGGTATTCAAGTAGGTAATCTCGAGGTATTCGCGAGGTATTCCGATAGGTATTCAATTTCAACGATATTCGCGAGGTAACGCGAAAACTTGGGCGCCAGGTGCGAATACGCGCACCATGTTTCGTAAGCCTAATCTTGACGCGATCGCCCGGACACGCACGTCCACTCAGGGCGCGAGGCGAGTTTGATACTCTGAGGAAAGGGAGAAGCGGCGCAACGCAATCAGCACACTCACATATAAAATAAAATAACAAAGTATATTTCCGAGAAAGATAATAGAAAGATAAATCATACATATATGTTTCCGTCGGAAAATAGCAAAACGCGGAATAGTATGTCGTATATACAAGATAGCAGAGACGCGTATACTTCCGTCGAACAGCGACGAGAAAGAATCTAACAGCGGACGGGCCGCGACACACTCACACGCACATACGATACACACAGACGCAACAGGCGGGTCCCGCGACTCACTCGTATCACGCGAGATCCCCGCGACTCACGCACACACCACACTCGAAATCCGCGCGAATAAACCCAAAACGATAATTGCCGATATTCCCGGGTCGCCCGCGACACTCGCTCGCGGGTCGACACCCCACACAAATCCGCGACGGCCTCAGCGAATGCGCAGCAAGACCCCGCGCGACATTCCCAAGCCGTCCGTAACGCGATAACCGCGATTCTTCCCCCGATCCGCTTTACGGCGTCCGCGGGACACAACACTCCTCCCAATACCACTCACAACCGAAAAACGCTATTCCGCGACACCACGCGATTCTCCCGAGGTCCCCGAGGCACCGGTCTCATCCCATCGGGCGCACCGGACACGCACCCGCGGGATCGTGGCACGCCCGACGCAACCGGGCACGGAGATCCTCTCGCCCCAACGCTCGACTGTCGGCCCCGCGATTCTCGAGGAGGGCTACAACTCAACTAACCTGTGTGCGCCCCCGGCCGGGCCCCCTTAACCGAGCCTCCAGGCATCAGGTAACAAAAGGAAGCGACAGGAATCCACTCGCACGAGGCAAACGTACGTGCTGAGGTAACCGCGAGATAACAGAGACGGGCTGGGGCCGGGGTCGCACACCAAACGCGATGAGATACCGGGATGGAGATCTTACATTGTCCGCCGCAATCCGCTCGCCTCGGTTGCTGCTGGCTGCTGCGTCGGGCTCACCAGGCTGGGGGTGGACTCGGACCTCTCCACACTCGGCGGTAGCTGGCACGACAGTGTCGGGTAGTCCGCCCGGCGAGACCACGTCGGGCCCCCGCGCATGCGCATCCGTTCGCGGCCGTTCCTCCCGTCGATCCGTCCTTCGCGCAGCTCATCGCTCGCGGTGTCGTATGGGACGCCCGCCATGTTTCCGCGGGACTTTTGATGAATGTTCCTCGCCTCGGTGGTCTGGCGGTCCCGGTCGTGACTCCTGGAGTCTCCAATAGGCACGCCAGGCTGGCCAGGCCTTGGCTGCCGACCGTGTGTTGCGTGTCCCTGGCGACGGTACTCCGGGTCGGTTCTCCGCCCCATGGCAGCGGGACCGTACCCTCCGCCTAGATTCCGGCGCTGCGTCCTCGATTCTCCCTTGGAGGCTGCGGAGGCTCGGAGGACTCGGCTCGCCTTGCGGGGCTGCTGGGTGGTCTAGCGGCGGGCCCTGACGTGACTCGCCCGTCGGCGAACCACCCCATCCGGTCCCCCCTGGTGCTCCGCTGCTCCCTCGTCGCGACACGAAGTCGTTACACGGGTGGCTAATCTACCACCCCGGATGCTCTCATCACGCTCCTAAAAAATCTTATAAAATCAACGCAAAGTAGCCCTCCCCGATCCGTGCCGAGGCGCCACCCCATTCCCCGCCGGCTTTCCCCTCGGCCGAGCACACGTCCGGGCAGGTGACGCGACCATGTCACGTCACAACTCCCCCATCCCAGACGAGCGCCGAGGGGAACCCGGCCCCGACAGCAGCGACCACCATTCCGGTATCAAAATCTCATCAGAACACGGGGCTATCTGCCTCCTCCGCTCCTCGAAAGTCGCCGCCAGTCTTGGTTCCGCTCCCCCTCAGTCCCGATACCCGCATTCCCGCGGAAACCGCACGCGGAACCGCCCCCGCGAACGCGGCCCCCGACGGGCCAGGACAGGAAAGTACGAAGGGTAGGCAGGGCGGACGCAAGCATTCTCCTCGTTTTTGGCTACACTATTTTATTAATCTACAGGTACAAGGTACACCGGAAAGGCACAGGTGCGGAGCACAAACAAGAAAAAACCTTAGGTACCAGATATATATAAAAAATTAATAAGGAAGGGCACGTAGTTAGTGCGGGTCGGGCGCACGGGCGGCTAGGCTGGTGGGTATCGGCGTTGATGGTCAGCCGGCTCCTCCTTCACCCTGTACCGCCGCTGGGATCGGCTTCGGCTTCTCCTGCGCCGGTCCCGCGGTCCTCTCGGCGCCGAGTAGGGCTGTGCCTCCCTATACGCGGGTCCGCAGCGTTGGCAGCCCCGGAGAGTGACCCCCGGCTCCCCGCACCCGAAGCAGAACTCCCGATCGCGGAGTCGAGGGCACTCGGGGTACCCGTGCGTCCTGGAGAGGCAGTTCCAGCAATACCCCCCTCGATCCGCCCGGTCGTCCCGTGCGTCCCCCGCCTGAACCGCCACGTCGCGCGGCTCTGGTCCATCTGTCTGTGCGGAGGTGCTCCTATATTCGCCGCCCTCCGTCTGCGTCGTCATTTCGTGGTGGACGGGGTAGTCTCTCACCACAGCGCCGTCGTAAATAAGAAGTCGCGCCAGATCCGCTTGATCTCCCTACTCCTTACGGCCGGCATCTCGACCAGGTAACTCAGGTATCTATTTTAAGGAACAGGGAGGTGATAGGGCTTTAGGTCCTGCACGTGTACCTTTCCCATGGGCGACCCGTCCGGTTGCGCCAGCTCATAGACGACCGGAGAGATCACCCGTTTTATCCGAAACGGGCCCTGGAATTTCGGTGCCAACTTTCCCGCGATATTCTGTGCGGCCGACGACAGTACGTGCTGCCGCTTCAACACAAGCTCGCCTACTCGAAATTTCCGTGGCCGTCTCCGCAGATTATATCTCGCGGCCTGTTGTTGATTTGCCTGATCCAGATTCTCCGCGACCCACTCCCTAATAGCGCGTAAGTCCGTCATTCGCTGAGACCACTCCGCCGGGTCCCTTGCCTCCGTTTCGGTAGTTACCTCGCGACGATCGCGCAGCGAGTTTGGCGGTACGAGTTCACGCCCGAAATTCAAGAATGCCGGGGAGGTACCTAGGGATGAGTGGTTGGCCGTATTGTAAGCGAAACGTAAGCGCGATAGATGCCCATCCCATTCCCGATGATCCTTCTCGATGAAGGCGACGATCATTGTCTTTAATACGCGGTTTACTCTTTCGACGGGGTTTGCCTGGGGATGGTATGGGGGCACGGTGGCGTGCGTTATGCCGTTCTCTTCCGCGAAACCTTTCATAACTTTATTAATAAATTCTGTGCCGTTGTCTGTTAGGAGGGTCCCCGGGGTGCCCCATCGTGACACTATTAGATCTTCGAGGGCCTCCCTAATTTTCGGGCCCGTGGCCGCTCGCAACGCTCGGACTTCCACCCACTTCGTGAACATATCCTGTATCACGAGGATATATTGATATCCCGCTTTACTACGCGGTAGTGGCCCTACAATATCCGCGGCGACCGCTGTCCACGGCCCCTCCACCGTACGGTGTCCCATCCATCCCGCCGGACCCGCTTGTTCAACCTTAGTCTTCTGACACGTGTCGCACGTTCTCACATGCCTCGCCACGTCCCTAAATAGGTTCGGCCAATAATACGCGACCGCGACGCGCTGTTAAGTCTTTTCGATTCCTAAGTGGCCGGCTTGAGGGGCGTCGTGTGACTTGCGAAGGGCCTCCGCGCGCAACTCCCGCGGCAATACCAGTTTCCAACGATCGAGGTCCTCCACGATGTCCGAAATTACCGGTCTTGGTCGCAAAAAATATAATCGCCCCTCTATTATCCGCCAATGCGCGAATCTCCTAGGATCGGTCGCTACCTCTTTATACCGCTTACGGTACCATTCGTCGGCCGTATCCTCGCATTCCGCGACCTCCACCGCGGCGTTCACGTTTGCGACTTCTTCCCCCTCCCCCTCATACATCCGGGACAGTGCATCGGGCACGTGGTGCAGGGCTCCCTTTCTATACTCGACCGTGTAATCGTATTCTAAGAGCTCAAGGGCCCAGCGGGCTAACCGGCCTGTAGGGTTTTTCAGATTATGCAGCCACTGTAAGCTGCTGTGGTCGGTGACCACCGTAAACTTATATCCCTCTAGATAGGGTCGGAATTTTTGTATCGCCCACACCACGGCCAAACACTCCTGTTCCGTTACCGAGTACTTTTTCTCGGGGTCCGTTAGTACGCGACTGGCATACGCGATCACTCGTTCCTCGCCCTCCAGTTTCTGCGTTAAAACGGCCCCCAGCCCCACGGAACTCGCGTCGGTTTGCAAAACAAAGGGCTCCTCAAAGTTCGGGCACGCGAGAATCGGAGCGGACACGAGATGTTCCCGGATGCGATCGAAGGCGCGACATTGTTCATCCCCCCACTCCCAGCGCCTGTTTTTCTTCAAAAGACGGGTCAGTGGCTCGCTAAGCGTGGCAAATTGTGGTATGAAACGGCGGTACCACGAGGACATCCCCAGGAACCTGCGTACCTGTCTAAGGTTTCGCGGAGTCTGATATTCTATAATCGGTCGTATTTTATCCGGATCGGTTTCGAGGCCCCCCTTTCCGACGATAAACCCCAGGTACCGTACCTGCGGCCGACAAAATTCGCATTTTTCCCGGTTTATTGTCAGGCCCGCCGCCGCTATCTTATCTAATACGCGCTTGAGCCATTTCATGTGCTCCTCGAACGTTTCCGTTGCGATAATTATATCGTCCAGGTAGTTGAACGCGAATGGTTCCATTTCCGGTCCTATCAATGTGTCGAGCAATCTTTGAAATGTGGCCGGCGCGTTGTGCAGTCCGTACGGCATTCTACGAAAATGATATAGTCCCATACCGGGGACACTAAAAGCGGTGATTTCGCGACTATTTTCGGCGAGTGGTATTTGGAAATAGGCTTGGCTTAGATCTATTGTCGATATATATTTTGCCTTGCGCAACTTATTCGTGATACCTTCCATGTTCGGTATCGGATACGCGTCTTTCTTAGATACCTCGTTTACCTTGCGGAAATCTATGCAAAATCTATATTTCCCGTTCGGTTTCTTTACCATCACTATCGGGTTCGACCATTGGCTCGACGAAGGCTCGATTACTCCGGCTTTTAGCATTTTGTTTACCTCCGCGCGAATGGCTTCCTGTACCTTCGGCGATACTAAATAGCAACGCTGCTTAATTGGCGCGTGGCCCTCTACATCGATCTTATGTTCTGTTAAATCCGTTATCCCCGGATCTTTCGATGGGGTAGGTATCGTCCGTAAAAAAAATCTAGCCTATTCTCTTGATCGGGTGTTAACTCTGCTAATCCGCAAACCGGAGACGCCTTTTCTTTGTCGAACCGATAGCGAGTACGGGGTCTATCCGCGAAATACCACTCAGCCTTTGCAAAATCTAACGCGATACCGAATTTGGTTAAAAAATCCATCCCGACAATGCACGGCACCGCTAAGTCCGGCAACAACCCAACGGTCATATCGCAACTTTGACCTTTTAACTTTACCGGCACGGAAACGTCGCCACGGATCGCCGTTATTTGTCCGTTCGCCATGCGGATGCGCGTCTCGCTCTTACGCGCGATCGGCAGGCCCGAGCCTTCCACGATTTGCATGCCCTCGCGACCGAGGAGAGTGCGGCTCGATCCTGAATCTACGAAAGCTAATATCGGATGTCCGCATACGCGAATTTTCAGGTATCGAAGAGGAGGTAACTCGACGGGCTCAAAGGTAACAAAAGAGTGTGGAAGCGTTTCCACCCCGTTGTCTACAGGTCGGGCCTCGATTTTAGAACTCGGGGTCGTAGGGACCCGTCCTACGAACTCCCTCCCGCGTTTCCCGGACACGCAGGGCAGGTCCTCGTGGTAAATCCCCGCTTGCCACACTTTTAGCAGTGAGTCTGCTGAGTTTTGTCACGTGATCATTGTCGCGAAGAGAGCGCGGATCTCCTCACTTTTCGTCGTTTGCTCAACGAGTAAGCACGTTGCGTGTCCCTTATAGAAAGGGCATTTTCCTTTGCTTTCGGTTAACGAGAATTATAGACTGCGAGTGACCATTGTTGAAATTGAGAATCTATCTTTCGAGATATCACGTTTTGAGAATATTCCGACTGAGATAATTGTGAAAAGCACAGCTACCAGAGGTTTTGATATTTACTGGATTGGAAACAAGAAGTTACATTCTGATGCCATTGTGCACAGATTACAAGGGAAGTAAGATTGCGAGAGAGATTACTCGCTTAACATATACTTAATCAAGCCAGCTCAAGGTAATACTACATAATTACCAATCATTTGAGAAATAGACGTTTCAATGCACGTTCTTTACTTTCAATTAGCGTGAAACGTTGATTTCACATTCTTCGTGTGTTTCTTTTCAAGGGCATTCATGCCGCTATTGTCATGACAATATTACGAACATTCATTATTATAGATTTATTATTAGATTGCGATTAATACAACGATTAAATTGATATTCCTTTTCTTAGCGCATATTCAAGTTATAAAGTTGCGATTTCTTTTGCGTTACATATTACATTCGTAATTAAATTGCTATGAGAATCTTTAGAGTGATAACAGCGAATAGACGTGCGTATGATTACTTATACTTTTGATGTGTGTTATTTCGACAAAATGAAAGACACGTTAACTGTCTAAATGAAAGAGATTTTATTTATTATACGTATGTGTAATTTGATATATGTGAACTTTGCCATTTATTATGCGTGTGCAATTAATGAATTGAACACATTGATATTTCTTGCAACTAAAATAGAAGCATATTGCCTTCCAAGCAAGACATAGATGATTTCAGATTTAGATACTTAACATATCTTCAGTCCAAGTATATTATTTTGTGAACTTTCTTTAGTTTATTTGCTGACAATTTAGAAATGTCATCTTATGCATTCAATATTATTCCTGTTTGACTATTTTGAATTATTATTCATTAAATTTATGTTTATCTTAAACTTGCACTTTATATTTCAGTTTATAGGATTATTTCTTTACTTATGTTGTGTTCAAGACATTACATATATTATATTGAATTGATTTCATTGTGTGTATAATCTGATGATATTGCGATGTTATTTGTTTAATTTCTATGCATTATTTGAATGATATCATGTTCTTTCTGTGTCATATTGTGTATTTGCTTTCTTGAATTGTTTGTAAGAACACTGACAAGGTTTTTTGGTAGTTTCCCTTGTCCACGCAACAAATGTTGGTGTTCCATCGAGCAGTTCTACCGATAAAAGTTATATAAATTTCTATTCTGTTTAATTTTGCATGAGCACCGCCCCTTCCCGTTTCAGATCAGCTCTCATACGAGGTCCGTTACATAACATTTTGGTCCTTCGAGCCGGATCGTGAGATCCAGAAAAGTATAGTGTAACTTTTTAATTATTACAGAGAATTTAAAGTTTAATATTTTCAAGACGGATATACAGACGAGCGTGAGGGAGCGATGCTCAATTAAGAATTAATTAAAGTTTGTAAAGAGCCGTGTGCGGGAGGGTATCAATTTTCAATTCGGAATTTCGACAATTTCATACGACCATGGAGGTCACCTACTTAGAGAATCTACTTGATCAGCAAGTTGTTTTGAGAAATGTTATAAATCAAGCTTATGATAATTTGATTAAAGTCGGATTAAACAGTGTTACTAATGAACGAATCAATACACGTCTTTCTTCCTTAAAGGAAGCATGGGAGAGATTCTCCCTAAATAACGATGATTTATTAACTTCCATTTCTAAATTATCTAATGAAGATAAAATTAGAGTTCAACGTCATCCTTACATTGCTGATGATTTATTTTCGGTAACTTATGAATCCTATCTCGATACTTTGGAGAAGATAAACATTCTTTCCGAATCGAATCGACAATCTACAGCCGCAGCTGCGTCGGTTAGGCCTCCTTCTCAGTCTGAAGCCTTACCGTCAAGTTCATCAACGGTTGTGCAGCACACTCGGCTGCCACGTATTACCATCCCAACATTTAGTGGTTCACCGTCTGAGTGGCTCTCGTTTAAAGATTTATTTTCCTTAATTGTTATTAATAACCCGGGTGTCTCAGTAGTCGAAAAGTTGCAATATTTGAAAACTAATCTCGTTGGTTCAGCCGCCCTTCTCATAAAGGATACAGTGCTTATCGCGGATAATTTTCAAAAGGCTTGGGACCTTTTGTCCTCCTTTTATAAAAATAACAGAATTCTCGTTCAGTCAGAACTGCATTCGTTATTCAACCTCAAAAGATTAACTAAAGAATCCGCAAGTGAGCTCGAACAACTTTATTCAAAGATCGGCCAGTCATATCGAACATTAGAAAATCTTGGATGTCCTATAGATCACTAGGATGATGTTTTGGTTTATCTAGCTACTCGACGTTTAGATTCGGACTCGTTAAGAGCTTGGGAAAATGAACTAGGCTCGTCCAGGGATACCCCTTCATGGGCTCAGTTTGCTAAATTTTTACTAGCGCGTATATTTTCGCTTCAATCTTACAAGAAATCTAGATACAGTAAAACTGTGCAACAGACGCGACAACCAACTGCAAAAGTGCATTTTCAAGGACAGACAAAAAATACTTCTACTAAAGTCAATCAAAAATGCGTGATATGTTCGGGACAGCATCTCATAGCCTTTTGTCCGCAGTATACTAACAAAACGGTTGAGCAAAAGAAGGCTCTTATTGTAAAACACAAGCTTTGCTATAATTGTTTATTTCAACATAAAATTTCTAATTGTCGTGTTACTACGAGATGTAAGAAATGCGGCCAGAAGCATCATACGTCCATTCATATAAAGAACGTTTCAAACACACCAGAGACAAAGACGTCTAACGAGAAGGATGAACCCCCTTCGAAACCGGTTAAAACCGAAGCGAAGGTTTTACATTCGGCGATAGATCAACTATCCGTTAATTCTCAGGTTCTGTTAGCAACCGCGCAGGTCGTCCTTATTTCGCCGAGCGGTCAAGCTACGACGGTTAGAGCCCTTCTTGATCAGGGATCGGAGATTTCTATAGTCACAGAGCGAGTCGTGCAAAGACTTCAGTTGTCACGAAGTCATTCATTCTTAAAGGTTATTGGTGTAGGCTCTCAGAAGTCAAGGAACACCTGAGGCATTACCTCGTTTATTCTTAAGCCCCACTTCGAATCTAATGTGGAATACTTGGTATCAGCTCATATTCTACCAAAACTTACTTCCTTGATCCCTTCTACTCAGCTTGATTCTTCATCATGGTCTCATTTAGATAACCTTAAGTTAGCGGATCCTGAATTTATTAAACCCGGATCAATCGATTTAATACTCGGAGTCGACACGTACTGTCGTATAATAAAGGAAGGCTTGATCAAGGGAGCAGTTAATGCGCCTATCGCGCAATGTACCACTCTTGGGTGGATTATATCAGGTCCTACTGACTAGACGGGTGCTACCTCCGAAGTTTATGGATATCACATCAAAATTGATCAAGATCTTCATGATCTGTTGCCGATTTTGGGAGTTGGAAGTCATTCAAGTATCTAAACCGGTCACATTATCTTCTGAAGATCAGAAGTGTGAAGACCATTTTAAAGCAACCCACCAGCGAGATTCCAATGGAAGATATATCGTAAGATTACCGTTCAAGGACGATGTGAAGAAACTTGGAGATTCAAAGGCAAAAGCTACCCGAATAATTTATAATTTATTCAATCGATTTCAAGGTAATCCGGATTATGCCAAGGCATATACTGATTTCATTGAAGAATACGAGAACTTGCATCATATGGAAAGAATTCCAAATTCAGAAGTCGAACCAGAACAAGTTTATTATTTGCCGCATCATGGAGTGATGCGAGCACATAGTCTCACAACTGAATTAAGAGTAGTGTTCAACGGATCGAGTTGCACTACTACCGGAGTCTCTCTTAATCAACTACTTCATTCAGGTGAAAAGCTACAATTAAATCTCAACGATGTACTTACATGGTTTCGATTATTTCCGTATGTATTTTTCTTTGACGCGGAAAAAATGTATCGTCAAATACTCATACATCCAAATGATTGGAACTTTCAACGGATCCTTTGGATGAACAAGCTTAATGAAATTATTGTTTACGCTCTCACAACAGTCACTTACGGGCTTACCTGTGCACCCTTTTTAGCTTTACGTACAACCGAGCAATTAATTGAGGATGAGGGACATCGGTTTCCTCTCGCTCTCCCCACCATGAAAAAGGGTAGATACGTAGACGATATCTTTGGGGGTGCCGACACAGCTGAGCAAGCTAAGGCAGTTGTCAGTCAGGTAAACCAGCTCTTCATGGCGGGCGGTTTTCCATTACATAAGTGGGTTAGCAATAACCCAGAAGTGCTTGAAGCTATACCTTCAGACAAGTTAGTTGAATTACATTCTATTCAAATAGAAGAAACTACAGTTCATGCTCTGGGCTTGTGCTGGCAACCTTCCACTGATGTCTTTCAATTCACGTTAAGTTTGAATGTTCCCAAGGTTCATACTAAACAAACTGTCTTATCGACTATTGCGAAATTGTTTGACCCGTTAGGGCTTTTATCACCCATTACTATTTCTGCTAAAATTTTCATTCAAGAACTATGGTGTAAGCGATTAGGTTGGGATGATCCTCTTCCTTTTCCTTTATGTGAGCAATGGACAACGTTTTTGCATCAACTTCAAGAAATGCCTAATTTCACTTTTCCTAGATGGCTTGGATGTCATAGGACAGACGCTATAGAATTACATGGATTTTGTGATGCATCACCAAAAACAATGGCTGCGGTCGTTTATATTCGTATTGTCTCCAAGGAGGGACGTATTGTCGTCAATTTAGTTTCATCAAAAACAAAAGTTGCCCCGTTAAAGAAACTCACCATACCACGATTGGAATTGTCAGGCGCTGTGTTGTTGGTCAAACTAATGACTCAGGTAATGCACGTTCTAGAAAGACGGGATATTCCTTTGTTTGGTTGGATTGATTCGTCGGTCGCCTATACATGGATAACTAACCATCCGTTACGATGGAAAGAATTTGTGCAAAATCGAGTCTGCTGGATTCAAGAAAATTCACCTCAACTCCACTGGAATTTCCCAATAAGAACAGTATCGTTTTATATACGTTTATTAAACGTAAGTATGGTATAAAACTGGTATAGGTATATGGCATATACGTATATAGAATTAACGTTTTTTATACGATAGTGTAATATACGTTTATAACACTCGTTTTTACTACGTATGTTTAATACGAAACGTACTTTATACGTTGTAAAATAGTTTATGTAACACCAGAATTTCATCTACGTTTATAATACGTATAAAAATAATATAATATTCTATTTAAATAAGCGTTTTTTTAATACGTTTATAATTGTCAAAAAATATCCGTTTAAATAACGTCTTAGGAATACGATTTAATATCCAGGTATGATATACTTTTTAAATACGTTAATAAAAGGTTGAGCGTATATTATATTTATATGCTTTCACCGCGGCAATTTTTAACAAATAATAAACGTATTTTATACCACATCCTGTGCTGCTAATTACAAATTCGTTGAAATATTATTTATGAAATGAAAAACAAAACATTTAGGGAATACGATTATAATCCAGGTACGATTATTCAATTTTAATTATATTCTTTCTCGTTATTATATTCTTTTACATAAAAATATATTTTCCCATTCCTTTTATGTAAATTAATGACAGAAAATCTGCAATTTATATTTACGAATTTTTTAATATTGGTGCAGTAAATATTTTACACGTAAAAAAATATCGGCCTTTCCTCGCACTTTCGAAAATCACGTGTTTTGTTTTCGTTTCGAGCTTCGAAACTTTTTCGCGACGCCCGCCTTTGCACCCTCGCGGCTCGTGCGACTCATGCTCCTCTAGCGCCTCTCGCGAGGGCCCCCCTCTTCCCCGCATCGACGCCGGCACACGACGGTATCGTGATTCGTTTTGTTTCGAGCCTCGAAACTTTCCGCGACCTTCGTCACGCCAGCATTCGCGCCTTCGCATCTTCGCCATTATTGTTGTCGATCACCGATAGTTTAGTGCAGTTTAGTGACGAACGGGGGACACTGGAGATTGGACGAACGGGAGAGATTCGACATTTACAGGTAAAAATATTATTCTACTCTTATACTTCGTCTACAATGAGTCGTAGTCGTAAGATTGTAAGTAAATCGACTATCCATAGTTGGCCGCAGGGGGAAGTGATCCGCGCAGTTCCTTGGGCTTAAGAAACCTACGGCATTAACCCGAGTTCCCGACACCGCGGACAAACACACACAATTACACATACACGCGCCAGTGAATCCAATCAGACTTTTGGTATTTCCATTTCCATTTCAGTCTCTGCTACACTACAATGTACCACAGACTCAGTATAACAAACAGTGGAAAAAGCTGGCCATATTGTCCTCTGAAAAGAGGCAGGAACCAATATAATTAAAGAAGAAGAAGAAGACTATCCATATATAGTCAAGTCTTATATATTCTTGACTGTTGGTTGATTTGCTGTACGACCTTATAATTACGACTCATTGTAGACGACGCATTAATATTTTCCAAAATAAATGTGAACAAATAAATTCATTTTTAGTTAAGTAATGAGGTAGAAGCAACGTGTAAATTATATTTTCACACGTATGCGATTGTCGACAGCTTCGCAGTTTTCGGCCTGAAATATTAATTACGTGCTTCTTCGCGACCTTCGTCACATCAGCCATCGTGCCTTCGCACCTTCGCTATCATCGTTGTTGATCATCGATCGATGATAGTTTAGTGACGAGCGGGACACTGGAGATTAGATGAACGGGACAGATTGGAGATTTACAGGTAAAAATTATTCTACTCTTAATATTTTCCAAAATGAATGTGAACAAATGAATGTATTTTTAAGTAAGTAATAAGGTAGAAGCAGCGTGTAAATTATTTTTAGACGTATGTCGGCAGTTTCGCAGTTTTTAAATATCGTCCGAATTGTTAATTACGTGCATTTTTATATTGCTTTTTAGCGTAGATGAATTTATCATTTATATATATTTACTGCATAATAAAAATAGCATTTTTCAACAAATTTCTTCATTTCTATTTTGATAGATTTGTAAGTATGTAAGTATTTATAAATCGTAAATTCAACTACGCTACAAAGCAGTATTAAAATACACGTTAACAATTCAGACGACTAAAAACTGCGAAATTGCCGACAATCGCATACGTTTAACCCTATTTTCTCCAACCATGCCCTTTCGTGTCCTACGAGTTTCTAATCCTCGCATCATAACTCATCACGAACGAATTGACGAAATTTAATGTTCCAAAGCGCAAATTAAAACTAAAAGTAGTAGCTTTAATTTGCGCTTTGAAACATTAAATTTCGTCAATTTGTTCGTGAGTTATGATGCGAGGATTAAAGAGGCGGAAAAAACGTTGGAGGAAATAGGGTAAAAAATAATTTACACGCTATATTTTTATCTAATTACTTAATGTAAAAATACATTTATTTGTTCCTGCAATTTATGTAAAAATTAATAACAAATAAAATAAACATTTACAAATTTTACATAAAACATGTTTTATTTGTATGTATATATATTTGTATGTATATATGTATATATATTTGTATGTGTGTATATATATATATATATATATATAATTTACTGTGAAAATTTGTCACGAGAGAGTCATTTTTGCCCATTAAATTTTTGCCAATTAAACCCGTATTATGAAATTCAACTCATTAAAATATTGAATTTGGTACTGAAATACCGATGTTTCAAGTTAGCCAATTTTTGGGAAGTGATCTCACACTTTTGATTGATGCTCTATATGATATATATATCTCAACTGCCGTTTCTGGGTCATAAAAAAATTATTTTTTTGTAGGCCTGTGTAATTATTATTAATAAATATTTTTTCAGAAAATTGCTTCAATTAGTTTATGTTTTGTAGGCATAAGAATTTAATTATTAATTATTATTATTGATATTAATTGCAATAACATTGCAAAATAATAATTTCCTTGTTTTTTCAAAGGTATTTCGAAAAATGTGTGATAATATAAAACTTTTAAGTAAACGCCAGAGACGTCGAAAGGTAACCCAATCAGTGAAAAAGATATTAACAAATGTGAACACTGAAAATAATAATTCCAATATTTTGCACAGTGTTGGCAATCTTTTACCTGATGTATGCTTCAATATCGAAAATAATGATACGGTACATGATGATATAATAGTAGATAACGTAGATGTACTAGATTATGAGAATATTCCCACTATCTCGGCTAAAAATTGTAATTCTGGTAGCATCTTTGAGAGTTATTCTTTTCATTCTGCCAAAAATGACTATTCTTCTGAAAACATTGATGAGAGTAGTAAGGACAAAGATGTAGTGATGCATACATTCTCAGTAAATCCGAAAACTTTTACCAATGATTTGCGTCGACTAGCTAATGTCCATAATCTTACACATGCTGCATTGGATCAAATTTTGAATTTAATTAATCCGGCCTACACATTTTTGCCTTCTACCGCCAAAATCCTGTTACATACACCTAGAAAAGTAGAAACAATTCCTTGTGACAATGGGAAGATGTGTTACTTCGGCGTGGAACATTGTTTAATTAATAAATTACGAAATGGTGGATTGAAACAGGACATTCCGACTGTTAAACTGATCATAAACATTGATGGGTTACCTATATTTAAGAGTAGCAGTACAAACTTATGGCCAATTTTAGGTCGTAGCGATGATCTTATTGATGACCGCCCATTCATGATCGCATGTTTCTGTGGCGAAGGGAAGCCATCAAATCTTGACCATTATCTCAACCCTTTCATAGAAGAAATTAGTTCTTTGCGAGAACACGGTTTTCAGTATAATGGTAAAATACTGTATGCCGAAATTGAATGTTTTGCTGCCGATGCACCGGCAAGAGCTATGCTAAAAATGATTAAAGGACATACAAGCACATATGCGTGTGAAAGGTGCACTATTAAAAAAGTGAAAAAAGCAAAATATTTTCCGACTAAAATAAAAAAATCGGTAGTTTTACGAACTAATAATGATTTTATATGTAATAAAGTAGATGGTCGCCATATCAAAGGTAAATCGCCCTTACTTACATTAAACGTAGATATGATAACACAGTTTGTGCTAGATCCTATGCATTTAGTATACCTAGGAAATGCGAAACGTCTACTTATAAAGTATTGGGTCGAAGGAGGCCGTCATTGTAAACTCTCGCGACAAAACATTTCAGCCATAGATTACAATATACAAGTAATACGTCCATTCGTCACTGCAGACTTTTGTCGAAAACCTCGAAGTCTAGTGCACCTACATAGATTTAAAGCAACAGAATTTCGTTTTTTTACTTTATACAGTGGTCCAATTGTCACACATAACATTCTTGACAATGTTAAGTATGATCATTTTATACTACTTCATGTAGCAATCACTATCTTATCCAGTGCGCCCTTGATCAAATCTTATTTGCATATTGCTGAAGAAGCTATTAGGCAATTTGTTTGCAAAGCTGCCGAAATTTATGGTGAGGATTTTGTCGTATATAATATTCATTCATTATTGCATCTTTGCACAGACGTACAAATATACGGCCCCTTAGAAAGATACAGTTGTTTTCCTTTCGAAAACTATCTCCAATCACTAAAAAGACGAATTCGCTCAAAACGATTACCTCTAGAACAAGTATGCAATCGTATTGCAGAAGAAGAGGACATTGATATTGAAATTAAATCAGCTACTTCGAATTTTGTACCTAAACAAGTTCATTACCCAAATCCAAATATAGTTTCTTATTTTACATGCGAAAAATTAATAAATGGAAATACAAAATTATCTTGCAAAATTCCTGACAATACTGTAGCCATTGGCAATCGAATTTATGTTATCAATCAGTTTGTTTATATTGACGGTAAATATAAATGTATTGGAGCTCCATTTAAATTCTCAGAGGATTTGTACCAGCATCCAATACGTTCGTCTAAACTAGGTATTTATTACGTAAGAAGTATAAACGTGAACAATTCGACTACATTTTTTGTTGATGACATATCGTATAAATGCCTCTGATTGCCATTTATGGATGGGTTTGCAGTTTTTCCCATTATTCACCATGTGTTGTAATATTTTCTTTTAGGCCATAAGTTGCTGCATTATAATGCATAAGTATCATAAATGTCATAAGTAATTTAATTATATTTTGAATAATATATTCACACATTGTTCGTGATTCCTTTTAGACTAGAAATATTGTAATTTTACACGTACATTAAAAACTAATAAGTAGCGAATAAAATACGCATTTATTTATTTATATCTATTGTATGTATAAAATTATTGAATTATGTCTACAAACATAAATAAAGCGAGTAAAACTTATGCCCTCGTGGAATTCATAAATGGAGGCAAGAAAGAGTGTGCCGTTGTACCATTGATATGGCTCATAGAAGACCGGAAAATTTGTTATTGGCCGAAAACGAAAACTGAACAAGCGTTTGAAAAACTTGTATTAGATCATGTACCATACGATTCAACGTGGTACAAATGTAAAACCCACAGAATATTAAAAACTTCAGGTATGGATTTCGATATAAAATAGAAATTTATATTTTTTTATTATTTACATTTTTTAACGTATACATATGTAATATGCAGAAGATTATGATGCCATTGTAAAATATATGGAGATCATCTTGGAGCACGGATCAACAGAAGATGACGGAACGGGTATTTCGGACGTATCTTTGAAAAAACAACTATTGCAACACTGTGATGATGGGGAGGACTCCACTACTTCACAGTCATCGGACTCGGAAGTACATGCTAAAACAGCTAAAAAGCGTCGAAAAAAGCCTAAAAATATAGAAGGCATGTCTGAGGGTTCCGATTCCTCCCACGTATTGATTGTACCAAAGAAAAAACAGAAACAGGAAAGGTTTGATGAAGAAAAAACCAAAAACGCCAACGCCAGGGTACAATCTCGAGGTTAGTATGCATTGTAAAATATTTGTATATAAATGTGTGTAATAGACTGGGATATATTTAGGGGTCCCGGTACTTTCCGATCACCCTGTATATGCATATGTATCATACTCTGAAAATTGTATGAAAAGTAGACAAGTGTCATTTTTTTTTCTAAACGAAACATATGCTGGTTAAAATAAAATTATGTATAATTTTATTATTTACAGAAAATGACGGAGTGGGTATTTCGGATGTATCTCCGAATAAAGAACTATTGCAAAAATGTGATGATGGAGAAGACTCCGATCCTTCACAGTCATCGGACTCGGAAGTACATGGTAAAACAGCTAAGAATCATCAAAAGAAACATAAAAATACGAAAAACATGTCTGAGGATTCTGATTCTTCTCACTTATTGGCGGTATCAAAGAATAAACAGAAACAAGAAAGATTTGATCGAGAGAAAACCCAAAACGCCAACGCCAGAGTACAATCTCGAAGTTAGTATACATTGTAAAATATTTATATGAAAATGTGTCTTAATATACTGGGGTATATTTAGAGATCCTGGCACTTTCCGAACACCCTATATATCATATGTATATGGGGCATTTTTTTCCAACGTTACACCCATGCTGCCCATTTTTTATTTGATCTAAAAATTTTCAAAAAAATCATAAAATCTACAGAAAAATGTAAGCTTTCGAATGGTGCGTGGCAAAATTACCGAATTCAATCAGATCCTCAAAAGGGAAAACCAAAGAAAAATGATGAAAACGATATGGAGCTCTGTCAAAAAGGCCACCTCCCCTGCCCATTTCAATTTTTGATATAAAATTTTCGAAAAGGACTTAAAATGTTCGTTGGTCTATTTTCCGATGCTGTATGACGTTTTTGAAAATTTAAAATGGCGGACCCAGAGAATGCTCCATATCGTTTTCATCATTTTTCTTTGGTTTTCCCAAATTTCGAGGATAATCTGATTGAATTCGGTAATTTTGCCACGCACCATTCAAAAGCTTAGATTTTTCTGTAAATTTTATTTTTTTGAAAATTTTTAGATCAAATAAAAAATAGGCAGCATGGGTGTAACGTTGGGAAAGAATGCCCCATATATATCATACTCTTAAAATAGCATAAAAAGTAGACAAGTGTGTCATTATTCTTTCTAGTCAAAACATACCGATCAAAGTAAAATGATGAATAACTGTAATATTTACAGAGCCTTTGAAAACTTTTTACGCAAGCAGAATAGAAAACGGCAACCCGATTTCTTCATCAGTAAGTGAGGGAGAAAACGATTCAACGAAAATCCTATCGCAACAGCAATTCTAACAATATGTCATACAGCGATTCGAGGAAGTAAAGGCATTGCTGGAACAGAACAATGCTTCTTTTGTTCGTCTTCTGAATTCTCTTCAGACGTACATGAATCCAACTTCAAAACCAGATGGATTTCCTGACTTGCCTTTAACAACCGAAGATGAATTCCGAAAATTAGAACTGATGCTGTCAGAAAAAGTGCCGGATAACCCTGATGGCCGAGAGGCACCCGCACTTGCTTATACATACTTGGTACATATGTTCAAAAATCTTCTTTTTGTATTACATCTTTATGACAATAAAATTATGCATTGAAAAAAATGTGCTTACAGAAAGGACGACTGTCGACAATTGGTGGAGCTGACCAGAGGTCCTGCGTCATGAATATATTAAAATTTGTAATGACGAACCAGCTGGCTATGTCCTATAATTGGAAAGGGCAACATAATAAAAAAAGTTTTGAGGGAACAAAATTACGCGAAGTTATTACGGGTACGTAAACAAGTTAACAGTAAACATAACGTAAACAGTTATAAACAGTTATAATATTTTATTTTCTATATAATTTCCATAATTCATATCCGTGATCAGATTAAAATATCTTCGTTGTTTTAGTCACAAAGTTCCTCGCAAAAAAAATGAGTGAAAAGCATTAGCAAATAAAAAGTTGAGACATCACTATTTTTTAAATGGCAAGTTTATCGGTTATAATTATATTTGTCAACTTCGTGAGATCGACATTTTAAAACTATTGTTGTTTCCAATTTAAACATATTTTCTTTTTTACAGAAGCGGCCAAGGTTCAATTCCGTGGAAAAGAATCATCGGATACAGCTATAAAAGACGCGATTCAAAGTTGGCTGAAGTTAGCGAAAAATAGACACGCATACGGTTCAACAAAATAGTATTAGTGTACTCAGGTCATTCATACTTTCAAAATGTTTAATTGTTTTCTACTATGTGTAAGTAAGACAAAAGAATAAATGATATTTCATACAAATTGTCATATTTTCTTTACAATATATGTATATTTACAACGTTGCTGCAAGATCTGTGCTGTATGGGTAATAAACATTTATTGGAAGTGCAGTATACCTATGCAATGCCATATACTCATTAATACTCATTTTTTATTTTCTTAAATTCGGATTTAACCCTCGGTGCAACAGATGGGGTGTGACATACCTTATTAGCAAGATTTTAACTCTTATAATTTTTATAGAAATACTACACGCAAGTTGCCGTTTCGTGTAGCTGGAATTACGTCGCAACTTCAGCTACACGACACGGCAACTTGCGCGCAGTATTTTTAAAAAAATTGTAGGAGTTTAAATCTTGCTGCGGTGTGTTACATTTCACCTGGTTCACCGATGGTTAAAAAACGAAAATTATTGCTTTATCAGAACGTATTTTATACGGCTAAATAATACGAACATTATTTGGATTTAAGAAACGAATAAATTATTGCTCTATTAGTACGTATTTTATACGGCTAAATAATACGTACATTATTTGGATTTAAGAAACGAATAAATTATTGCTCTATTAGTACGTATTTTATACGGCTAAATAATACGAACATTATTTGGATTTAAGAAACGAATAAATTATTGCTCTATTAGTACGTATTTTATACGGCTACATAATACGTAATTTATTTGTTTCTTACATCCGAATTTAATTTGTATATGTATAACGTTTAATACACGAATAAAAATTGGTATATGAAAACGTACATGAGACGGTCATAGAAACGGAAATTATACTCAAGTCATATACGTTTAATATATCATGTTTATACTATACGCTAATACTATAAATATACGTATATTATACCTTCTTGTTCTTATTGGGTTGATACCAGGCAAACAAAATCCAGCTGATTGTTCAACCCGAGGGTTGACACCAGCTCAATTGCAGGAACGATCTGAATGGTGGAATGGACCTCAATGGCTGAGGCAAGATCCTTCAACATGGCCGCAAGAAACAACTGTACTTTCTTGTAGAGATAATTCTGAAGAACGATTAGTTCAGGTCTCCGTCGTTACCAGGGTTAATTCAAGGGAGACTTGGAATCTTCTTTATAGATATTCAAGCTTCACCCGATTATTGCGCATCACTGTTTGGTGTTTTAGAATTTGTGCTCGATTTAAACGGTTGGTTGATTCACCTACTACAGGCCCTTTAAGTACTCAAGAATTGCAAAATGCAAAATTGTTCTGGGTTAAGATGGTTCAACAAGCATCATTCTATGAAGAACTTAAGCTTCTCTCTAATGGGAAGGACTTATCAAAATCTAATTCCTTAGTTCGACTTACCCCGAAACTCGATTCAGAGGGACTACTTAGAGTAGGAGGACGTCTTCAGTACTCCCGGTTATCAGAAGACGCCAAACATCCCTTGATTCTCCCGAAGAATTCAGCACTATCCTCTCTAATAATAGCTGATGCCCATTCGCGTACTATGCATGGGGGGACGCAAGTAACTTTAACAGTTATTCGAAACAAATATTGGATCGTCGGGGGATGAACTCCAATTCGATCTTTTATTTTAAAATGCGTACGATGCGCTCGTTTTCGACAACGTAGGGCTCAACAGCTTATGGGACAATTGCCACCTGAGCGCGTAACTCCTTCTCGTCCATTTCTACACTCAGGAATAGATTACGCGGGACCGTTTCCTATCAAAACTTGGAAGGGTAAAAACGCACGTACTTATAAAGCATATGTTGTATGCGAATCTACTTCTGCAGTTCACATTGAATTAGTTACAGACTACACTACTAATGCATTTATTGCAGCTTATAAAAGATTTGTCTCTCGAAGAGGGATCTGCGCAACGTTGAGAAGTGACTGTGGAACCAAGTTTAAGGGAGCTAATTCGGAGTTGACGAGATTATTTCATTCATCTTCCAACGAGGCTAATACTCTCGCCACACTTCTAGCTAACGATGGCACTCAGTGGATTTTTAATCCACCCTCCGCCCCTCATTTCGGAGGCAAGTGGGAGGCTGGAGTGAAGTCCGTCAAATATCATTTAAAACGCGTAGTAGGGGAAGCTCTTTTGACTTATGAGGAGATGACTACTCTGTTAACACAGATTGAAGCAGTACTGAATTCAAGACCATTAAGCCCATTATTAGAGGATTCCGACGATCTAAACGCCTTAACTCCAGGGCATTTCTTAATAGGAGGTTCGCTCTCTGTAATACCAGAACCCTCGCTGGCGGAAGTTAAGGTTGGTCGCTTATCAAGGTGGCAGTTACTTCGTCACATGTTGGAATGTTTTTGGTCAAGATGGTCGAGGGAATGTCTTCAACGATACTTATCCACATACAAGTTAAATCAGACTACTTCTTCTATTAAAGAAGGCTCACTTGTGTTGGTAGTAGACGAGAGAAACCCTCCATCAAAATGGCCTCTGGGCAGGATAGTTAGTGTTTACCCAGGTGATGATGGATTGACTCGAGTTGTGTCAATTCGTACACAAACCACCATCTTGAAAAGACCGATAGTTAAAGTGTGTCCATTACCCATTCCAACTAATGATTAGTGAATTTTGTTTCGGTAACTCCCGTTACCGAAGGCGGGCGGAAATGTTTAAAGTTACGCGGATTTAGATCTATATCGCGAAGATACGTAATATGGCGACTCTTGCATGAGAGATCGACTAATCGATTCCCGCGCACGGCGCTCGATGGGAAAGAGAGTAGAGACTCTAGCTTGCGCTGCTGCGTAGCAGAGCATGGTAACGCGTGGCGTACGTGACCCGGCAACGGCCGCGAGCGTGTTTTGTCACGTGATCATTGTCGCGAAGAGAGCGCGGATCTCCTCACTTTTCGTCGTTTGCTCAACGAGTAAGCACGTTGCGTGTCCCTTATAGAAAGGGCATTTTCCTTTGCTTTCGGTTAACGAGAATTATAGACTGCGAGTGACCATTGTTGAGATTGAGAATCTATCTTTCGAGATATCACGTTTTGAGAATATTCCGACTGAGATAATTGTGAAAAGCACAGCTACCAGAGGTTTTGATATTTACTGGATTGGAAACAAGAAGTTACATTCTGATGCCATTGTGCACAGATTACAAGGGAAGTAAGATTGCGAGAGAGATTACTCGCTTAACATATACTTAATCAAGCCAGCTCAAGGTAATACTACATAATTACCAATCATTTGAGAAATAGACGTTTCAATGCACGTTCTTTACTTTCAATTAGCGTGAAACGTTGATTTCACATTCTTTGTGTGTTTCTTTTCAAGGGCATTCACGCCGCTATTGTCATGACAATATTACGAACATTCATTATTATAGATTTATTATTAGATTGCGATTAATACAACGATTAAATTGATATTCCTTTTCTTAGCGCATATTCAAGTTATAAAGTTGCGATTTCTTTTGCGTTACATATTACATTCGTAATTAAATTGCTATGAGAATCTTTAGAGTGATAACAGCGAATAGACGTGCGTATGATTACTTATACTTTTGATGTGTGTTATTTCGACAAAATGAAAGACACGTTAACTGTCTAAATGAAAGAGATTTTATTTATTATACGTATGTGTAATTTGATATATGTGAACTTTGCCATTTATTATGCGTGTGCAATTAATGAATTGAACACATTGATATTTCTTGCAACTAAAATAGAAGCATATTGCCTTCCAAGCAAGACATAGATGATTTCAGATTTAGATACTTAACATATCTTCAGTTCAAGTATATTATTTTGTGAACTTTCTTTAGTTTATTTGCTGACAATTTAGAAATGTCATCTTATGCATTCAATATTATTCCTGTTTGACTATTTTGAATTATTATTCATTAAATTCATGTTTATCTTAAACTTGCACTTTATATTTCAGTTTATAGGATTATTTCTTTACTTATGTTGTGTTCAAGACATTACATATATTATATTGAATTGATTTCATTGTGTGTATAATCTGATGATATTGCGATGTTATTTGTTTAATTTCTATGCATTATTTGAATGATATCATGTTCTTTCTGTGTCATTTTGTGTATTTGCTTTCTTGAATTGTTTGTAAGAACACTGACAAGGTTTTTTGGTAGTTTCCCTTGTCCACGCAACAAATGTTGGTGTTCCATCGAGCAGTTCTACCGATAAAAGTTATTAAAATTTCTATTCTGTTTAATTTTGCATGAGCACCGCCCCTTCCCGTTTCAGATCAGCTCTCATACGAGGGCCGTTACATAACACATTGAGTAAAGTCAGTCCAACCAGCGCCGTTCTTTAGCCGGGTGCACGTCGGTGAGCCACGCGCCTAATAGTATGCGTGAGCGCTCCGCCGCGCGCGGCGGCACGGCACGGCCGCAGCGGCCGCGCTGTGCCATCGCGCGCGTCGCGTGCAATATTCTTACGCATTGTAATAATAGAAATAATTTTTTCTTGCACTAAAAATTACTTGTTATTCCTGTCAGAAGTACCTCCTTGCAGAAAATTTTGATAACGGATAGAACTTTCGCCAAGACATAACCATTATTAACATATAAAAATTTAAACCAATACAAAAAATTACACTGTATTTTACAATACAAAAATTATTTTTTAAACAATCCGTTTCGTTAGATATCTTATTGTTAACTTAAATTAAATTATAAGACAAAGCACTTATTAAATCTTTCTACGAGTTTTGCCCAGTTACTCAGAAGTAATAAATTTTTTTGGAGGAATTTACTGTAATAATTAGATGTTTAAATAATCTCGTACTTAAAGAAAATACATTAAAAAATATTAAAAAATAAAAAAACATTTCTTCTTTTATGAGAAAATGATTTATCCTAAGTCATGAATAACGCTGTTCAGATGTACAATCTTTTTTAAACATGAGGTAAATAAGAGTAAAACGCCGAGCGAACAATATTAATTCATATAGCGAATAATAATTAATAACACGTTTAATAACTTAACAAAATACAATACAAACGTTTCTGTCTTAGTTTAGACCCTCTTGTGTGTAACATTTTGCAATAATTTTAAATCTAATCGTCAATAACGCATAAATAAAAGTGAACTGTTATTGTATTCGTAAAACATTGGTCAGCGGTAAAGTTGTTAGAAAAGGTAAAGGTTAAATATAAGGTAAATCACTAACTGCTGCCTTTTAAATAAAATAATATCACAAAAATTTGCTACAATCCGTATAAGTTTTTTCATGAAGATGTAAATTTACTTGCCAGACAGTGTTGTATCAATCTCGTGATAATCTACCGTGTCTGGTTTCAGTAATGAAACAATGCTTATTATATGAATTAAGATCAATGCACGGATTGAAGACTTATTAGGCTCAAGCGCAAGGTGAAATAAGTACATACAAATGTCATAAATTATCATATAACAAAATAACACTAGTAAATAAAAAAATCTTTCTAATGATTATTCTCCTATTGTCGAGAGATTTCCACACAATTGACATCTGTAGCCTGTTTTATTTATTAACTTATTTTATTTATTTACGAGTGTTATTTTATTATATGATGCTTCATAATATTTCTCTGTATTCATTTCACCTTACGCTTAAGTCTAGGCCTTCAGTCCGTACGCTGACATCTCATAAGCATTGTTTCGTTACTGAAACCAGACAGTAGATCATGACATTGATATTACACTGTCTGGTAAGTAAATTTTACATCTTTATAAAGAAACATACGAATTGCAGCTAACTTTTCAATTTTATTTTATTTAAAAGGCAGCATTTACTTTATGTTTAACCTTTTATAACAACTTTACCGCCGAGCTCCAATGTTTTTCGAATATGATAACATTTATCATTTATTTATGCGTTATGGATGATTAAATTTAAGAAATTATTGCGAAATATTACACCGAAGAAAGTCTAAACTAAGATTAAAACATTTATGATGTATTTTAAGTTATTGAATATTGCGTTATTATTTATTTTTTGCTTTAAGATCGGCGTTTTGTTCTTATTTGCCTTAAGGAGGTTGGCTAGTGTCCCGCTGAGTGGCAGGCGGCGCGGCAAGATGGGAAAATTTAGAGGTGTGTTCGCATTGCTGTACTTACGCGTTGCTTGCACTTTTAATATTTTTGCTATGTATAAGTTATGTATAATGTTTCGCCCGATGTATAAAAGTATAATTTTAATAATTAATTACTTGACAACCATGCAGACAATTATCTTCCGGTGGTTGCTCAAACCAGCTAAAAAAAATGATAAGAATTAGTTCTTTTATTAATATATTATTTTGTTTAGCAGCGCCAAACTTTTTAACTAAAATTTTTAAAAATTTATATTAATTTTTTCCCTTTAATAGGAATACACATAGATACCTACCACTTGGATTTTATTTCTTTTTCTTTTTACAAAGATACTACCCCTAGAGTTCAATTTTTGAAAGTACAATAGTTATTTTTTGAGATAATATATGATGTATATGTATGTAATTGGCGCAATTTAAAGATATCATTTCTTTTTTTTGTAATAGATATAAATCACTTGGATTGAATAAGGTAACGCAATTTTGTGATATGTACCACTTGGGTTTTCATTTTTTGAAATAAAGATAATATTACTTGGGTTTTTCGAGGTACAAAGATATGGGTTTTTCCAAGATACATACACCACGAGTGTACTTGGCGCTTTTTTTAAATCTTTTTGTAATAGGTAATTTTGTACGGTTTTATGTACATAAGGCGCTCGGAATTAGTCGATTTTCTCGAGTTTTTCTGAGAAGCATGCCTTACTGCTTTTTCGAAATTGATGTACGGATGATGACCTTCAAGTACTGTAAGTATAAAACAAAACAAAAATCCGTTTACCTGAAGGTTTCCTTATTAGAGTGCTAGTAACATATCAGTTTTCTTTGTTGCAATAGTGTTTAAAGTTAAAGAGAAGTTAGGCAATTGAATTACCAAGCGAGGAGAGGTAGAGTAGAGATAGGGTTTTTGAATCTGGTGAGCTCTCGTGAACGCACCACGAACGGCGGGCGGCGTCACTTACTGGCTCGCAACAGCGAGATAGACAAATCGGAACGGGTGGATTCGGAATGTCCACGCCGCGAGGAATACAACGACCATTCTTCTTGTAACGTTCGAGTAGTGAAGACGGACATGTGGTCACACATTCTTAGCGTATACGGGCTGCGTTATCTCCAGCATAGCGACTTGACAACCAGAAGGAAGTACGGGAGATCGAGCGGATTACGAGCAAGAACTCTGCCGCACGACTCACTGCATTCTGAGAGCGGGACGACAAACCGTCGTCATACTTTCATGGCGGACCGATCTATCTCGAAACCACGAGGGGAGGTCTGATATTCATACTAGTGGAAAGCTCTGTTCCCTACTAAGTAGGCACAGACAGAGCACATTGGAGGTAAGGAGATCGCGTCTGGAACGAGAACGTTTTCGCTGAGAGTTACATTTGTTGTACTAATCTCTCGGCAATTTCCAGATGTGTCTGTCTCTTTCTTTCTTTCTTTCTACGCACCTGATCCATGGTGTCGTAACCGAGCAAAAAGAATACGTGCGCACGTTACTTTTCACGGATGAGATGTGCTCGAACATCTCGGTGCTGATCAATGCACCTCTAAGCAAGAACGTTCATGCCTTTCTTTCTTTCACGGGTAAAATCGAGCTCGATAATTTCTATTGCGGCCTTGCGAGGTATTTCATTTCTGATTTATATGCTTTGTTGCGGATTGTATTACACATACGAGAATACGATCAATGCGTAAAATTGTACAACGCGTTGGCATAACCAACCACGTTTGCTTTCTTTCTCTGTAAATGTAAAGATACTCTCTTCTTTTATCTGCGAAACGCTGTATAGTGATACAGTCTTTTTCATTCTGAGTGATACTCAATGATATGTTTCATGATTCATTTGCGACAAGCGTAATATTCTCGATTCTGACAAGTTTACATTTCACGGCTTATTTCAATTTGTCTGTCCCGAAAGGAAAGATGCGATTCGACGTATTAAATTATGTAAAGTTTATATTGACATTGTCTACCGACGAATACGACAAGATACAGTCTATTTTGTTTGAGATACAGTCCTTTCAGTTTATATGATACAGTTTGTTTCACTTTAATTGAACATTGGCATATTCTATATATGTTTTCATGTATATCTATAATTTTTGTGCATGATTTCTATGCATATTCTGTATATGATTTGTTTGTATTTGACAAGAACGCCGCTTAGGCGCGAATGCTTCGATCACATATGTATACTCCAAGTTTATAAATTCGAGTAATTCCTTCAATGTGTCGACTCCTCACCTATTTTCATGAGCCCAGACTTAAGCTAAGTTTGTACAAATAGGATGGCGCTCGTGGCGTCTATACATCTTTTTGTTCAGATTCCGTTCTCCGTCTGTCTCCTCGACGCTTCGATATACATATACCAGTTGCGCGTGCCATTACATACTTTATTATATTGTATTTCTATTTATTTTCGACGTATATACGAACATTAAAGTACAGTGAACATAAACAGTGTGTCGTGTATTACCCACTCCACAGACGAATTCCATCAGGTTATGGGCCCAGGATTCGTTTCGGCACTGCGTTAGTGAAAAAGTAAAGCGAACGAGTCTAAATCAAAATGTCCACAGCACACAGAATCCAAAGCATCAAAAAATTAACTGAAGATAATTATGACTCCTGGAAGATCCAGATGAGAAGCGTGCTCGTATGTAACGATTTGTGGAGTTACGTGAATGGTACCGTGATAAAGACTAATGAAAATGCAGCGGCTTGGACAGTAAAGGACTAAAAAGCGCTGGCGTTTATTGTGTTAAGTGTGTCGCGTGGACAATTAAATAACACGTAAATCGAGGCGAAACATCGGAGGCCACGTGGGAAGAATTCAGGCGCGTCCACGAATCGAGGGGACCGGTTAGAAAAGCCACACTCTATAAGCAATTATATCGAATGAAAAAAGATTTGGGAACCACAATGAACGCGTACATAAACGATTTTACCAACAAAGCCAACAGTTAACCAAGGCGGAAATCGACATACCGGACGATCTTTTGTCGATAATGTTCCTATCTTCGTTATCCGACGATTTCGAAAACTTCAGCATAGGGATAGAGTCTCGCGACGAAATTCCGAATATTGACAGCCTGAAGGTTAAGTTGCTGGAAGAAGAAGCGCGTCAAAACGAACAAGCGGGAAGGAACGATACGGAAAAAGGACAGAATAACGCCGCGTTAGTTTCTCGTGGACATGTTAATGATAAATAAAAACACGCAAATTCTGGTGATAAATCTACGAAGCAAAATCAAAAGAAATTCGTCGGAAAGTGTTACAATTGCTGTAAAACCGGACATAAAAATGCTGACTGTAGATTAAAGACGAAACGAACAATAAAAGTGATGCTATGACCGCTATAGCTTGTAATACCGAAGTGTCGAAATCGAGTGACTGGTTTCTTGACAGCGGCGCGACGCGTCACATGTGTAATGACTCTTGAAAATTTACGGTATTAAACGATACATAACGGTCGAAAGTGTTTACAGCTGCGGAGCATTGTCTAGATTCATCAACTACGGGCGAAATTAATTTAGAAGTAAAGAACCGTGATTCGAAGAATACCAAAGAATGAAACTAAAAGATGCGATGCCTGTTCCCGATTTACGAAATAACTTAATGTCAGTCTCTATGATCACGAACAACACGGATACACGGTGGTATTCGACAAAAATCGCGCAATGATAAAACGCAGAGATGGATCCACAGCTTTAACTGCGACGAGGAAGAACGAACTCTACGTAGTAAACGAGACGAGAAATCACGCATTGGCTACTCAGGAAATCAACGACGACAAGTTGGCTCGTTGGCATGAGAGGTATTGAATATTGCAGACCTGAAAAATCTAAAAATAAAAGAATTGGTTAAAGGCATTTAATTCAGAACAAAAACGGATGAATTTTGATGTGACATCTGCGATCAGAATAAGATACATTCCCAACCTTTTAAGCCGTCTAAAAACAGAGAGAATCAGGTGCTGAGTTTAGTGCATTCTGATATTTGCGGCCCGATGAATGTTGAATCGTTAGGAGGATCAAGGTATTTAGTTACATTTATTGACGACTTCTCAGGATATACTGAAACTGTCATGTTGCGCAAGCGATCTGATGTTTTGAAAGCTTTCAGAAATTATAAAAGAAGAGTGGAAAACCAAACAGGGCAACGTATTAAGAAATTGCGCACGGACAACGGGAAGGAGTATCTGTCCAATGAATTCAAGAAATTTTTGTAGGATGAAGGAATCGCACGACAACTGTCGGTAAAATATACATTGCAACAGAATGGTGTCGCAGAACGTGCCAATGAATCATTGTCGAAATGGTGAGATGTATGCTACAACAATCCGGCTTGCCACAATCCCTATAGGCCGATGGAACCGACATCTTCTAGACGGTAGGTCCCATCGTGTCCGATACCGACGTCGACAACCTCCACGGCGATGAAGGGGAAAGGACGGGCGTCGGGGGCAGCAGTGGCATCATCAGAGAGCTCCGAGATGGTAGTTGGAGATGAGAGCGATGAGAGAGCATCATCCAGAAGAGTAACTGACGCAATGTTGGCCGATCCAGTGGCTGACGCAATGTTGGCTGATCCAGTGGCTGACGCAATGTTGGCCGATCCAGTGGCTGACGTAATGTTGGCCGATCCAGTGGCTGACGCAATGTTGCCGATCCAGTGGCTGACGCAATGTTGGCCGATACAGTGGCTGACGCAATGTTGGCCGATACAGTGGCTGACGCAACGTTTGTCGGTTCAGTGACGGAGGCACGAGAGGACGTCACGCTGAGGGATACCGGATTGAAGGCTCACGAGGGCGAGGTCAGAGCCTTGCTGGAGGAAGTCTTGTCTGGCAAGCCGCTGGACGAGGATCTCATTCGGGCCGATGTGGAGATCGTAGAGGCCGGAGGAGTCCGGAAGCCGGTACCAACAGGAGACCTGGTGGGCTTTGCGGGGACGGCCCTCACAGATCTTCTGCCGGAAGTCACTACGCAGGAGGAGGTAGTGACAAGTGTCATGGAGTCCACCAGATCGTAGGGACGACAAAGTTTTTATTATTTTGATGACGCAATCCGGGTTTATGAGTAAAGTTAGTATTCTGACGCAATCCAGACGTTCCGCGTTAAAGTTGTTTTGCTGAAGCAATTCGGGCGTCACGCGGTACAGATAGTTGGCTGGCGCAATCCAGATATCGTAATACGATTTTCAGTTTTGATGATGTAATCCGGATATAATAAGATGACTCTTAGTTTGCTGACGCAATCCGGGCGTCATATTAAGATAAAGTTTTTATGTTTCGTTTCTGACGCAATCTGAGCGTCATATTAAGATAGCGCAGTAATATTTAATTTGATGACAATATCGTCTTATTTTCCTAATTTTGATTGTGAATTGCAATCTCGGCGTCACTCACTTGGGTGATATGATTTCCGTTTCTTTGATGCAATCTCGGCGTCGGTTGTAGAGCTGATGTAAGTCTAAGTCTCGGTTGCATTCAGAGCGTCGGATGACGCAATAATTGGATTGGATAGACGCGTAGTGTTAAGTTAATGTTAAGAGTTAAATTAAATATACTTATCTAGTATATACTTACCTATGATAACGGATACCTGAAAATAAAAGGAACACTTATAATAAATAGTTATGAACAAGGATGATGTAATCCGCTGTATTGTAAAGTTGCATCATCCAACGTATTAAGTGAGGTGTGCGCAGCGGTGTGACGCATGCGCGCATGTAAGGTGGGAGAGTCAGCAACGGCTCTCGAGGTCATTCTTCGAGTACCAATCGTCGCGTGCAGACGTATTCTGCGAATCCGGCGATAGAAGTGTTCCCGCGATACGCGCGTTAAACGTTTTGTATTTTTTATATTTAAAATATATTAAGTATTATATTGTGTTAATAACGGGAGTGAATCCAGTTATTATTCCTTACTTCCTATCCTTACGGATGCGAATTCCAAGCATCGCTAAGAAGATAAGACTTCGAGGCTCTGAGAAGGGCGTAACAGCGTTGGTAGTCAGCGGCGTCCTGAAGATAATTCTGCAACGAGGGGAACACCCGGGCCACAACGAGTGGAACCGGGCATACATCTTTCCACGTAAAGGTAAACGTGGTGGCGACCGTTATTAATAAAGCGAGTAAGCGCGCGTTTATTAAGATTTTCCGTGATCCGTTCGGTCACACCGAGGCGGTAAAAACTGTAACGTTTATAAGAAATAGATGTCCTACAAAATGCTTAAACGATCAAACTCTGTTTGAAACGTAAACTAATAAGAAACCTTACGTTGGCTTCTTTTGCATTTTTGGAAGTAAGGTTATTGCATTAAATAAAGGTCCTAAACGTGGAAAAATTCCTTCAAAAGGGAGATGAATATGTACTAGTTGAATATTCGGATGAAGCTAAAGCGTATAGATTATGGAAACCGGGAACTAAGACTGTGATTAAATAACGCGATATTAAATTCTACGAAAAGCTTCACTCATGCGACAATGGGATGGTCTAATTAAAATTCCAGATGAAAGAAACAACATTTTAAACGAAAAAAAAACTAAAGTTAAATTGATGCCCTTATTAACAAATCTTTAAGACTCGGAAGTTAATGAAGAAATAACGAACAAATAGGATCAACAACTCGAAGATGATGATTCTGAGGATGAAGTCAATAAAGTTCCAGAAGAAGTTGAAGTTTGAGAATCTAAGGTAAATAGAAACAATGATTCACAACGTAGCTGTGAACGTCCTAAATTATTGAAAACAGGTCAACAAAAAAGACCTAAGAAGATTTATCAAAAGCACAACGATACAAATCACCCCGCGGATGTAGGCGAAGCAATGAATCAAAGCAATCGTTCAGCATGACTGACAGCAATGAAGACTGAGTTTGACACTTTACGCGAAAATAATACCTGGACATTGGTGCCGAGGCCAAAAGGAAAGAAAGTACTTAGCAGCCGATGGGTTTTTAAAATAAAACGAGATCAAGAGGGGAATGAAAAACAAGGCGAGGTTAGTAGCTCGCGGTCATACACAACGAAAAAGGATAGATTACGAAGCAGTCTTTGCACTCGTTGCACGGTATAAGTCGATTAGGGAATTATTGGCTGCGGCGGCAAATGAAGAAATGTACATGGATCAGATGGACGTTGTTTCAGCGTACGTGCAAGGAGAACCTTCAGACGAAGTATATATGAAACAGCCCGAAATGTTCATTAAAGGAAGTCCAGAAGAATTGATATGCAAGTTGAACAAACCCCTCTAAAGTCTGAAGCAATTGGGACGCGAATGGTATCGAAAACTCGACCAGTTTCTCTTAAGGGGATCCTGCAGCCAAGGCCAAACTCCGACGATGTCGATAATTTCCACCGTTTTCTACGTTTCCGGCCTATATCTGTCCTTGTATAGACAATGATCTAGACAAGGATAGTACCTACAATAACTTACATTGCATTCATAAAATGCAATTAGAGAAAATCTTTTTTTCTAGGCTTCGAATCTTAGTTCTACTTGCACGATATTGTTCCTATATGTTGTCCCCAGTGTAGATGACTTTTATTTTTTATATATAAACTGTAGTATTTTTAATAATTAAAGGAAACGCCAAATTCGGTCGGGACTGGATATTGGTTGTCCAATAAATTCGTGAATTTTTTAAGTACAAATCATCACTCTAGTAACATTTTCTTTATTACCCTATATTCTTCTATACATATCCCGTCTTTTTTCGAATATACTAACGAGTGTTAGTGGACAATTAAATTAATTTTCAATTTAATTGTGTGAGAATAGGTACTCTTTCTATCTTTAGTTGTGGCTACGTTTAAGTCCGTAAGTAACGGCGCGTGGTTTACTAGAGTGATGATTTGTACTTAAAAAATTCACGAATTTATTGAACAACCAATATCCAGTCCCGACCGAATTTGGCGTTTCCTTTAATTATTGATTATTATCTTATATACGATCGTACTTTAAATTTGCTTATTGTAGTATTTTTGTTTTAAGCAAATATTGTTGCCAGGTGACAGCTGTATGTGCCCAAATTAAGTACTATTTTTAATTTTTTTCGTTTTTGATATAAAATTGCGTGTCTTACACTAGATTTTTGTGCGTACTTTAATTCTGTAAAAGAATTATGCAATTCTGTAAAGCCAATTAAAAGATTTCTTATAATGCGATAATTTCGGTAAAGCATATGGCTACAGGATCCCCTTAAGTATCGGAGCTAGAAGAACAGAAGCAGATCCATGCGTATAAACGTTCAACAAAAATGAATCTCTAGTAATTCTTATGGTATATGTCGACGATATAATTCTAGCGTCAAGAAAATATGAAGAACTCATGAAGATTAAAAAAAGTTTACAACGTGCTTTCAAAATGGTCGATCTTGGACCAATAACCCATATTCTAGGTATGGATATCAAGAGAGAAGGTTTAACTGGGAAGCTTCATTTATCTGAAGCGAAGTATACAGAAGATTTAATACATAAATTCTACGTAAATGATGTAAAATGCGCATCCACTTGAAGCAAACATAAAAATATCAAGAGATTTATGTCCTCAAACGATGAAGAACGTTTAAAAATGCAGAAGAAACCGTACCGTGAACTTGTCGGTAGCTTGATCTACTTGGCAAACGCAACTCGCCCCGACATCGCATTTGCAACAAAATGCACTGTCGTTTTTGCTCAGATCCTGGTAAATCACATTGGGTTCTCGCAAAAAAAGTATTGAAATATTTGAAGAACACTTCACATTACGGAATTACTTACATGAAGAATAAAGAAAAACTTCAAGCATTTACCGATTCTGATTGGGCTGGTGACGTCGACGACAGGAAATCGTGTACTGAAAACGTAGTAATGCTAGCTGGTGGGTCTAAGTTGGCGTTTCAAAAAGCAGGTCTTAGTAGCTCTATCAACCATGGAAGCTGAATATGCAGCGTTGGCTGAAGTCTCCAAAGAAGTTGTATATTTAAGAAGACTGTTAAATTATATCGGTTTTGGAAAATATATAGTCTCCTATACGTATATTTTATGACAATCAAAGCGCGATAGAATTATCAGAGAACGCGGTTTTGCATAAAAAGAGTAAACATATAGACATCAGTTTTCATTTTACGAGAGAGTTAATAGAAAGAAATGAAATCAAAGTAACGCACTTAAGAACAGATCAAATGTTAGCAGATATTTTAACAAAGTCGTTACCAAATATCAAACACGAGAAGTTTATAACTATGTTAAACTTAGGTTAGCGTAAAACGTTTATTTTCATAATTTACTCCGAAGTTCAAACGCACTCTACAATAGGAGGGGTGTTGGAAATAGGATCTTAGGCTGGTATTCATAGTCGGATCTTATATTTAAGACCGTCTTAAGTACAATCTTAAGATGTCATGAACCAATCACAGAGCTGTATTAGCATCTTAAGACGTTACTTAAGACGGTCTTGAAATAAGATCTGAGTATGAATACCGGCCTTAGAGTGCTAGTAACATGTATAGTTTTCTTTGTTGCAATAAGATGGCTCTCGTGGCGTCTATACATCTTTTTGTTCAGTTTCCGGCTTCGTTCTTGGTCTGTCTCCTTGACGCCTCGATGTATAGGTACCGGTTACGCGTGCCATTATATACTTTATTATGTTGTATTCCTATTCATTTTCGACGTATATACGAACATTAAAGTACAGTGAACATAAACAGTGTGTCGTATATTACCCACTTCACAGACATTTCCATCAAAAAGAGAAAAACTGATCTTTTTCAAAATGGTGTTTCAGCCCCTAAACATGCGCATGCGCACATATAAAAAAATACGTGTCCATTATATTTGTCTAGAAAATAACATATTTAAAGCTCATCAAAATCGGAGAGGGAGCATTTCCGTAGGTTTCCTTGTCAGAAGTGATCTTCCTAGTCCTGTCGGCGTTGGCATATACATATATTTGCTTAATTGGGGTGGAAGGAGTGCAATGATCCTGATCGGAGCACGTACGTTGCTCCATTTCTGGTCTGCGCGACTCTGCCGCTAGTTCAGCATTCTGGAAACATGACCGTGACTCACTTCCTTCTCGTCACGTTCATTTTTAAACACGGGGCGGTCTTGCTCCGCGTGTACTTGGCGCGAGACACTACCGTGTCTCTTGATAATTTATTTTTTTTATTACGTATTAATATACTATTCTACGAATTATATCTTCTTTCTTATTTTAATTATTTTGTCACGTATTAATTCTTTAACGCGTTCCTGTTTCCAGAAGCTGGTTGGGTTGCGACAACTTTTAGCCAACTTTCGGTTGGCAACAAAAATGAAACATAACACTGGTCGACATGTCAGATACGGATTGGGTTTCTCGAGCAGTTTCCTGTAGATTTTTTGCAAAAACCGTATCTGTCAGTAAAAGTTTTTTATCACATTTTTGAAAAAATTGAGGTCATATGTGCAAAGAAACGTGTTTTTGGCTATTTTTGACAAAGCATAGGTGATGAACCTGATGTGTTAGAAAGTTCGGAAAAATCTAAAAATGAAGGTTAGACAATGTACTTTAGGCTAAGCAAACCCGTAATTAATCCAAAATTATCTATCGCTACTTACACCGTTTCTTTGTGGTGCGCGCGCGCTCACGATTCACCAGCCGTTAGCTGAAGGGAATCAAAAATGAATTTTTCAAAGTACGCTACACAATTTTTATTCGTTTGTTTTTTAAATTTTAGAGCAGACCTCGGTAAGAAATGCACTTCTCGGCCGATTTTCAACTGGCTCCCCTAGCGCTGTTCCCCTTACCTCGCCGTCCCGCGCGCGGCCTACGAATCGCCCGAGGCTCAGGACCGTAAAAATATATTTACAATAGCTTTCCACGTCACCCGTGAGGTACTATTGTTGACGCGTTTTTTTTTTTAAGTGTATTCTCTGTAAGCCTAATCTACTGATGACTTATACGACCCTTTAACTAATTGAAGCATAATTAAAGAAATTAACAAGAAATGTAGAAAATTTAGGTCGACTTTCAGGATTTTTTACAGTTAGCAAGAACGTCGATTTGCATATTAGATGCAGCAAGCCGCATAAGATGCGGTAAAGAATCGTCGCTTAAAGAACATTTTTCACTTTTTATAAATTTTATTTTTGAAAATAAAAACATAAATATGTGGATCCAAACATGGAATAATTTTCCATGTTTGGATCCACATATTTATGTCTTTATTTTCAAAAATAAAATTTATAAAAAGTGAAAAATGTTCTTTAAGCGACGATTCTTTACCGCATCTTATGCGGCTTGCTGCATCTAATATGCAAATCGACGTTCTTGCTAACTGTAAAAAATCCTGAAAGTCGACCTAAATTTTCTTCATTTCTTGTTAATTTCTATAATTATGCTTCAATTAGTTAAAGGGTCGTATAAGTCATCAGTGGATTAGGCTTACAGAGAATACACTTAAAAAAAAAAACGCGTCAACAATAGTACCTCACGGGTGACGTGGAAAGCTATTGTAAACATATTTTTACGGTCCTGAGCCTCGGGCGATTCGTAGGCCGCGCGCGGGACGGCGAGGTAAGGGGAACAGCGCTAGGCGGAGCCAGTTGAAAATCGGCCGAGAAGTGCATTTCTTGCTGAGGTCTGTTTTAGAGTATTAAATTTCAAAGAGTATCCTTGAGTTTGATTGAAAAAATGTTTTTTTCTCAAGTGTAATTTAAATAAGTGTAATTTAAATAAGACAGTTTTTGAAAAAATTAACTTTTTCTATGTACAACCGACCGAAATGTTTACAAAATTATGTCACACAACTGTAGCAACAGTTTCTGACTGCAAGTAATATGTATACTGCTTAATTTAATTGTTATAAACCAAAAAATAAGCGCGCGCGTACCTCATTACAAAAAAACGTTGTAGCTCACGATAGATAATTGCGGATTAATTATGGGTTTACTTGCGATTAGTCTAAAGTATATGGTCTAACCTTCATTTTAAGATTTTGTTCGAACTTTCTAACACATCAGGTTCATCATCTATGCTTTGTCAAAAATGTCCAAAAACAAGTTTCTTTGCACATTTAACCTCAATTTTTTCAAAAACCAAATGTGATAGAAAACTTTTACTGACAGATTCGTATTCAACGGCCAGAAATCTACAGGAAACGACTCGAGAAACCCACTCTGCGATCGCATCTAACATGTCGACCAGCGTAATCATTTTAATACGTTATTCCTAGATAATATTATGAATCTTCAAACTGACAATAAGTGATACATATACCATAAAAACACAAATTAATAAAAGGTATATTATTTTTTACAATTGATAAACATTTTATATGATTTTGTCAAAAATAATTATATAAGATAAAAAGATTAATTATATCTATGTATGTATGAATATTAAAGTAATTTATGTTGCTTACAGTGACCATATTTAAACTTCCAAAAACAACTGCCATAGCTGTCGTCGTTATCGTAGTAAAAATCAGAGGTTTAATCACATTAGTTACCTTATTCGTATATCTAAAACATTTTATTAATATTTATCTTAAAGTATAGTTCACTCTGCACGTCATAAATTATAAATAAATGCATAGTATAATAGTAATAATAAACTTTTATAATTATCTTGATATATTTTTTCATTTTTATATCTGAAATTAATTAAAATGTTATATCTATTAACGAGTAACAAAAAAAAGTGAGTTTTGAGAGAACATAGTTAATTATGCGTAAGTTAACATTGTGTAACATTTAATTAAAAATTAAATACAAGTTATAAATTGTACGTTTGGCTCTACTTCGAGCCATTTTAAGTTTTTATCAGTGATAATATATAAATTAGGTAAATATGCATATAAGATAACACATCACCGATTTTATTGCCACTAAAATATGTTGTAGGGAAGGCTTTTCTGAGTAATTCTACGCAAGAAAAAAGTGGGGGACGGTATTGCTCTGGAAGATATAGCAAATTGAAGTTTCACAATTTTAATGCTTTGGTAAATGTTAAGATTAAGGGCGATTTCACCGATTTCAATGACCTTGATACATGTTATCTAGGACACGATTCTGAGTGACTTTCAAAAGGTTTTAGCCTCGCTCGTTTTTCATTAAAAAGTTATTAATAAAGAAAGCTTAAAAAATGTAGAAGTTACTTTGAGTACGAAAAAGCATAATATTTAAAGGCATAAGACTAATATTTATGTGGAAATAATACATGTATGAATGAAAGAAAGTCGTTTAAAGCAGTGAATCGTTGATATATTGAACAGTCTTTTTGTTAAAGCAGAGAATAGTTGGTATAGTAAAGTATACAATTTTATGTGTTAGAAACCATAAATTGTATAAAGTATTCTCCGCTTTAACCATAATTGTATAATTATAAACAAACAGGAATTAATTTTTCGACGTGACCGACAATTTATTGTAAGATTATAATTGTATAATTAATTTTACAATTCGATTGTTAACAAAATACCCATGACCATGTAGCTATCTCTAAAATGATGTAAATAAAAATTGTTTCCGCTTATAAGGTCATAAGTAAACTATTATAGTACGGTGTACAAACAGTTGACTGTTCCGAATATCAGTTCATAATACCTAAGAAAAAGCATAAAAATTGTGAAACTTCAATTTGCTATATCTTCTAAACCAATGCCGCCCTCCACTTTTTTCTTACAGTTTTTCCCTCTACTTTCTCTAGAATTACTCAGAAAAGCCTCCTCTACAACATATTTAAGTGGCGATCGGTGAGGTGTGACCTGTTATACATATTTACAAAAACTTTTTCCACGTTTACTCTACAAGAAATACAACGTACACAATGTTACTTTAAAACTCCTAAGAAAATGATTAAACTTTAATTTGCTATATCTTCTAAACCAATGCCGTCCCCCACTTTTTTCTTGCGTAGAATTACTCAGAAAGACCTCCCGTACAACATATTTAAGATCGGTGAGGTGTAACCTTTTATGCATATTTACCAACATAATTAACTTCGCGCTCTTCGACGAGCATTAAGTGAGAATCTCAAAATTGAATGTGTATAGCCACAAAATAGTGTAATTTTCAAGACAAAAGACCAACAAAACCGCCAATATTCATATCTGCAAAATAATCGAACAAGAAATGGAAAAGACTAAATTCCAAGACATTTCCTCTTGCAAAATTGTCCGACGCTTACTTTTAAAATTATTAACAAAAATCAATAGTTACCATATCACAGGCCGGGTACAGGAAGTAGGCAGGGGCGGCGCAACTCATCGTTAGACGCGGGCGCTTACGACGAGTATCTGCTGCGATCAGCCAATCGATGTACCCGAGCTGCGTTCCAATATTTACCGCCAGCACAAAAATCTACAGTTCATGTTACATAAACCACAGATTTTCAGAATAGCAATAATATTAGAAAACAGCCACAATGGTACGTGCACACATATGCAAGCACGTTCTGCCTTTAATTCTCTCACTCATTTACTCACTTCATTCTCTTCACTTCACCACGGTAATTATGCATTTTAGGGGATGCACCTCCGATGACCTTGACCTTGACATTATGTTGTCAAGGTCACCCTCCTGAGTGACCTTGAGAAGGTTTTAGCCGTCGCTCGTTTTTTATTAAAAAGTTATTAACAAAAAAAATTTGAAAAATATAGCAGTTATTTTGAGTATTAAAAGGCATAAACGACTAATATGTACGTGGAAATAGTACCTACATGTACATACGAACGAAGGAAAGTCATTTAAAGCAGTGAATTGTTGATGTATTGAACAGTCTTTTTGTTAAAGCAGAAAATAATTTTGATATAGAAAAATATATATACAATTTTATGTGTTAGAAACCACAAATATAATGTATTCTCTGCTTTAATTTTATCAAAAGCATAAACTGTTATATGCTTTATTTAAAGCAGTGAATCGCTGACATATTGAACAATCTTTTTGTTAAAGCAGAGAATAGTTGGTATAGAAAGGAATAATATACAAATTTATGTCTTAGAAAGCATAATGTTCAGAAAAGGTAGTGTTAATCGAACGAGTTACCGACCGAAAGGCGGTAAAGCAGAGATCATAAATCGAATCGGATGGCTCTCGTGAACGCACCACGAAAGGCGGGCGGCGCCACCTCCTGGTTCGCTTCGCTAGAAATTAGACAAGTCGGAACGGGTGAACTCGGAGTGTTCATACGAAAAAGGAGGAACGATTTCCTTATTCCGGTGACGATCGTCGAGTAGTGACGACGTACGCGTGTCGATTCTTGAGAATCTTTGTTATACTGTCGAGTCATATTTTCCGATGCGAGTGCGAATCATAGTACCACGGACACACCGTATAGTCAATCTTCCGATCCATAAGGAATCGAGGAGATTGCGGACTCTGATGGGACCGATTAACTTTGAGATTGAGAAGTGGTACGACGTAACGTCGTCGCCATCTTATCGAGACGATCCTCCCGGTAAAACCGAGGACGGATATTCTATTGTTACGAACGGTTATCTCGGTGTCCTCTTTAGTAGGTACCGAGAGAATTCACATACGAGGTAAGGAGACTGACTCTGATGCGGTAATGCCGAGGATTACGTTTAGTAATACTAATCCGTCGGTTCGCTTTCAGATCTGTCTCTCATTTCTTTCTACGAACGCCACACGTGGCTTCGTAACCGAGCAAGGAGCGAGACACGTATAAACGTGTAATTCACGGAGAAGATACCTATGTGTATCTCTGTGCTAATTGCGCACATCTTGAGATGAACGTTCATGACTTTCTTTCTTTCTTTCTTTCTTGTGGAAACGAGCGTGATAGTATTTTCTATCTCTTTCTTTTCTTTTCTTTGTTAACAATCGAGCGCTCGATCACTGCGTATGCGACCTTGCAAGGTATATTTCGTATTTCTTTTGTATTCATTGCGATATTACTGTGACCGAGAATCAGATCAATCTTTGATATGACAACGTGTTGGTACAACCGACCGTTTCTATCTTTCTTAACGGAACAACATTCTTTCTTTCAAGATATTGTAAGATTGACAAGTGCTAATCTGTCGATGCGACTAACGTAACGAGCTGTGATTAATCCAATTTAGTTGTGATTTCAAGTACAATTCGTATTCAGAATAAGCTGTATAATTATTACGAGAGTTTATGATTCTATTACAACGGTTATAGATATTTGTATTGATATTCAAGAGATTTATGAGGTTACAGTCCACTAAGTTTCTTTCAAGATTGGTTTGTTCTCTGATTATGTGGTTTATATTATGCGTATTACGTTTATGACTTATAACTTTTATGATTGAATATAAACATGTTTTGTATAACGGATAACGCCGCTTAAAGCGCGGATATATTTCTATGTGTTAATTCTGATTGATAACTGCCATTTATGATTTGTATTCTTTATTCACATGTTTTCTTATGACTTATGTTTGTGTAAATTGATGTGTATAATTTTGTGAAGAATACTGGCAAGGTTTTGGGCAGTTTTCCTTGTCCTTGCAGTGAATACTGGTATTCTTTCGATCATTTCTGCCAAATGATTCCTTTATTTGAGATTAAAACAAGATTCAAAATTCAAAGAGAGTTGTGTCAATGTGTTGCCTCCTCACATATATATTCTATAGATCAGACTTAAGATAAGTTTGTACATAAAATTTGGTCCTTCGAGCCGGATAAATGAATCCGGACTCAGAGTTTGAGATACAGATTAAATTCAGAATTGTGAAATCAAATATAGCTTGAAAGTCGAATTGAATTATAAGGAGAATTAATATTGTTACATTCACTCAAGTAACGTCCGGATTTGAGGAGCGACACATTGAATACTTAATAGAGTGTATATCGGAACAAAGATACAGTTGTAAGGTGCGATTCGCGAGAGCCATCTTTAACTTTGACACAGATATGGAGCCTAATCAGATAATCGATCGGTTGAATCAACAACTAGTGTTGAGTCATTCTATTTCTACCGCCTATGATAACTTTGTTGGAGACGGGTTATCAAGATTTACGAAACAAAGAGTCGATTTCCACCTCTCTTTGTTACATGACACTTGGGGTTCTTTCAGTTCGGCTCACGACGCGATTCTTTTGTCTATGGTCAAGCTCTCGGATGAGAAAGGTCAGTTAATTCGGACACATTCATATTTCACGAATCAATTATTTTCAGCGACTCACATGTGTTATCTCGCGGCAGTTGAACAGATTAATTCTAGTCTTAATACCGAACAACCGAGTTTTACAGGATCTTCTACGATCCAATCTTTACCTAACGAGGTCCAAGCACCTATAGGTTATCATAGCCAACACGCACGCTTACCACGGATTAACATCCCGAAATTTGACGGCACTCCATCCGAGTGGCTTAATTTCAGAGATTTATTTTTTTCTCTTGTCCTATCGAATGTGACTTTGACAGCAGTTGAGAAACTGCAGTATTTGAAAACCAGTTTGATCGGTACGGCCGCTCATTTGATTAAGAATACAACACTTACTTCTGAGAATTTTTCTAAAGCATGGGAGTCGTTAGTATCATTTTATGACAACCCACGAATTCAAGTCAATACCGTGTTACAATCCTTGGTCAATCTCACACCTGTGAGCAAGGAATCCGCTAGTGAATTGGAAGGCTTGTACACTTCCGTTCTCCAAATCTATAGAACATTAGAAACGCTACAACGCCCCGTTGAAACGTGGGACGACTTCCTTGTTTTCATGTGACGGTTCAGAAGCTAGATTCTGAATCTGTTAAAGCTTGGGAAAATAAATTGGGATCGTCGAAGGTTCCTCCATCATGGCAGGAGTTTAACGAATTTTTGATCACTCGTCTTTTCTCTCTTCAAGCCTACGAGAAGTCTCGTAATAGCAATACCGCATCAAAACCAGTTAAGGCTACTGCCAAGGCTCATTACCAAGGAAAATCAACTGATGCTTCGTCAAGTTATGCGCCTACGTGCTTGATATGCAAGGGAAAGCATTATGTTAACAAGTGCCCGAAATACTTGGACGAAACTGTCACTTAGAAATTGGCCCTCGTAGCCAAGCACAAGCTGTGCTACAACTGTCTAGGAAGTCATCGGGTAGCAAACTGTAAAGTTACAAAACGCTGTCAGAAGTGTGCCAAGAAACATCACACAACAATCCACCGGATGGATGTTCCATCTACCAAGGAAGTAAAATCAGAACCCCAACGACAATCTGACTCTACTGGAGCAACTCAGGACAAGGCCAAGGTGCTCCATTCTGCAGTTCTTACAACCTCTTACGTTTTGTTAGCAACCGCACAGGTGTTTATAGTCTCAGAGCGGAATGAAATCCGGAAGGTTCGAGCTTTACTAGATCAGGGTTCGGAGATTTCTTTAATTTCTGAACAAGTCGTACAACAGCTTAGGTTACCTCGAGAACATTCGTCACTCTCTTTAGTCGGAATAGGTGACCAAAAATCGAATAAAACGTTTGGATGTACTTCTTTTAAGCTTAGATCACATTTCAGTTCGGATTTGATTTTGGTAATATCTGCGTATATTCTACCAAAGCTCACTACTTCCATCCCTTCGGTTGAATTGTCGCAAAATTTCTGGCCTCATTTAGAAGGCATTCAATTAGCAGATCCCGAATTCCTTTCACCAGGGTCGATTGATCTGATCTTAGGTGCTGACGTATACGGATATCTACTAGAGGATCAGCTGATCAAAGGATCAGTTGGTTCACCGGTGGCCCAAGCCACAAAGTTAGGTTGGATAGTTTCAGGTCCAACGGCACTTAATGTCTTTTCGGGTCAAAAACGAAGTTGTCATGTGTCAATTGACAGACAGCTTAACGATTTGGTACATCGGTTCTGGGAATTAGAAGAAGTTCCCTCTGCGAACACTCCAATCCTTTCGAAAGAAGACCAAGATTGTGAAGATCACTTTCTTTCGACGCATACTAGAGACGTAACAGGTAGATATGTGGTTAGACTGCCATTTAAGCTACCACCTGGAAAACTCGGAGACTCACGAGCAAGAGCTCTTCGAATAGTTACTAATCTGTCTAATCGACTCAGGAGTAACACGAATTACGCGACAGCATATTCAGATTTCATGACGGAATACGAACAGTTAAGACATATGGAAAGAGTTCCTGTCTTGCAACCTGAGCCTATATTAGCGTACTATTTACCACATCATGGCGTTTGGAGAGAGCATAGCCTTATTACAAGACTTAGAGTTGTATTCAACGGTTCAAGTCTTACGACGACCGGCGTGTCCTTAAATGATATATTACATACAGGAGCTAAATTACAAATTGATTTGTTTGACGTGCTCTTATAATTTCGACTTTTTCTTTATGTTTTCATAGCTGATATAGAGAAGATGTTCCGACAAATCGGGGTAAATCCCGTAGATTGGGACTTTCAACGAATATTCTGGTTAGATTCAGACCATCAGATTATTGTTTTTGTGCTTACAACAGTAACATACGGTTTAGTTTGCGCGCCTTTTCTGGCCCTGCGAACTCTTGATCAATTAGTAAACGATGAAGGGAAACGATTTCCCTTAGCTATCCCCATCATGAAAAAGGGACGATATGTGGACGACGTCCATGGAGGAGCAGATTCAGTAGAAGAAGCTCAGGAGAAGGTTGAGCAAGTAGATCAGCTGTGCATGGCGGGCGGCTTTAGATTACAAAAATGGATGAGCAATCATCCAGCTATTCTAGATAACATACCGGATGAGAGGAAGATAACCTCTCATTCAATTCAGATTAAAACTGACGCTACAGTTCATGTTCTAGGCTTAACCTGGAACGCGATGTCGGATACGTTTCAATTCACGTTAGAGCTTCCCAACACGGGAGCAGTTACCAAGCGCGGTATTCTATCGACTATGGCTAAGTTTTTCGACCCTATGGGTTTCTTGTCTCCAATTACTATTTCAGGAAAGATCTTTATTCAAGAGTTATGGTCTATCAAACTGGATTGGGATGACCCTTTACCAGAGGATAAGTCCGTAAAATGGACAGAGTTCGTTGATCAACTAAGAGATATGCCGAAATTTGACTTTCCGAGATGGATAGGAACGAAATCAGATTCTAATGTTGAGCTTTACGGTTATAGCGATGCATCTCAGCAAGCTATGGCGGCAGTTGTATACACAAGAGTGGTGTCGATTGACGGAAAGATTACTACTCACTTTATTGCAGCTAAAACAAAGGTGGCACCGTTGAAGAAACTCACAATTCCACGCTTGGAGTTAACAGCAGCGGTCTTACTCGTAAAATTTGTATCTCACATACTGAGAGTGATGGAACTAGATAAGGTTCCCGTTTTTCTAAATACAGACTCAGCCATCGCGCTAACATGGATCCAAGGACATCCGTCCAAATGGAAGGAGTTCGTACAGAACCGAGTTCTTTTCATTCAAAAAACATTGCCTGACGCAATCTGGGTGTTCATTCCTGGGAAAGATAACCCAGCGGATTTGGCTACAAGAGGACTAACACCCAAACAGTTATCAGAATCCACAACATGGTGGACTGGACCTTGTTGGCTTTCGCAGGATCCATCTACTTGGCCGAATGAATCATTTTCAATTTCACCAGAGGACGGGTTGGAAGAACGACCGTCCCGGGTAACGACTACCCTCACATCGAAATCTCCAAAATTGTGGGGTTTGGTAAACAACTACTCAAACCTAAATCGACTAATCCGAATTACTGCGCTCTGCAAAAGGGTACTCAAACGATTTCGGGGGATCTCTGAATCCTCATTGACTTATTCGTTAACAACGACTGAATTGAATGAAGCAAAACTGTTCTGGATTAAAACTGTGCAGCATGTTTACTTTTCTCATGAGATTAAGGCTTTGTCTTCAGGACGAGACTTATCTAATTCAAACGGAATATTGAGTCTTACTCCAAGACTAGATTCAGACGGACTCTTAAGGGTGGGAGGACGTCTTGAGAATTCCTCTTTGCCCGAAACTGCTAAACATCCTTATATCTTGCCGAGACATTCCCCCCTAACGACATTGATCATAGCGGACGCTCACAAGCGTACACTTTATGGAGGCGTGCAAGATACGCTCGCTTTCATAAGAAATCATTACTGTATAGTAGGAGGCCGAGCTCCCATTCGGTCTTTTATCGTTAAGTGTGTTAGATGCGCCAGATTTCGACAATCTAGGGCACGGCAAATCATGGGGCAACTCCCAGCGGAGAGATTGACCCCTTCGAGACCTTTCCTACACACCGGAGTTGACTACGCGGGTCCTTTTGTGGTAAAGACGTGGAAAGGAAAAAACGCTAAGACGTACAAGGCGTACATTGCTCTCTTTGTGTGCTATTCCACATCGGCGATTCACTTAGAGTTGGTCACCGATTATTCGACAGATGCCTTCATGGCAGCGTATAAACGATTTACAGCGCGACGTGGAATTTGTGCTACTTTGTCTAGTGACTGTGGTACAAATCTTAAAGGCGCAGATGTTCAATTGCAGAAACTCTTCTCTGCCTCCACAAAGGAGTTCGGAGAATTAGCCTCACTACTGGCAGAAGACGGAACACAGTGAAAGTTCAATCCACCTGCGGCCCCGCATTTCGGCGGTAAGTGGGAAGCTGGTGTCAAATCGGTAAAAAAGCATCTTAAACGAGTTGTTGGTGAGCAGTTGCTCACCTATGAAGAAATTACCACATGGTTGGCTCAAATCGAAGCGGTACTGAATTCTCGACCTCTTTGCCCTCAGTCAGACGATCCAAGCGATCAGTCTGCCTTAACTCCTGGTCACTTTCTTACAGGTCAAGCGTTAGCTACTATCCCCGAACCAACACTGGAAGGGATTAAGATTTCACATCTTTCACAATGGCAGCTACTTTGAAAAATGTTGGAAGACTTTTGGAATCAGTGGTCGCGAGAATGTCTTCATCGATATCTCGCTATTCACAAATGGAACAAGGTAGCTCCTTCAATCAAGGAAGGTTCATTGGTACTGGTGGTGGATGAAAGATATCCTCCCCCCAAATGGCCTTTAGGGCGTATCATTCAAACACATCCTGGAAAGGACGGACATACGAGAGTCGTAACGGTTCGCACGCAGGTGTCAACACTCAAGAGACCTATCACTAAGATCTGCCCACTTCCTATCAATACAGAAACGTTGTAGTTTAGTTTGTTAACCAAGTTAACGAAGGCGGGCGGTAATGTTCAGAAAAGGTAGTGTTAATCGAAAGAGTTACCGACCGAAAGGCGGTAAAGCAGAGATCATAAATCGAATCGGATGGCTCTCGTGAACGCACCACGAAAGGCGGGCGGCGCCACCTCCTGGCTCGCTTCGCTAGAAATTAGACAAGTCGGAACGGGTGAACTCGGAATGTTCATACGAAAAAGGAGGAACGATTTCCTTATTCCGGTGACGATCGTTGAGTAGTGACGACGTACGCGTGTCGATTTTTGAGAATCTTTGTTATACTGTCGAGTCATATTTTCCGATGCGAGTGCGAATCATAGTACTACGGACACACCGTATAGTCAATCTTCCGATCCATGAGGAATCGAGGAGATTGCGGACTCTGATGGGACCGACTAACTTCGAGATTGAGAAGTGGAACGACGTAACGTCGTCGCCATCTTATCGAGACGATCCTCCCGGTAAAACCGAGGACGGATATTCTATTGTTACGAACGGTTATCTCGGTGTCCTCTTTAGTAGGTACCGAGAGAATTCACATACGAGGTAAGGAGACTGACTCTGATGCGGTAATGCCGAGGATTACGTTTAGTAATACTAATCCGTCGGTTCGCTTTCAGATCTGTCTCTCATTTCGTTCCACGAACGCCACACGTGGCTTTGTAACCGAGCAAGGAGCGAGACACGTATAAACGTGTAATTCACGGAGAAGATACCTATGTGTATCTCTGTGCTAATTGCGCACATCTTGAGATGAACGTTCATGACTTTCTTTCTTTCTTTCTTTCTTGTGGAAACGAGCGTGATAGTATTTTCTATCTCTTTCTTTTCTTTTCTTTGTTAACAATCGAGCGCTCGATCACTGCGTATGCGACCTTGCAAGGTATATTTCGTATTTCTTTTGTATTTATTGCGATATTACTGTGACCGAGAATCAGATCAATCTTTGATATGACAACGTGTTGGTACAACCGACCGTTTCTATCTTTCTTAACGGAACAACATTCTTTCTTTCAAGATATTGTAAGATTGACAAGTGCTAATCTGTCGATGCGACTAACGTAACGAGCTGTGATTAATCCAATTTAGTTGTGATTTCAAGTACAATTCGTATTCAGAATAAGCTGTATAATTATTACGAGAGTTTATGATTCTATTACAACGGTTATAGATATTTGTATTGATATTCAAGAGATTTATGAGGTTACAGTCCACTAAGTTTCTTTCAAGATTGGTTTGTTCTCTGATTATGTGGTTTATATTATGCGTATTACGTTTATGACTTATAACTTTTATGATTGAATATAAACATGTTTTGTATAACGGATAACGCCGCTTAAAGCGCGGATATATTTCTATGTGTTAATTCTGATTGATAACTGCCATTTATGATTTGTATTCTTTATTCACATGTTTTCTTATGACTTATGTTTGTGTAAATTGATGTGTATAATTTTGTGAAGAATACTGGCAAGGTTTTGGGCAGTTTTCCTTGTCCTTGCAGTGAATACTGGTATTCTTTTGATCATTTCTGGTAAATGATTCCTTTATTTGAGATTAAAACAAGATTCAAAATTCAAAGAGAGTTGTGTCAATGTGTTGCCTCCTCACATATATATTCTATAGATCAGACTTAAGATAAGTTTGTACACATAACTATAAAGTATTCTCTACTCTAACAATAATTGTATGATTATAATTGTAACTTATCTTTAATTGTACGTACAGTTTTATACCAACTATTCTTTGTTTTAACAAAAAGACTGTTCAATATATCAGAAATTCACTGCTTTATACCCAGATAGCCAAACCTGAGCAGCAGATTCTGAGCAGAGTCTGTATTAAATTTTTGGTATCAGAAAGGCAACAAATTTCACTCAGAAACTGCGCTATCAGACGATGTTGTCAAACTGTAGCCAGAAATGCGACAGAGCCTGCTGACAGGCAATGTGAGCAGATTGGCAGCAAAAACCGCGCAGAGCCTGCACACATAACTTGGCAGCAGATTGACGATAAAGATCGAGCAGAGCCTGCGCGCATTTGACCTGAGAACAGAGTGGCAGCAAAAACCGAGCAGGATTTGCGTAATGTAATCTGGTGGCAAATAGGCATGTAAAAATCTAGCAAAATCTGTCGTACCGCGGGAATTTTGACAGACCGACGTGCTCAGAATTCGCCAGTCATACATGCGACTCTGCGAGAGGCTCTTCGAAGGGCCACAGAAGGACACTGCAGGAACAGGAGCTCGATTCCTGAATTTATTTGAAAGAGAACGTACGCGAAAATTCTGCTCTTACAGAAAAGTTGAAGCTGATTGACTAAGAGTCATACGAGAGCCAATCAACTTGCAATTTTTCTGTAGGAGCAGAATTTTCGTATACATTTTCTCTTTTGAATAAATTCAGCCCCAGGACACGCAGTCCACGCGGTTCATGCGGTGCTATGGTGAGCGGCGCAAAGATTCGCCGCGATCTATGGAGCGACAAGCAGCGAGCAGAAGATGACGCTACGACTCGAACGTCACTACCACTAGTACCACGACTGAACACAAGGAAGATTTCACACACCAGGAAGATCCTACGCACCAGAGGAGAATCATATAGCTACACACCAGGAAAATTCTACACATCAGGGATACTATCTTTTCCTGAAGAAGGAAAAGAAAACGGCACTTTTCAGCGCTCATTTTTTAATTTTAAAACAGGAACTCTCGGTTTGCAATCATAAGCCCATATATATATGTAAAAAGTTGATTATGGACAAAGTCTGCTCGGTTTTTTCTGCCAATCTGTTCTCAGGTAGTGCGCGCAGGCTCTGCTCGGTTTTTGCTGCCAATCTGCTGCCAGGTTATGTATGCAGGCTCTGCGCGGTTTCTGCTGGCAATCTGCTTACATTGCCTGTCAGCAGGCTCTGTCGACAGAACACGAGCTTAATGCGGACACAGATGGCTATGGTTTTGGTGTGGGATTCTGATCAAATTTGCTGCCAATCTGCGCGCATACTGCTAACATTTTGCTATCTGGGTATAAAGCAAATAACAGTTTATGCTTTTTATTGAGTTTAAATACTGACGTCTTGTGACATCTCACGTACATAATCAGCACTATTTAGAGATTTACCGACTGCTAGAAAGAAACTAGCGGAAGCTCACTCCCGCTTCCGCTCTCTGTTCTCTCGTGTGAGCCACAGCGCTTGGATCTCTTCGTATATTTGTAAGCAATTATAATTTTGCGATTATAACAAGCATCCATTTGTTATTCTACTAAATCGAAGTCATCGTGTAATAAACGCTGATTTTCTTATATTCCAACTGGACGCCAGCAGTCATTACCCTAGATACTCCACAACCTCGTAACAGGTTATGGGCCCAGTGCACGTGTCAAGTAAAGCACGTTAACTAATGTAAATGGCAGAGCTCAAGGCATTTAGTATCCATAAGTTTAATGGACAGAACTATCAGTTATGGAAGAGACAAATGGAGATATACAGGGTGATTCAGAATAAGTATATTGTCCCGAAAATCTCACATTCTTGACGCGATTCTAAGACAATTTTTCCTCTACAAAAAATTTCCCTGAAGCTTAGGTTTTGAGTTAGCACTTTTTTAAATTTTTAAAATTAAAAAATTTTAATTTTTAAAAAATAAAACCAGTAAAATTTATAAGCAGTATACCCGGAACTACGAGTTATTAAAGTAAATAATTACCTTATCACATGTACAGGAGGTGGGCCTAGGCAAAGGCGGCTCGACTCACTGAAATTTACTGTCGCGAGCGCTTATGTGAGGCCAAGTGAGGCACCTGCTGCGATCAGCTGATTGATGCACACTTCTTTCTTTCTCTTATTTACTTAATCACTCGTCACTTACTCACTCGCGTTTCACTTTGTTCATCTAGAAGGAAGAACCGTAACACACGCGGTAGCGCAACACACAACAAACGCGTTATCACGCCATGTGTCAAGAGACACGGTAACGGCCGATAGTGTCTTGCGCCAAGTACACGCGGAGCGAGACAACCCCGTAACTTTTTTACGCGACGTGATGAGTTGCGATTTACTTGGCAAGCAGTCGACCGATTTTTGGTTATGTTATTGTTGTGTTGCACTCGGTGACCTCGGTGTGCACTCGCCCTGCGTGCGGAGAGCTGGAGGGAGTACACCGGAGTGCACACCAAGGTCACCGAGTGCAACACAACAATAACATAACCAAAAATCGGTCGACTGCTTGCCAAGTAAATCGCAACTCGTCACGTCGCGTAAAAGAGTTACGGGGTGGTCTCGCTCTGCGTGTACTTGGCGCGAGACACTATCGGCCGTTACCGTGTCTTTTGATACATGGCGTGATAACGCGTTTGTGTGAGTTGCGCTGCAGCGTGTGTTACGGTTCTTCCTTCTAGATGAACAAAGTGAAACGCGAGTGAGTAAGTGACGAGTGATTAAGTAAATAAGAGAAAGAAAGAAGTGTGCATCAATCAGCTGATCGCAGCAGGTGCCTCACTTGGCCTCACATAAGCGCTCGCGACAGTAAATTTCAGTGAGTCGAGCCACCTTTGCCTAGGCCCACCTCCTGTACATGTGATAAGGTAATTATTTACTTTAATAACTCGTAGTTCCGGGTATACTGCTTATAAATTTTACTGGTTTTATTTTTTAAAAATTAAAAAAATTTTTTAATTTTAAAAATTTAAAAAAGTGCTAACTCAAAACCTAAGCTTCAGGGAAATTTTTTGTAGAGAAAAAATTGTCTTAGAATCGCGTCAAGAATGTGAGATTTTCGGGACAATATACTTATTCTGAATCACCCTGTATATGGCAGATAATAAGCTTATGCCGTATATTCTAGGTGAGGTGCCACGTCCGACCGTGAACCCTGAGGCTTGGTTAGAGAAAGATCGCGCGGCACAAACTTTTCTAATGCGAGGTCTAGAGTTGGAGCAGCTGAAATATACGACTGACTGCACGACCTCCGCACAAATGTGGGCACGACTAAAGGCAGTGCACGCAGAGAAGAGCAACCAATCTGTGCAGGTATTGCTAGACAGATTCATTAATTGTAAAATGGACGAAGAAGAGAAAATGGCTGATTACATAGCCAGAATGACCGGCTTGGCGCAGAGGTTGAAAGATATGGATCTGGAACAAAAGGATCCCGTGGTGATTGCGAAGATACTAGGAAGCCTACCAGCGAAGTACGACAACATTAGAATTGCATGGTACGCTGTCCCAAGGAAAGATCAAACCATCGAAAGACTCACTAGTAGTAAGGGGAAAGCCATGGCCCGTCAAAACAAACCCCCACCACCGACCCCTCCGGCGCCGGGGGCGTGGCCAGTCTGACCACGTGACGTCTGGGGGCTCTGAATGGCTGACGCAAGAGGGGATGGGGTAATTGTTAATTAAATGGCGCGTTTTGATTGCAGAGCCATGGCTTCCCCGGGTTCTGATTCGCTTTCCCCCTAACCTGTCTGGGGGGCATTTTGGGTTGCGTGGCAAAGATCGCGGAGTTTTGGAGTAGCACGTGGTGGACGACGCTGAGGCAGCACGACAATATGGCGGAGGTCGAAGAGAGATTTCCAGAGTCACTACGAGAGGGAGGGAGGGGGGAGAAATAGGAATGGACATGGTCGCTTCTCTTCGCGTTGCGAGGCACGTGGCTGCAAGTGGTTCCTTTGAGAGGGAGGAAGGGGAAGGTTCGTTCTGTTACGTGACTATTCCGTTTTAGAAGAAGTATTCTGAAATGTAAGAGAAAAAGGAATAAAGAGAAATAGACGGGTGTTAAAGTTACAGAAAATGTTTTATTACATTGAAAACTTTATAGGAGAATAATACAATTCAGTTGTTTATACAGTAAAGTTGTAGAAAAATTATTCAAACAATATTATTATTATAAAAATCATGATCGGCGATTCGTCAAAATTATACGTCGGATTTTGTTGAAGCGCAGCGACGTTAATTCTAAAAATACTATATTAAAATACATATCGAAGAAAGTTAGATCACTTAATTGAGTACGTACATTACGCTCGATGTTGTTGAAATTTCCTCTAAGCGTTAGTTTCACAATATCATCATTTATGTATTTTCTAGGGAGACTCATTTCTATTTCGTTAATTACATAACGCGCACAATTGTTAACACTATTCGCCACAGATTTTAAATGTAATAAATGCGCATCAATGCATTTCGCAATGTTTCTCAGTCCAAGAAATGTAGGCTTCTGCATCACAATCGCCACAGCATACGTTTTCCCTTTCTTTGCTGGCGGAGAATCTGCAGCCTCTACGTCTCTTGTTCTATGTTCCTCGCCACCGGAAGTTACCAAAGAAGTATTCTCTTCGTTTTCCTTATATGCCACCAATATAGACCTTGCTCCTTAGGCCGTGATAAAGTTGATGGTAATATTGTTAATGGAGATGGAGTTCGGTTTTTATTTGGTTTCTCTACTTAAATATTCGTTTGTGAGTCCCATGTTATCTTGAAACTGCTGCCATGATTTCTCGTCGAAACAAACTCCGTCCGCGTGGTTGCCGGTCAATTTTACCTGCGGCACGAAGACTCTCTTGTTTGTTGTTTGCAATCCCACGTCAATCCTCTTCGTATGGAAAGCGTTGAGTCCATACGGTGTCGACAGCAGCATGTGATAATGTTCGTTTCCTCCAACGAAATCACGTCATTTTGTCAGGAATATCGCGAATGACACGTTTTTCAGAATTATTAGCGTCTTTATAACTGGCCATTATACTTATTTCTTCGTAATACTGGCTGACACTAATCGAAGACAGGTGAGTGTGGTGTACTTTTTCACTGGCGATGTCGCTTCGAAGGATGAGACTCAAGTGAATTTGACTTCGTGACACTAGTCAAAACGTTAACTTCTTCTGCGTCGTTTTAGAAAAATTAGCCTGCGCGCGCAGATAAAAATCAGAAAAATTTAGATTTTTTTAGATTTTTCTAGAAGTCTTCATGAAATAACTTAAATTATTTACAAGATAAAGATTAAACTACAAATTATGTTTCTAAGTTGTACAGTGTCATAAGAGAAGTTGTTGTTAAAGAAATCGGCCAAAAATTTATACAAGAAATAAAATAGTTAAAAATTTTAAAAATTTTAAAGTTTATCATACGAAGTAAGTAATGTGAAACAGTTTAAAAATTTTTTCAGTAATAAATAAACAAAATAAATTAAACCAATCCTTTTCTATGGTAAGTCAATAAACCAATAAACATTTTAGAACAAATTGGCCTGTGCGCCTCCTTTAAAATATTTCTACGAAATAAAGCAATAAATTCTTCAAATTATATGATAAAATATGACAAAGTAAAAATTTTTTAATGCAAGACTCTTTTGTAAGTCCTTACATAGATTTTTTGTGAGCAAGGCAGATAAGAGTTTATTTATGGGGTAAGACAATTTTTCTCGAAAAATTTCTCCATGCAGGAAACATTAAGCTTTTTTTTTTATGGTAAGTCAATAAAGCAATAAACATTTTAGAACGAATTGATCTGTGCGTCACCTTTAAAATATTTCTACAAAATAAAGCAATAAATTCTTCAAATTATATGATAAAATATAACAAAGTAGAAATCATTCAATGGAAAGCTCTTTTGTAAGTCCTTACATAGATTTTTTGCGAGGAAGGCAGATAAGAGTTTATGAGGTAAAACAACTTTTCTCGAAAAATTTCTCCATGCACAAAACATTAAGTCGATCCTTTTTTTTATCGTGTCAATAAAGCAATAAACATTTTAGAACAAATTGGTCTATTCGTCACCTTTAAAATATTTCTACAAAATAAAGCAATAAATCCTTAAAATTATATGATAAAATATAACAAAGTAGAAATTATTCAATAGAAGACTCTCTTGTAAGATCTTCTATAGATTTTATGTGAGCAAGACAAAAAAGAGTTTATGAGGTGTCTTACCATGCACAAAACATTAAGCCAATCTTTTTTATGAGTCACCAACAAAATATTCCTACGAAATGAGACAATAAATCCATCAAATTATATGATAAAATATATCAACAGTAGAAATTATTCTATGGAAGACTCTCTTTTGCAAGTCCTTACATAGATTTTTTGTGAGTAAGGCCAATAAAGGTTTATGATATAAGACAACTTTTTTCACGAAAACGTTTTTCGCGTACGAAGGGAAATGGAAAGATTCGAGTTTGTTCTCGAATACCATAGTTGAAAAATTTTTACTCCCACCTCTCTAAAGATTTTTTAAAACGTTTTCAATTATCTATAAAAAGGCTGAAACGAAAAAGTTAAGAGTTAGTTCTACGTCCAAGCTTCGAGTCGTCTAGTACGCTCTTAGTAAGGAAACTAACACTTTAATAACGTGTAATCGAAAACATGTCGCTTCGTCAACGTTTAGAGCGCTTCGTTAAACTCGGCTGCATTATAGCTAAACAAGCAAATGCAGCCGAGCAATTCGTGTCCGCGCTGACCGATAACGATGAAGCGAATTATCGCGTTCTTGGACGTTTCGTGGAGTGGTGCCCGAGCAATTTGTTATGTGTTTTGGAGCAACAAGGACTGTGCAGAGGTGACGAGAGATCGTTATATCTCGTTACTGCGGTGATTGAAGCGAGGCAGGCATATAGGCGTACGGAGGAAGATCCAGTGGGGCTTATAGCTGCCTTTGTACGTCGCAACACCGAAGGAGGGGGTAAGTGTTTAAAATAAAAAATTATACCTTAAAATTCTTTAAGTAACGATTAGTGTTAAAATTTTGTAAAATTTAATAGCGAGGATCCCCGTAGCGCATGTGCGTCCGTTCCCTGTGCGGGGACAGAGACGTCGAGCGGAGGAGGACATAGCCGCGGCTGCAGTACCAGCACGTAAGTTAGAAAAACAAAATAAATTAGTTATTTAAAAACGAATATCACTAATATAAAATTTTTTGTAGGGAGAGCTAGAATCGTGGCACCACCTGCGCAGAACGTTGACATACCCGTCATAACGTTATCCGGTAAGAAACGTTATTTAATAATAACACGTGGTTAACTTTTATAATATTTGTATAATAATAAAACAAATATAATTCTGTTTTAGATTCAGAGGAGGAGGAAGAGGAAGAGGAGGTGCAAGTAGAAGAACAAGTAGAAGAAGAAGAAGAAGAAGAAGATGATAAAGAAGACGACATCGCTGATGGCACGCCAAGCACGGTCAATTTACTGACAATTCCAGGTGGACCACGTAAGTTTTTAAAAAGTTTAAATAAAAATTTTTATCGGATAATTTAGATAAAAAATAACGAAATGTTTCATCTTAGTAGAAAATGTGGGTAGAAACAACCCCTTTCCACAAATAAATGCCTGGATCGAAAGGGAGGTGGAGGAGGAAAGGAGAGTGCTGCGAGAACAGCAGCAACAACAACAGCAATAACATGACGATAATGCAGAGGAGGCGAAGGAAGAGGCAATGGAGAACGAAGAAGAAGAGTTAGAAGAAGAGGAAGAGGTAGAGGAAGGGGAGGAGGAGGAGGAGGAGGTGGCTGAAGAGGAGGAGGAAGAAGACGATGATGATAATAATGATGATAATAATGCTGCTGCTGATGAGGAAGATGAAGATGGAGATGATGACAGATACTATCCTATCGAGCACGAAGGTAATAATATTTTACTATTAAACTTTTAATTCAATTATTTTTCTCAGTAATCACGAGTAATTCTTTCCGATTAGATGTTTCATATTCGCCTGATCAACCTTTGTCTCAGGATAATTTGTAAAAGAGACAAAGGTAAAAGAACATTCTTTGACGTCCTACGGTACCGATAAAAGCAACTAAAGGTAAGTTACTTTAGTATGTTTTATCGTAGGCGTGTAAAAAATAACTGTAAACATAATATAAATCAATATTATAGGAGATTAATTAAGTTTTGTTTAATTTTTCAGTACAATATGGTGGCCGCGCTAACCGTCCTGCTGACGCCGACACTGATGATCCAACAACACAGAGTGCGAGCGAGACGGAGAACACTCCCGCTGAAGATGTTCCACACAATTCCTAGGAGAGCACCGAGGATGTGGAGCATCGTCATCAGGATCAGCAAGAACAGGAGGTGCACGAACAACAGCATCAGCAGCAGCAGCAGCAGCAGCAGCAGCAGCAGCAGCAGCAGCAGCAGCAGCAGCAGCAGCAGCAGCAGCAGCAGCAGCAGCAGCAGCAGCAGCAGCAGCAGCAGCAGCAGCAGCAGCAGCAGCAGCAGCAGCAGCAGCAGCAGCAGCAGCAGCAGCAGCAGCAGCAGCAGCAGCAGCAGCAGCAGCAGCAGCAGCAGCAGCAGCAGCAGCAGCAGCAGCAGCAGCAGCAGCAGCAGCAGCAGCAGCAGCAGCAGCAGCAGCAGCAGCAGCAGCAGCAGCAGCAGCAGCAGCAGCAGCAGCAGCAGCAGCAGCAGCAGCAGCAGCAGCAGCAGCAGCAGCAGCAGCAGCAGCAGCAGCAGCAGCAGCAGCAGCAGCAGCAGCAGCAGCAGCAGCAGCAGCAGCAGCAGCAGCAGCAGCAGCAGCAGCAGCAGCAGCAGCAGCAGCAGCAGCAGCAGCAGCGCCGCCGCCGCCGCCGCCGCCGCCGCCGCGCCGCCGCCGCCGCCGCCGCCGCCGCCGCCGCCGCCGCCGCCGCCGCCGCCGCCGCCGCCGCCGCCGCCGCCGCCGCCGCCGCCGCCGCCGCCGCCAGAGGTCGGTGAATTTAATTACTTAGACTTAGTGGCGGAAAACTCGCGTAGATTTAGAAATTTCCGGATACTCGGTAGAGAAGCTAGTTTTAGAATACGGGCGATACCGAAAGGTGCCGATACTGTGCGCTGGTTAGAAAACGCGTTCCGCGAAATTTACGAGTATGCGTTACGTTTGACCGGGCCGCGGCATTACGTAGGATTACACGGAAAAAACAGTATGGTTGACTCAACTAAAATCTGGTTAGCACAACCAGATTTATGTGTGAGTCAACCATACTGTTTTTTCTGTGTATCTTTTGATTCGGCGGAACTAACGCACGGTCCGGCGGGGCTATCTTTTCGTCCGGTAAGAGACTTAACTCCCGAGGATATATGGGGACTCGTGAGTTCGGTTGCTCAAAGTTCCGGAGGAATTGACATCGCGCAAACTTTCGTCGTGCGTGTTTTCAACGTCGCGACGCCCGCGGGTCGGGGACGGCAGTCAAATAAATTAACACGTGAGGACGTCGCCAAGCGATCGATTTTACAAATCACCAACGCCGATAATTTGTGTCTCCCTCGGTCTATCGTAGCGGCGCGTATTTATCAGGAACGCGGTAATCTTCGCACGGGAGAGTTGCACGAAAGGTGGAATTGTGTAAGACGCAAAAATTCCGTACTCCAGCGCGAGTTAGCACAGGAACTAACGAGGAACGCGGGCGTTACGATTCCCGAAGAGGGATGTGGAATTTGCGAAATCGAGCGTTTCCAACGTTTTCTCGCGGCCGAAAATATTGTCATAGTAGTATATAATTTTAGTACCTTCGGTCGCGGCGAGAATCCGATGTGCGACGGCTGCGAGTTACTCGCCTCGTTAGGACGCGAATCTGCGTATCGATTAAATATATTTTATTTAGAACAATCACTTTAACGCAATATTAAGCCTGAAAGGTGCGGCCGGTTCTCGCGGAGGCTATTGCGTTGCGTGCAACGTGGGCTATCGTCCAGATAAAGGGGAGCATCGTTGTTTCCAAAAATGTCCACGTTGTTACGCCACGCCACCGTGTGAGAATCTCGAGGCGGAGATTGTTAGGTGTGAAGCGTGTAATCGCGCGTTTTTCGGTAACTCGTGCTTCGTGCGTCATCGTGCGCAAAGATCTTACGACGAAAAATCGCTCGCAAGTGTCTGCAGTTCCGTACGAATTTGCGATGATTGCGGACGATTTGTCAAAAGAGGTTCACGGCACAAATGTGGCGTTTCATTTTGCAAGACGTGTTGTTCGTTGCAGTCCGCGAATCATCTATGTTTTATGCGGCCTCTTCGTCGCAATACCGTAGTCGAAGACCCAGGTGAGGGAACGAGTACTATGACGGCACGGGGAGAGGCGACGCATGGAAACGTAAATGTCGACGCGGATGCAGCTAACAATCGTAGCAAAAGAGATCGCGTCGCATTCGTGTTTTACGATTTTGAAACGCGACAAGACGAGACGCTCGAAAATGTTAAAATTCACGTGCCGACTCTCTGCGTCGCGCAACAAATTTGCGAAACGTGCGCCGCGATAGACGACGAGTCGGCGCGATGTCGCTGGTGTGGGGTGCGAGAGTTCGTGTTCCATCGCGATCCGGTAAAAGAGTTTGTCGATTTTGCGACGCGATCAACTAAATATTTTAAACAAATTATTTGTATCGCGCATAACGCGAAAGCGTTCGACGCTCAATTTATTTTAAAATATTTAGTGAAAAAATCCGTAACAAAAGAACATCCGCAAGTAATTTTAAACGCAACAAAAATAGTCGTGATGACGGTCGGTCATACAAAATTCATTGACAGCGTTAATTATATGCCGATGCGTTTATCTGATTTGCCTAAAGCTTCCGGGCTGAAGGATACATCGGATAAAGGCATCTTTCCGCATTTATTCAACACCCGCGAAAATCAAAATTATATCGGACCGATACCTGATACACGATACTTTTCTCCCGAACATATGAGACCGGAAGAACGCGAACGGTTTCTTGCGTGGCACGCGGAAATGTCGCGCAATAATTACGTTTTCGATTTTCGACGAGAAATAGTCCGGTATTATCGCAACGACGTAATTATTTTTCGACGAGCGTGCATGGTTTTCAGAAAGATTTTCTTTGAACGCGGGAACGTGTGCTCCTTCGAGGAATGCACGACTATCGCTTCCACGTGCATGAAAGTTTTTCGCAAGAACTTTCTGCGTAAGGAAGAAATAGCAGTCATTCCGGCGGGGGGGATACAGATACGCCGATAATCAGTCGCGAAAAGCTCTGCAGTGGCTTGTGTGAACGGAGCGCGAGCTCGGGCATCCCATAATTCACGCAGGGCGAGGGCGCGAGCATAAAATCAACGGCACGCGCGTTGATGGATATTACGAGACGCAGACCAATGACGACGACGACGACGACGACGTCGACAACAACGAGACGCGACGATACGTTTTTCAATTTCACGGGTGCATTTGGCACGGGTGTCCAACATGTTATCAGATCAATCGCGATAAACCGCTTTCAACTGCGAATCGCGAGGACACGATCGACACGCGCTACGAGCGAACTCTTGCGATGACACGTCGTCTCCGAAGAAAGGGGTACCTCGTGATGGAGATGTGGGAGTGCGCTTTTGACCGCGAGTTAAGCGAAAATCAGGCGAAGAAAGATTTTTTTAAAAATCATCCGTTGCTCAAACTCACGCCTCTCGATCCTCGCGACGCGTTTTACGGTGGACGGACGGGTAATATCGCCACTTGTTGCGAAATTCAGGGTACGGAGAAAATACGCTACGTGGACGTGTGTTCACTGTACCCTTACGTGTTGAAAACCGGTGCTTTCCCGATCGGTCACCCAGATATTCTTATCGATGAAGAATGTCACACGTTAATCGGGATCGCGCCAAATTATAATTTCGATTCGGTCGAAGGACTCGTCCAATGCAGAGTACTCCCACCGCGCGATCTCTTTCACCCGGTACTCCCGTATCGCGTGCGCGGAAAATTATTGTTCGCGCTATGTCGTAGTTGTTGCAAAACGTTCTCGCAGGCCGCGTGCACTCACGATGACCCCACCGATCGTGAATTCGAGGGTACTTGGGTATCCGCCGAATTGCGCAAAGCCATCGAGAAAGGTTATCCCGTGACAAAAGTGAGCGAAATCTGGCAGTACAGAGTCGCGCGATATGACCCCGGTACTCGGCAGGGTGGTTTGTTTGCCGAATACATAAATACATTTTTAAAACTGAAACATGAAGCTAGTGGGTGACCGGGCGATTGCCAGGATGACGAGGCAAAGGAACGATACCTGCGAGAGTACGAGGAAACCGAGGGTGCCGTTCTCGACAGGAACAATATCGTTCGGAATCTTGGTCTGCGCTCGGTCGCGAAACTCTGCTTGAATTCCTTTAGGGGAAAATTCGGCCAGCAAACCAATCTGCCACAGACCGAGATCGTAAAAACATACCAACGTTTCGCGACTTTGCTCACAAGTGCCGAGCACGAGGTAACCGATATATTACCCGTCAACGACGAGGTAATGTACGTTTCGTGGCGTCTACGAAAAGAGGCGGTCGTGGCTTCCCCGTTGACGAATGTCGTGATAGCGGCGTACACGACAGCACAAGCGCGTCTGAAACTTTACGAGTATCTGGAATAGTTAGATAGGCGCGTTTTCTATTACGGTACCGACTCTTGTATGTAATTAAGTACGGGCGATCCGAACGAGTACGAATCACCTACCGGAAACTTCCTCGGCGACATGACGGACGAACTCGAGAGCTACGGCCGCGGTAGCTATATCGAGTCCTTCGTGTCAGGCGGACCGAAGTTTTACGCCTATATTGTTCGTACAGCGGACGGACGCACGGAGAAAACTTGTAAAGTAAAAGGGATAACGTTAAATTATAAGAATTCGTTGGTTGTAAATTTTAATAGCATAAGAAATTTAATAATGTCAAGAGAGAGAGTAACCCCTGATTTCCATGCACGCGTTGCCACGAGAAGGAGGAGAAGGAACGTCGGCGGGAACGGCAATAAATCTGCATTTTAGCGCAATTCGTCGCACCGCGTTTCACGAAATTGTAACTCGAGAAGAGACAAAAACGTGTGCGCCGGTATTGGTAAAACGTAGATTTATCAATAACCGTTATTCGCTTCCGTGTGGTTACGCGACGGAGTAATTAATTTCTTCCCCTCTAAGTTAGGCTAACCAGTTTTCCGTCACATAGGTAGGGTAAAATGTTCATATTTGTAAATAGTTTTTAATTTTATAAATAGTAAGTGTAAATAGCTTTTATATACATGTAATTAGAAATATAATGTAACATTATGTAAATATATTTTGTGGGCTTAAATATAAAATTTGCCATTAAATATAAATTAGTAAAGGTGTTTAGATCGACCAAACTGGCAAATTTATTAATTAAAGAACGCTACGTTTCGACGCAACTCACAAACATTCATTATTCAGACATAATGCCCAAACTACGCCGAATCTAAAACTAAACATCGGAAATCAGAGATCGCAACAATGAGTAAAACAAAATCAATTATATAAATCCAAGCTTACAATATTTATGCGTCAAACATAACAGAAGTAGAATGTACGTTAAACAGCATTATCGTTAGATATTTACAAGTCATCGCTGTGCGGTGGTAAAATTTGAAGTGAACGCCAGATAATAAAAACAAACCAATGTCGTCAGTAACAAAGGCGAGTGACGTAGAGGGGGAAAACAGAGAAGAAGGAGTCAGAATTAAGTTTCCTTAATAATATGTACATAGAGAGCGTTAAGATTCTCCGTGTCTTTTTGCAAATTAATAGTGTCATCAAATTTCTTAATATAAAACATTTCAGCCAATTCCCTCTTTCTAATCTGTCTCTCCCTGTGTATTATTTCTGGCTTTTGCCAATTAAAATCATGTCCTGAGGATGTTCGATGCTTACTAACTACAGACTGTTTACTCAAATCTTTCTTGATATCGTTTTGATGTTCCCGGAGACGTGTGCACAAATGTCTTTTCGTCTGTCCTATATACGTCGCATTGCAATTTCTACAATTGATCTTGTAAACTAATTCAGTTTGTTTAAGATCATCAATTCTATCTTTGCCTCGTTTAATTAAGCAATCTAATTTTTTAGGAATTGTAAATAACGTGTTAAGATGAAACTTTCTCAAATTGCGACATAAGTTGTCACTTAAACCTCTAATATAGGGTAAAGGTATACAGTTCTTTAAATCAAAAACTACGTTATTATCCGCGGAGCTATTAAGTGTTGTATTGCGTATTTTAAGAAGGTTTAAACGTTTGGCAACATGTTTATTGATAACTGGTTTTGGAAAACTATTGTTAATTAAAATTTCTTTAACTATTTCAATATTGCAATCGTGGAATTTATTGTCTGAAAGTAAAATGGCGCGATCTACCAAGCTTGTGATGGTGTTTAACTTGTATTTTAAGGGATGGTTAGAATGAAAGTTAATGTATCGCCCAGAGAACGTCGTTTTTCGATACCAATTAGTTATCAGTGTGCTCCCGTTCCTGATAACGGTCGTGTCAAGGAAGTTGAGAGACCCGTTCGTTTCAATTTCGTGCGTGAATTTAAGTCTGGGGTGATAATCATTAAAAACCTTCAATATCAAGCCAACACTAGCTTTAGGGACAACAGCGAAAATGTCATCAACATATCTAAAAAATATCGAGATATTAAGATTTAAGCGATCTAAGCAGAACGTCTCCAAGTCATCCATAACGATATCAGCCGCGTCGGGAGATAGAGGAGAACCCATGGGGCTGCCGAAAATTTGTTCATAAGTTGCGCCATTAAAACTGAAACTCGTGGACGATAAAATAAGATCCACGGCATGTAAAAATTGTGGTAGATTGAGATCTGTTTTCTTGGAGATGTAGACCCACCTTTTTTCAATTCCCTTTAAAACTAAATCCTTAGGAATGTTAGTGAATAGAGCCGTGACATCAAGTGAAATCAGTGTTTCATTGTCATTTATATTCTTATTATTGATAAACTTAGCAAAAGACCAGCTATCTTTAATGTGTGATTTCGGTTTAGGAATAGCAGAATGTATAATCTTTTGAAGTAGGCTAGCAACATTGTAGACCGGGCTTCCCAACGCTGAGACAATAATGCGTAAAGGGAACCCGGCCTTATGTACCTTCGGCAGACCATAGACTCTCGGTAGATTTCCATTAGTGCACTTAATTTGTCATATATAAAGTCGCTAATAATGCCATTGTCACGCCAGGATTTGACCAATTCATTAATATTAGATGTAATCTTGTTGATAGGATCCTTGTTTAATTTTTTGTAAGTCGTTAGGTCATTAAGCATTTCAGTCATTTGGTTTAAATACGAATTCTTATCCAAAATGACCGTAACTTGGCCTTTATCCGCTTTGGTGACAAGGACATCATCATTATCACGAAATCTGCGGTCGAAACGAAGCGTTCTTTAATTAATAAATTTGCCAGTTTGGTCGATCTAAACACCTTTACTAATTTTTATTACTCACTGGCGACTCAAATTCTCCTTTTTGATTAAATATAAAATTTGTCTTTAAATAAATTATGTTTTTTTCCCACCCAAAGAAATCTGGAAATAAAATATTTTTAAATTTAAAGCGTAAATAGTTTTACCATATAATTTCCCCTCACCTCTGACTTTTTTTCCTGTGATTATTTTTCTCTTCCACTTTTTTATTTTTCTCCGCGCGTGCGGAGCATCGCGTACAAGCTCGTTGATAGCGATGCTCCGCGGCTGTAAGCTGAGCGTACACGGGGTAAGCTTACACGCACCGCGGCGCGGATCAGCTGGTAAACCGCCGCGGCGCTCTTCGCTCGCGCGAGCGTATGCGGGGGTACGCTGACGCGCGCGTTCGTCGCCGCCGCCGCCGCCGCCGCCGCCGCCGCCGCCGCCGCCGCGTTGATGAGCTTATCCGGGCTGCCCTCCTGATTGCAACGGTAGAATATTCTTGAAAGGGATAAGGGAGGGGGAAATTATCAAACGGACTTATTCCTTTTTGAAGTCGCGCATGGAATTCGAGTCGATTATTTCGCAAAATGGACGTGCGCTGGAAACATCCTTGGACGTCGATCGTATGCGGGCCGACCGGCTGCGGGAAGACGATCTTTGTGAAAACTTTTCTCCGACAATTATCACGCATGTCCGACGTACGTTTCGAGAGAGTTTTGTTTTATTACGCGGAGTGGCAGGAGGCTTATCGTCAATTGCAATACGACGACGATGACGACGACGCGCACGTGAAAGAGGAAGTATCTGTACCGAAGAAAAATATAATAGAATTTCGCGAGGGTTTACCACGTCCGGAAGATGATTCCGGCGATCCGCTTTCCCCTAAATTGGTGATAATCGACGATCTTATGAGAGAATCGTCATCGAGCGACGCGATCGTGGATCTCTTTACCAAAGGCAGTCATCACAAGAATCTCAGTGTAATTCTCATCTCTCAAAATCTTTTCCATCAGAAACGCGGGCAACGCGACATATCGCGCAATGCAAATTACATCGTAGTTTTCAAGAATGCTCGCGATTGCGCCGAAATTCGCCATTTAGCGCGACAAGTCTTTCCCGACGATCCAAAGTTTCTAGAAGAGGCGTACTACGGCGCCACGTCAAGACCTCACGGATCGATTTCGAACGTGCATCTGTCCCGGTGACACGGTGAATTACGTCTACGTACCGCGTAGATCATTTTCCAACGGTCGCGTATAAAAAGCTGTGCGCTGGCGCTCGCGCGAGTCAGTCGTGTAATTTTCTCACGATGAAGGAGGAGGATAACGCGAAATCGGTCAGTGCGACGGAAAACGCCAGACGTTCGATCGGAAAGAAAAACGCCTATCTTCTCGAAGCGTTGTGTTATCTGAACAAAAATCAACGCGCGTCCTTCCTACGAACCGCGGGCGATAAGTTAGTACGGTGTATCTGCGAATGCATTTTCAATATACTCAAGGGTAACGTTCCGCTCGAACAACGTGAAAAAAATTGTCTGAGCAAATACAAAGCGACGCTGCGTCGCATCGCGACAAAACGTGGTAATTGGAAGACTAAAAGAAAGTTATTGGCACAACGAGGCGGATTCTTACCCTATATTATCGGACCTATAGTGACTGCCTTATTAACGCGGATTATCGGTGGCAGAGATTAAAATCGCGTTATGGAAAGGGCAAACAAAGTGGTTTTAATTACCACGGAAAATCTCGAAAGAATGCAACGTCAACTACTGCAACAAACTCCCTCTGCTGCGATTACCACCGGCGGAAATTCGGAGAGCGCCAATATTTCCGTGCGTACACCTGGAACCCCTCTATCGCGACTCGATGCGGAGATGTGCCGTATTCTTAATTCTCCCTTGCCGCTCGACGAGAGCGAATGGTGGAATAAGTATAAAGAGACGCTATGGCGATATCTACACTTTGCTCGAGTAAAGCGAAAGCGAAATCAGACTGACGCGCGCAATGACGAAGAAGAAGAAAAGGAAAGCGGGCAACGATACGCGAGAGGAACGTAGCGACGGCGACGACGACGACGTGTCGGACGAGACAATGACGCGCGATCTCGAAACACCTAGCAGTAATGAGGCGAAAAATGTCTCAGCCTGGCGACCCACGTACCACAAACATAATGTCGAGCTGTCGAAAAGTGTTAAAAAAATAGTGGACAGTGTACCAAAATCTTATCGTTCGCATGCTCTCTTGCTGATGAAATATTTGGTCGAGAAAGCTGTGCCGAGTAGAATTAGCTGGAACGACGTTGGAGTCGTGACTATAGACGGTAGTGTTATAAAAGATTCAAATATCAAGGACCTGATAAACGAGGCGATGCGCCATAGAAAAACCGTGAAAGCAGTGGGAAGACTTCAGTTCGCACGATTACTTCGCGTCTTGAACGTCCCCGCTGTACTTGTGAGGAATAAGAATTTATTATCCGCGTCCGCTAATTCTTTGTTATTTCGGCCTTCCGCGAGCTCCACTCCGACTGTAACGTCGACAGAGACTCCGAGAAACGCTAATTCGCCACCAGCGAGAAAAAGACGCTTGCTCGATTGGAGTAAACAGAAATGACGGTACTTGAAAAATTCTACTACGATCCGGGACATTACGCGGGCTATTCGGCAACGGAAAATCTGACGCGCGCCGCTAAACCAAATTTTTCCCGTAACGAAGTCACCCGATGTCGGCTCGAAACGCAAGACGCTTACACGCTGCATCGCCCGTCGCGCAAGAAATTTCCACGTTTACATTACACCGTAACGAATATCGACGACCTGTGGGAGGCCGATTTGATCGAACTCCGCAATCTTAAAAGTTACAACGACGGCTATACGTATCTTCTGGTGATTATCGACGTGCTTAGTAAATATGCATGGGTAGAACCGTTACGCGACAAAACGAGCAAGCACGTGACGTCGGCTTTCCAACGCGTGCTCTCGAGAAGCGACGGACGCGTACCCGTGTACTTGCAAACGGACAAGGGTAAAGAATTCGTCGGGCAAGCGCTGCAAAAGTTTCTAAAGAAAAACGACATTCGTTTTCGAGTAGCCCGCAATCCAGATATCAAAGCCACTGTCGTCGAGCGCTTCAACAGGACGTTGAAAAAGCGAATGTGGCGCTATTTCACGCATAAGAATACGCGACGTTACGTCGATGTTTTGCAGGATATCGTAAGCGCTTACAATCACACCCATCATTCCGCCATCAGAATATAGCCAGCGGTCGTCACGCAAGAAAACGCTCGTGTCGCGCGTGAAAATATAGCTCTGCGTTGGAAGAAGAAGAGGAAAAGGAAGAGGAAGAGGAAGAGAAAGACGAGGAGGAAGAGGAGGAGGAAGAGGAGGAGGAAGAAGAGGAGGAAGAGGAGGAGGAAGAGGAGGAGGAAGAGGAGGAGGAAGAGGAGGAGGAAGAGGAGGAGGAAAAGGAGGAGGAAGAGGAGGAGGAAGAGGAGGAGGAAGAGGAGGAGGAAGAGGAGGAGGAAGAGGAGGAGGAAGAGGAAAAGGAAGAGGAGGAAGAAGAGGAGGAGGAAGAAGAGGAGGAAGAAGAGGAAGAAGAAGAGGAAGAAAAAGAGGAAGAAGAAGAAAAAAAGAAGAAGAAGAAGAACGAGAAACGCAAACAAAAGGCTAAATATCGCGTCGGAGATCTCGTTCGCGTCAGAAGAGCGAAAGCCACCTTCGTGAAAAGATACGAGGCGAGGTGGAGCGAGGAAATATTTCGAATTCACCGTGTTTTCGAGTGGCGAAAACCACGCGTGTACGAACTGAGCGATTTAGCGGGCGAGGTCATAGACGGTATTTTTTACGAACAGGAATTAGCCCGAGTTGAGAAAAACTTGCGGGAAGAAGAATTTATCGTCGATCGCGTGATAAAGAGTAGGGGACGCGGCGCTAATAAGCAGGTGCTAGTTAGCTGGCGTGGATATCCCAGCAAGTTCGACAGTTGGATCCCCGCTTTGAATTTAACTTTTCTTCAAGATAAGAGACGACCAATTTCTCGTAGTTCTTCCGAGCAATAACAGTATGCGGCATTCCCCTGACAATAAAACCTCGTCGTTCATTACGGAATTACCGCAAACTCTACACTTACACGGCGAATGGGAAGTCGCGTTTAGCGAGATTCAATTTCACAGTACTTTTTACCACATACGCGGCAACTATGAAAATGACCTGTACTTTGTCGATACTAAAGAAGGGGAGAGAGACACAAAGTTAACGGCGAGGAAAGGCACAATACACCAGGGAATTTACAAAAATATCGAAGAACTTATCGGCGCGATTAATTCCACGTTCAAAGAAGTCGGCTCACATTTTTATTTGGAACGGCAAAAGGAGACTGGCGGAAAAAGCCTCCTTACCATTACCCGTGGCGAAAATGAATGCAAGCTGGTTCATCATTTTGAACGTTTCTTTTCTACAAATGCTCGGTTTAGGTGATGCTATTATAAATAACGGGAAAGGTATATACTATAGGAAGCTCACGGCATCTAAACCTAATTCTAAAGATATTTTCACAGCGACTTATATTACACTCGGTTTTTATAACGCCAAAAAAACACGCGAATAGGGTTTCTATTCTATCGAACCTTATAGTTTGCAGCGCGGTATTCCAGATAAACTGTTCGTTTATTGCGATATTTGCGAACCTTACATAATCGGCGATGTGCAAGCGCCTCTTTTTCGAATAGTGCCAGGCGAGACGTACGGCCATAATCACGCGGACGCGTACGGTACGAATCAGATGAAACGTTTTTCCCCGCTGCATTATATCACATTACGGCAAACAAATTTCCGCAGGATTGAAATAGATATAAAAGATCAACTCGGAAAAAATATACCATTCGAATCCGGGACGCTGACGGTGACATTGCACTTTAGACGTTTCCAGTAATATAACGCGGCGTCGTCGATATAAGTGTGAGAGTAAATATAAATTCTGCGCAATGGAATACGAATATTTCGAATCACAGAGCGGACGGGGAGGAGGAATTCCACGAGTTTTCGTCGGGACGGCTTATCAACGAGGACATGGAATCGGCAGTTTTCTCGGAGGATTATTCAGGAAGGTACTTCCTTACCTAAGTAGAGGAGTGCGCGCGGTCGGTAAAGAAGCTTTACGCACGGGTATCAATGTGATGGAAGATGTAGAAAATAATATACCGACTAAGGACGCGATCAAAACGCGCTTCAAGGAATCGAGTGGAAATCTTAAAAGAAAAGCCAGAGAAAAGATAAGCAGCATGATGAAGGGATCGGGGTATAAAGTACCAGCGAAAATTCCAGCGTTTCAGTTTCCCTTTGGCAGCCACGTCAGTCGCATCGCGGAACGTAAACGTCGTCGTCCTCCAGCAGTCAAAAGAAAATCGACAAAAAGCCAGAAGAAGAAGAAGAAAACAATAAAAAAAACGAAGAAAAAGAAAGTTTGCGCAGTAGGTAGAAAGACCAAAAAACCGACAACTATAAGCAAACGTCGTCGTAGCGCCAAAAAACGCAGTGTATCCGACATATTCTCTCAATCGGCGCGCAAACCAAGAATTCAAGGAGAGGAAGAGGATAATTAAATATGTCCTTTCTTCATACACACTCGAGCGGGTGTTTAAAAAGCGAACTCGATCTCTTCTCCTTACCTCCCACTCAAACCAGTATCGAGAGCTCGCAATGGATCTATTACAAACCCGTAACTTCGCTCGCGGACGACGCGCCTATAGAATTCGTCATACCCGGTCACGGGGAAGACTACCTGGATCTCACGCACACCATGTTGAGTCTTCGCGTACGCATAGATTATACACCAATGGCAGGAGCCGGAGGAAGTACAACCAGCGCCAACGTGAACAAAGTAGGCCCTGTAAATCACTTGCTATATTCCATGTTCAACCAAATCGACGTATATTTCAATCAAATGCTCGTTTCACCACCAAACAACGCTTATGCGTACCGCGCTTATATCGAGGCGTTGTTAAATTATTCTTCACCCGCAAAAACTTCCCATCTGACCTCTTGTCTGTGGGACGCGGATACCCCCGGTCTCATGGACGCGCTCCTAGACTCGGAAACACCAAATCCGGCTCTCGTGAGACGCGCTCGGTACATTCACGAGGGACACGCGCTAGATCTCATAGGGCATCTTCACTGCGACGTTTTCAATCAAGATAAATTCTTAATTAACGGTGTGGAAGTTAGAATGAGACTCGTTCGCTCGAAAGATGCGTTTTGCCTTATGAAAAGTAATTCGACATCAAAAATACACATTTTAGACGCCAGTCTACTCGTGAGAAGAGCAAAAATAAGCCCCGGCGTGTTACTCGCACATGCGAGAATGCTGAGTAAAACTACAGCCAAATATCCTCTTACGAGAGTCGAGGTTAAAACATTTACGATTCACACGGGGCCCGTAGGGGAATCGATTGATAACGTAATACTCTGTCAACTACCGAAACGCGTAATAATCGGTTTTGTCGATAACAAAGCGTTTAACGGCGATAGAAAATTAAACCCGTTTAATTTCGGAAACTACGGTATAAATTTCTTTTCGCTGTACGCCGATGGTATACAAATTCCAAGTAGACCGCTACAACCGAGCTTCTCGAACGACGAGCCACTCTACGTCGAAGCTTATCACACTCTCTTCTCGGGGACTGGCCTTCATTTCTTGAACGAGGGTAATTCTATAAGCAGAGAAGCTTACGGCAGTGGATTCACACTTTTCGCCTTCGATCTTACGCCCGACTTATCCGCCAATTGCGCCGGACATTGGAATCTCATGAAACATGGCAGTTTACGATTAGAAGTACGATTTGAAAAGGCACTTACCGTAACCGTTAATTGTATCGTTTACGCCGAGTTCGATAACGTTCTAGAAATCGACTCCTCTCGTCAAATCATCGTCGATTTTACCGGTTAGTCTTTCCAATGTCGACGAATCATATCCCGCATCAGCTCCTATACACATTATTTTTACCCCCCACTACATATTTTCCTAAAATCCTGCGTAAAGTCACGAAAAGAGATTCAAAGAGGGATTCAGTTTCGTTCAAGACACAAACGTCGTCACATAGCTTGAAAAAATTAAGAGTGCATTTTGGACCATGGATATAGTCATAGATATACAAGGTTTCCGTGATGTCGAGGAAAAGTTTATTCCAAAAGAAGTCGCTGTTGTCGCGATTAACGCACCGATCATCGGACACTGGATTATGTCTCCGCCCCATCCTTTTTACAATTTACCTGAAAAGTCAAGACGAGACAACACCTGGCTTTCGCGAAATTATCACGGAATCGAGTGGTTCGACGGTGAAACAAATCTCAAGTGTTTCGAGCTACGACTACGTGAAATTACGCGACAAGTACGTTACATCTACTACAGGGGTGGAGAAAAGGCTCGTTACTTGACTCAAGTAATCTCCAGAAACATATATAATCTACAAGAAATTTCTCCACCGTTCAAAAGTTTACCGGAAGACAGAGAGTGCAGACAACGCACAGTGGGCCAGAATTCAAAAAAGCTGGCCAAAAGTCAAATTTTCAAGTATTTAATAAAGTAATCAAATATGAAATTATGTTATCTCAAATGTTTAGTGAACCAATTTATGCAATAATTATTTTATAAATATGCATTGCAACTTTGTAATACTTCCTCAAAGTCAGACAATTTTATGCACGCGTTCCATACCATTTTACAACTATGACATCGCGCTCTCTCCTACGATGATATAGTATTTTATAAATTTTTAATTCCTTTGAATGTCAACTGATAAGGTCTTATTCTAACATATAATGTAATATAAAATGCAATATGCTGTTTTTATTAATATTTATAATGTATTGTTTAAGAATTAAAAATTTTATGAAACCATATGAATAAAATTGTCAATATAAAAAGTGTGACGCAGAGTGACGCATTCTTTCTTATCTCATAACAAAGATTACAAAGCATAGAAAATAATAAAAAAAGAATTTCCTGCTCATAGCTGCTCCTTGCAAAATACCAAACCATAATGTGGTGGCGCGCAGTGGTAGAATCACGTAAAAGAGTCAGTCTCGCTCCGCGCGTACCTGGCGTGAGACACTACCGTATCTCTTGATATTATAACTTCATGAGATTAGTAGTGACAATAGATGATAGCTTCTTTTGTTTATTTATCGCAGTAGGTCAATTGTGTAAATATAGTTTGTCAACAGCTCAATAATGCCTTACAGCCTTAAATACAGTTAGTTCTTTGTCTTAGCTTAACGCGAATAGAAGCACAATGTATTCGGAAAATATAAGTCGCCGTGAAATTCATGCAATTATTCTAGAAGATAAAAGTGAATCAGAGCATGTGCGGAAGCAACGTGTTCTAAATTATTTAATCGACTTGTTTAATTTGAGTATAAAGATGAAAATGGAAAAAAGAACTATCAATGTATATGAGAACGCATTTTTTTGTATACTTTAATAAATGGAGAAGTAGCATGCGTATTAATAAACTATTCAGAGTCTGATTTATATTAATTTTAATATATTTTTTAAGGCTCCTGTTGCTTTATATGTATTAATATTTTTTTAATGCTCCTGCTGGCTCGATTGCCAATTTATTTAATTGTGAATTAAAAGGCGTGAAAAATGACGTTTAAAAGCTAAATTATTCTTGTAATGTATGTACAGCGTTATTTTTTGTTTTAGTGTAGTGTTTTTATATTTAAAACAATTGTTGCAGTGTTAAAATACACCGAAGATTCCTATTTTGTAATAATTTAATATGTAACAGCAAATATTTATTTTAATTTGGTAGCTGTCAAACAGCTTGTTTCCGTCGTTGATTAACACAATTCAATTTGACATTATGTGGATTAAAGGAGTGTTTTCGGGTTATTTTTCAATTCTATTCTATCGATTACAAACGCTATCATTATCTTATGTTGGTTTAATTATTTAATTTATAATTTATGAAATGTTCTTTTAAAAATTTTATATTATAAAACAATATAAATAGACGTTTAAAAAAAAGTATAATAGACGTTTTAAAAAAGAAATAATTTTGGTGTGTATTGTTGGTGTATATTTTATTATAAATGTTAATTAATTGTTTTGGATTAAAATAATAACTTTCTTATCGTAAAGAGCCACCTCAAAAAAGTATATATACCTATTTACCATTCTTGCCATTATATTCGGAATCAGCAAACCCGAAAACCCCTTAGCACCGACTTTCATGCATATTCGATACAAAAAAGTAGTTTCAGTTGCCATATTGGATCCGCCATTTTGAATTTACAAGTCTTGACATCATATTCGGAATTAGCGATCTCGGAAACCCTTTAGTACCGACTTTCATGCATATTCGATCCAAAAAAGTAGTTTCAGTCGCCATATTGGATATGCCATATTATTTTTCGTAATTTTAACTTATTATTCGTAATCAGCGACCTTGAAAACCTTAGTATACCAATTTTCATTTAAATTGAATAACGCCTTCATATTTTGGCCACCTTTTTTCAATTCTGGCCCACTGTGCAACGTTGCTCTCATCACGGATTTCAAGTTTGGAATACAGATAAACCTATTTGTGCGCTACGTAACGCTTTCAAATTAAAACGTTGGCTAATAGAACAAGACGACGGTGGAAGTAGCAGCAGCATCAACGATACTAGTATTTCTCATGCAAACTTGAACGCAAGCGTCGAAGAAAAGAAAACCGACAGCGGTGTCTCTAGAAATAAAAATCTCGATATAATTCACAATATCGAAGCGTGGCTGAAGAATAACGTGGCAAAAGAAGAAAAAAAGAATCACACAGACGACAGAAAAGAAGAAGAAAAAGCGTATTATATAATAGACGGCGTACAAAAAGAATACAACTTTAATAACTCCCCGATACGGCCGACATCAACCGTGAACACTAGTGCGACAACGAAGAAAGAGGTAAACTCCGAAATTATACAAATCATTCTTTACACGCGTAAAAATGAACTCGCTGGAAATCTTACAAGCGTTGCAACACCTCAGTGTCAGATATGCGGGAGTCTATCCTGCCGACAGACTGCCGAGGGTGTGGACGAGGTCGACTGCCATTGTCGCTAACACGGACAATCACGATCGGCCTGGTCAACATTGGGTCGCCTTCTACATCGATGAGCAAGAAGCAGGAACTTATTTCGACAGCTATGGACTACCGCCTTTAGACTCCAGTTTCCTCTTACGCCTTCGTCAAAATTCTACCACGCATCGATGGAACACCACAACGCTACAAGGAGCGCTCTCTGAAACTTGCGGACAATACTGCTGCGTATTTTTATATTTCATGTCTATCGGTTATAACCTTAATCAGTTTCTCAATCTGTTTACCGTCAATTGTGAACGTAATGATCGGTTGATCGTAAAATTATTCCGTAACATTTTTCTTCATAATAAAAACGTGTGCGTTAAAAACCACGCTGAATGTTGTAATGTCCAAACGTGTACTTTTAAGAATAATTAAAAAAATACTTATTTTCTCGTACTATTGTATTATTTTATGTAATAAACATTTTTGTAACTTTAGCTCCCGTCTATTTCTCTTTATTCCCTTTTCTCTTACATTTCAGGAATAGACACGTCACAAAACGAACCCGTTCGTTCCTGTTTTTCTCTCCTCATACACAGTCATAAACTCTTCGCTAAAAAAAAAAGTCAGTTGCGGCTCACCGTAGTGCGACCTGTGCTTGCCGCTCCGTACCGACTTCCCCCTCCTCCCTCTCAAAGGAACCACTTTCAGGCACGTGCCTCGCAACGCGAAGAGAGGCGAACCTGTCCATTCCTATTTCTCCCCCCTCTCTCCCTCTCGTGGTCACTCTGGAAATCTCTCTTCGACCTCCGCCATATTGTCGTGCTGCCTCAGCGTCGTCCACCACGTGCCTCTCCAAAACTCCGCCATCTTTGCCGCGCAACCTTTAACGGGAGAGGTTCACTGGCGCACAGTACAATTGCACACGTTGCAATTGCACACCGTGCTATTAGACACAAAAAATTGCGCACCGTTCGATTGGACACGGTTCGATTGGACACCGTTCGATTGGACACGGTTCGATTGGACACGGTTCGATTGGACACCGTTCGATTGGACATGGTTTGATTGGACACGGTTCAATTGCGCACAGTTCTATTGCGCACAGTTCTATTGCGCACCGTTCAATTGCGCACCGTTCAATTGCGCACCGTTCAATTGCACACCGTTCAATTGCGCACAGTTCTTATAAAGCGAGGTCCACCCAGCCTACCGGCGGAGGGGGTGCGGGGGGGGGGCCGAAGGCCCCCCTTGCACCCCCCGCGTGTGTGTGTGTGTGTGTACACCATGTGCGTAATAGAACATGTGCGCGATTGAACGGTGCGCGATTGAACGGTGCGCAATAGAACTGTGCGCAATTGAACCGTGTCCAATCGAACCGTGTCCAATCGAACGGTGTCCAATCGAACCGTGTCCAATCGAACCGTGTCCAATCAAACTGTGTCTAATAGAACGGTGCCCAATTTTCTGTGTCTAATAGCACGGTGTGCAATTGCAACGTGTCCAATTGTACTGTGCGCAACTGAAGGCTTCTCACCTTAACCTTTCGACCACGTGCTAACCCAAAACTCCGCCATCTTTGAGCGTCGTCCACCACGTGCTACCCCCAAAATGCCCCCCAGACAGGTTAGGGGGAAAGCCAATCAGAACCCGGGGAAGCCATGGCTCTCCAATCAAAACGCGCCATTTAATTAACAATTACCCCATCCCCTCTTGCGTCAGCCATTCAGAGCCCCCAGACGTCACGTGGGCAGACCGTCTGGCCACGCCCCCGGCGCCGGAGGGGTCGGTGGTGGGGGTTTGTTTTGACGGGCTATGGCTTCCCTCTTACCACTCTCACTGATCATCTGGTAAATGAAGAGACTCTGTTGAATTCGCGACGAGCTGAGAATCATGCTTCCGAGGCATTGGCTATAAACGCCAAGAAAAACTTCAACAAAAAATTAGCCACAGTTTTTGACAAGAACGGTCAGAACAAAGGTAAGTCGACTAGAAGGCCCGGAAAATGTAACTTTTGTCACGTCCCTGGACATTGGGCACGAGAATGTGAGAAGAAAAAGAAGGTACAGCAAGGCACGAAGGGCAATGAGTCGTTAGTTGCTAAATCGAAATCGTCGGAAGGGATTCAGGCCACCGACACTGCTGAGCTTCTCATGGTTGATTCAAACAATCATTCAGAGGGAGAGGACACGTGGTATGCAGATTCAGGTGCGACAGAACACATGTCGTTTTGCAGGCATTGGTTTCACGCAATAGTCTGAGGACACCTACACAGTAAAGATTGGAGATGGCGGATTGATGCCAGAGGGAGAGGCAACATTGATGTCAAGGTAAATCATGCAGATGGAACGACAGCCATTTACGCTATGACAAACGTAATTTATGTACCCAAGCTTAAAAAGAACTTGCTTTCGATCATTAAAACAACAGAGAGAGGTATTAAAGTCACCTTCCTGGCAGGTGGTAATCGAGTGCTGTTTGAGAAAAATCAACAACTCATTGTGGATGGTATAAGGAGTGACAATTTGTACAGGCTCAACTTGAAGCCACTCCATGCTCCTGAGGCCCAACTGGCAATGTCTGAGTCACTAAAAACATGGCATGAACGTCTCGGTCATGTGAATTATCAGACATTAAGACAGATGCGTGATAGAGAGACGGTCGAAGATCTGCAATTCCATGATATAACCAACGGTAATCCTTTCTGTGAGGGCTGTGTCTATGGAAAACAACATCGGCAATCTTTTCCCAAGACAGCTAGAAGATCAACTGTTCCAGGTGAGATCTTTCACGCAGATTTACGTGGCAAAATGAGCACAGCATCCTTAGGAGGTGCAAGTTATTTCTTATTGTTGAAGGATGATTTTTCACGGTACTGTTTTGTTTATTTTCTCAAGAGTAAGACTGACGTACTGGAGAATTTGAAACAGTTTTATGCTGAAGTTTAAGCAGACGGTTATCACATCAAGAGGCTGAGGACTGACAATGGCTTAGAGTTCTGCAATGTGGAGGTCAACCAGTTTCTACGAGAAAGAAGCATCAAGCATGAAACATCGACGCCCAGAGCTTCTGAACAGAACGGATTTATCGAACGTCAAAATAGAACTGTCGTGGAGTCGGCCAAGTCGATGTTGCACAGTCGAAACATTCCACGCTATTTATGGGCCAAAGCAACAAATACGGCAGTTTACTTAAAAAATAGAACGGCTTCAGAAACTTTGAGTGGATTAACGCCGTTTAAGAAATGGTTTAGAGAGAAACCGTCTGTAAAACACTTAAGAATCTTCGGTAGTAACTGCTACGTCCACGTGCCAAAGGATCAGAGAACCAAGTGGGACATAAACTCAGTTAAATGTCTGATGATTGGTTACAGTAATAGAAATAAGGCATATAGAGTCTACGACCCAGCTGGCAAGAGAATTTTTATACGAAGAGATGTCATTTTTCACGAAAAAGAAGAGCCAGAGATGGTTATAGAGAATGCCTTACCAAGAATCACTCTATCTCCACCTTCAAGATGTGAGCAGTCTTTAGTCCCCGATAAAGAAGATGCCAAGGCCGTGAGTGAGACCGATCAGACCCCGACCAAGTACAGAAATCCACGTCTGCCAATACCGAGATCGCCGTATCCGAAGAGAAAAGGCTCAAGATCCAGTGATAACGATGAACACGAGCAGGCAGCAATTGCTGAGACTTTCATGGCAAGTTCGAAGCCAGTAACGATTTAAGAAGCCTTAAGGTCAGAAGATTCGGATAAGTGGCGTAAAGCAATTGAGTTGGAACTTGACTCATTAATGGAAAATCGAACATGGACACTGGTTCCTAGACCAAAAGATGTCAACGTTATCTCGAACCGCTGGGTATTTAAAAAGAAGTTGAAGAAAGATGGCCGGATTGCCAAGTATAAAGCGAGATTAGTGGCCAGGGGTTATTCACAAAAGCAAAGGATTGATTATATCGAAACCTTCTCACCAGTAGTTAAATTTAGCTCAGTTTGAATGCTACTATCCATTGCGGCAGCACTCAACTTAGAAATTATTCAATTCGATGTTAAGACGGCCTTTTTGCACGGGGAGTTGGACTTACCAATCTACATGGAACAACCCACTGGATGCGAGGAAGACAGTGACAAGGTATGTCTGCTCAATAAAGCCATTTATGGACTGAAGCAAGCATCGAAGCAATGGAATGTAAAGTTAGTAGAATTCTTAAAAAATCGGAACTTTGTGCAATCAAGTGCTGACCCATGTGTCTTTATTGAGATAAAAAAAGAACTGTACTTAGGTATATACGTAGACAATGGACTCTTTTGCGGAAAGAATGTGTCTGAGATGAATGTTTTTCTAAATGTTTTGCACAAAGAGTTTAAGATTACCTTTTCAAAAGCGGAATTTTTTGTTGGTTTGCAAATTGAGAGGAGTCGAGATGGGAGAAAGCTAAAGATACATCAAAATTCTTATGCTAACGAAGTTTTAAAACGCTTTAATCACGAAAATTGCAATTCCGTCTCCACTCCTGCCGAACCAGGGATTAAATTGTCCTGTATTAGTCAAAGTACTAAAGGGAATACAGTTTTTCCGTACAGGCAAGCTGTAGGTTCGCTTATGTATTTAATGGTAGGATCAAGACCAGATATTGCATGCATTGTAGGAGTTTTAAGTAGATTCATGGAAAATTCACAGAGCGAGCATTGGAATGCTGTAAAGAGAGTGTTTAAATATTTAAAGGAAACTACTGATTACGGAATTACTTTTTACTGTGGTTCGCGAAACACGGCTTTGATTGCGTACAGTGACGCAGATTTTGCAGGTGACACTGACAAGAGGCTCAGTACTACCGGTTGGGTATGTTTTCTCAATTCGGGTCCAGTAGCCTGGAGCTCGAGGAGACAGATAGTCACTGCTACGTCGACAACGGAAGCGGAGTTTATAGCTCTTTGTTCGATCACGAAGAAAATAGTCTGGCTTAGATGCCTGTTAGGGAATTATGACTGTATTCAAGAAGAATCAACTGTAGTTTATTGCGATAACCAAAAAGCTATAACCATTGTTAAGACACCCGAGTCGATTAAGGGCACTAAGCATATAGAAGTACAATTCTTTTTTACTTGCAAAAAGCAGAGATAAAGAAATTAATGTACGGTACATTTCAACAAATGTCCAATTAGAGGATACACTCACTAAGCCTCTGTCGAAAAAAAAGTTTCACAGATTTAGATTAAGTTATGGAATTTGTTGAATCCTAAGACGACCCCCTAACAATGTGACCAGAATGGCCTTGGACTGGAACCCACAAGGCAGTAGACCGAGAGGACGGCCAAAAACTACGTGGAGAAGATCAATCCAGACAGAAATTGCGGACTGTGGTAGAACGTGGTCGGAAATTAAGAAATTAGCCCTCAACAGGGTGCGTTGGCGGTGTTTTGTAGAGGCCCTATGCTCCACAGGGGAGTAACAGGATTTATATATATATGAAATTTGTTGAATGTAAAGAGCGCATGAAAGAATGCCACAGAATATTTTGTTTTGAGTTTATATAAATATTTCTTTTGTTTTGTGAGATGACAAAAGGCGAGAGGGAGTATTGAGTATAAATACTGACGCCTTGTGACATCTCACGTACATAATCAGCACTACTTAGAGATCTACCGACTGCTAGAAAGAAACTAGCGGAAGCTCACTCCCGCTTCCGCTCTCTGCTCTCGTGTGAGCCACAGCGCACGGATCTCTTCGTATATTTGTAAGCAATTATAATTTTGCGATTGTAACAAGCATCCATTTGTTATTCTACTAAATTGAAGTCATCGTGTAATAAACGCTGATTTTCTTATATTCCAACTGGACGCCAGCAGTCATTACACCAGATACTCCACAACCTCGTAACACATTTGATTAAATTAAAGCAGAGAATATATTATATTTATGCTTTCTAACATATAAAATTGTAACATAAACACAAATAAGGCAAATGAGAGCCGGGCGCTAAATGGACGAGCGGTAATAAAATAATTAGTTGATGACGGTCTTGATGACTTAATATAATGAATACGTAGAGATTTACAAAAATTTACAAACGTTTTGGTTCAATTTCGAACCTTCTTCAGTGCATAATACAATTCAAACTTTAACAGAAGTATTCCCGACATTGCTGATGACGTTTTAGATCGTTATATAGGATTGCGGATGTCATGCTTTATGAACTGACTGTTGCCTTTAATATTATAAAAAATCGAGGGGTCATTGGTGCTAAAAAACTCGTATGGTCAAACTTATAAGACGTTCAATTACCTGGCAGTCAAGTCAATGCACTTCTCCTACATCTGCGCTCCGTCCGTCGTGTTAGTCAAATGTGGTCGGTACGTCCGTTCTGGACGAGCGCGAGTAACGAAGTGAGCTCGCGCAAAATTTAAAATCGAAACACAAGGCGTTGAAGTGTAAACAAAAAACAGTATAAATAGCAAATGCCGTGATGAGGGACGGAGCGACGTAAGGACGACGAGGCGGGACGAAAGCCTTACTGTGGGGGCACGCGACGGACACGCGTGGCACTCAGGGTCGACGGGGCGAAGACAGGCCCCTGATCTCCGAGGAAGAAAATCTGGACATCGGGATCTGCCTCCAGGACGTCCGAACGGACCCGAAACGCCTGGCCAGCGTTTACGAGGTCCGCGGAGGAGGCCCTTCCTCCAGTGGAGTCCGACCCGAAAGCCCGGTGCACCGGGTGAAAAGGTCAGGAAGTCGGGAAAATTGAGAGGGCGCCGAGGACCCCCGCAGGATCGACACCGGTGCCCGCGTGATCCGCGACGCGCTCAGCCCCCCTTGGTCGCGGTATCGCGCAAAGATGTCGCGCAACCCCTTGAGAGGGGCGAGCGTTCGATTCGCGCAGCGAGCTTGCCGCCTCGATCTCTTCTGGTTCGTCCGCCGTCGCAGCAACACGTCTCGCGAGTGCCGAGTACTTGTAGTAGTTTCGCGTTAATCTCGAGAACTCATCCCCGCCGCCTGAGGTCAAGGACGACCAGTGTTGCCAGTGTTAGTACAATTGTACTAGATCTAGTACTTTTGTGTATCATCTAGTACGCTAGTACGACGGTGACAAATCTAGTACCAAATCGAATCGACCGCTCTCCATCTTTACCAATCGAGCTTAAGACGTTATGAATTAGAAACTCTGGATTACCGTCAAGGAAAACCCGTCCTCCTACGATGCAAAGTTGGCAGCTGTGGTAAGTCCGTATTGTTATTGTTGAGCGGTTGATCACGTGATAGGGAGACGGGTTTTCCTTGACGGGAATTCAGAGCTAATTCTTGGTAAGGACGGAGAACGGTCGATTCGAAATTTCAAATGTATTCCACTGCTTATAAACGATCGAGGGATACGTTCTCAGATTCTGCCGATAGTCCCGATACTCCCGATAGTCCCGATTCTGACGACGACACACACGAGGGTCCATCACAACAAAAATCTTCAAGGTATTAATGATATTGAAAGAATACCGCGTATTGCGCATTCTACTTTGAGTTTTTCTTGTACAGACGAACCAAGGTCTATAAACATTTTAAAGATCTTTGGAAAGTGGCTGACTTCGTCAGAGAACAGAAAACCGCGATGCATTGCGTGCAATAAAGATTTGGAGGGCGGATTTTCGCATATCAAGCGTCATTCAAATACGAAATTGCACATAAGTAAACTAAAAGGTATCGAGAATACACCCAAGTTGGAAGTTGCACTACAGAAGGCAGTATCGAACGAGAATCTTCACAGGCAATCAAAAGATTCTGAATTGAAAATGATTATGTTCTTACATGAGCATAATTTGCCATTTTTATTGATGGAACATCTCCCGTCTTTTGTGCGCAGCGTATGTCCCGACTCAAAAATTGCAAAAAACGTGAAATGTTCCAGGACAAAAGCGACAGCGATTACGACAGATTGTCTAGCACCAGAGGCCAAAGAAGAAATATGTCGTTGCGTGAAAGATAAAGTTTACTCTCTAATAATTGATGAAACGATTGACATTGGCACGAAGAAATCACTCGCAATATTAATTCGATTTTTTGATGAGAAAAAAATGAGCGTGGTCAATAAATTTCTCGGGCTCGTACAATTGGAAGCCGCTAACGCGGAAACCATACACAAAGCGGTCCTCAAATGTTTGGAGGATGTCGGAAATCCTCTTGCCAACATGATCGGCTTCGCTGCTGATAATGCCTCGGTCATGATGGGCAACCTAAACGGAGTACAAGCACGTTTTCGAGAAATGATATAGCATATATTCGTCCTCGGGTGTGTATGTCACTCGTTTCATCTTTGTGCGTCGGCGGCTGCACTTAAGTTGCCAAAATCTATTGAAGATTTCGCGAGGAGCTTATATAACCATTTTTCTAACAGCAGTAAAAGAATCGAGGAATTAGCCGAGTGCCAAGCCTTCATCGATCTAAAGCCTCACAAAATGCTCAGACCGAGTCAGACAAGATGGCTATCTCTTCAGGTGAGCTTCAGTTACAACAAAAATTTTAAAAAAATTTGTTAGGCGCCGCCAAGTAATTAAAAAGAATTTTTAAAGAATTCCACCAGTCAAAGTCGCGCGAAAAACATTGTCGCACTTTTCTATACGCTAATATGGCATGATATATGACATACATGAATATATTATAGGCCGCAGTCGACCGGATTCTTCAGCACTGGGAAGCTTTAACGCTGTATTGCACGAATGCAGTTTTTGGGAACAATCCGGACAATCTGCATTCAACGGAAAGAATACTGGAATGCTTAAAAAGCCCCGTTTATAAACTCTACTTCAGCTTCTTATCGTACACGCTGGAGTGTGTAAAAAAACTAAATCTGGAGTTCCAAAGCGAAAAGCCGAAGATTCAGTCGTTAAATAAATCCGTGTCCGAGCTGTTCAAATTAATTCTCCGAAATTTCATACATTGATCGCACATCGATAAAACACCACTCGAGCAGATCGAAGTTAGGAACCCACGGAACTTCTTACCACTAGATAAGACATATTTCGGAGCCACAGCAGAGCTCCTAATGGGCAAAGACAACATAGAGGCTGGTGAGCTTCACAACTTCAAGATTCGAGCTTTGGATTTTTATATAGAGCTGTGTTCACAGATTCAGAATCGTTTCTGTTTCAACAATCCAATGCTCAAGTACGTTGAAATCTTTTTGCCTGAGACTGCGTTGAATGGAACTATTCCAAGTATTGTTGTTGAGACAGCAAAAAATTTTCCGAAGGCTCATACCGAGTGTACAAGATATCAAGCAATACGAAAATTTGGATTTTGTAAGTTTCTGGATGAGGATCAGTTCATTAAAAAATAATTTAGATGAGATAATGTTTCCCAATCTCACTAAACTAATCAGAGAAATTTTATCTTTGCCTCATTTATCAGCCGCTGCAGAAAAAACATTTTCGCAATTGACCTTAATGAAGACAAAAATCAGAAATCGACTTGATGTCGATACCTGTGAGGCAATTCTTTACGCCAAAGGACTGTTCGACGAGTCGACGTGTTTCAACTGGACACCATCGTCGACATTGCAAGCTAAGAAGCCAAAAATCTAGAATAAACATTTACATAGCGTTTATTTCTTATAGGTACTACCATTACTCATTCATATAGAAATTATATGTATTGTGATTATTAAATATAAAAAACTAAAAATTATTTGAGTGACTACTAAAGATTGTTTCAAAATTTGTAACGTTTAAAGTATTTTTACCATGCTCAGTTGGTAATAAACTATCGGACACTTTTAGTACGAAACGCTTCCAATCTAGTACGTTTTACGATCCTGGTTATTACGAAGCAAAATTTCGGACACGACGTCGGCCAACAAAGAGTCAGCGGGACCGGTGAGGTTGCCCTCAGTTAGTGTGTTAGACAGCCGCGATCGAGCCGCGAGTGTGACTTTCCGCCCAGCTCCGACTCGCCGTTTTCGCGAAAATCGTCGGACGCGACGTATGCCGGACGCGGTGAAATCGCCAGACGCGGCGTAACTTGGTGTTAGAGTCTCGTAGAGGCTCGAAGTTTTGGGTTTCGCGATAGAATCTCGTAAAGTTTGGAGGACCGCGTGTAGCGTGAGTGTGGCACTTCGGTGTATCTGCGCGCACACGGTGAGTAATTTGTTGCGTATTTTGGTGTTGGCGGTCGGTGGCGGGCGCGAGGGGCCTCACATCGGTTCTCGAGTCGTATGCTGTTAGGACCTTCGGCCTCCTGGGGATCGCGACCGCGGAGTTCGGAAAGATCTCGGCAGCGGCCGAGAGCGGGATATCACGGGTGACTGCGTATATTGCGAGGGGCGTGAGAGTGGCCCTGCGGGGTACCTGCTCGCCCACCGGAAAATTATCGCGCATAAAGTCTTTCGCGTCTCGCATTTTGATCTCGTGTGCCTCGCGGTAACTCAGGCAAACCACGCCTATCGCGTGCTGTGATTGCCGAGTAATTAGTGTTTTGCGTATTAACGGGGGCGTTGGCCGTTTGTACCCGGGGTACGCGAAGGCGTCCCCGATCGCGCGTTGCCGGAGAGTGGCCCCGCGGGGTATCTGCCCGCACGCCGCGTAGTCCGGCGCCGCGTCGTTATTCACGCTTTTTGTGATCCGTCGAATTGTTCGTTGTCGCGTGAGTGGAAAAGTGTTCGTCTTCGCGTAAGTAAAGACTGCTTAGTGTTCTCGCGTTAAGGGTGTCGCGCGCGTCCGATTTAACGATTACGCCATCCGCGATTGTAGCGAGCGACCGACCGACGACCTTCGTGCGTCGCCTTTCTTGCGAGCGAATTCCGGCGCGCCCAGCGGGGCGCCGTCCTGTAATCTCTATCGAGAATACCTCGTCGATTCCCTTCTCGCGATAATAATTAATTACTCAGCGCTGTTAGTGATAAGTTAGATTTAAGTTGTTTCCGCGGTGAGTCCGTTTATCGATTGATAATTCTTCGCATTCTATTGTCGATCTCTCCATTTGGGATAGCGCCCGAATTTACGTTTCCTTTACCGCGTATTAGTTACTTGCAATCTTTATTGATTCTATTTGGCTTGTTTACTTCTTCGTTTAATTTTTTTCATTCAACAATAACACACCGGTCTGCCTCTCTTCTCGAATAACAACTACTGGAGTTCACTTATTTCGTTTATGATCGTTTGGCTGATATTTTCTTACCGGAGCCACCACTAATTAGATTAAACCTAACTGTTTGTAAAATTCTCTTCCGTCGAATCTCTGTTCAACTAAATAAACCAAACATGTTATTTCACCACTATTCAATATCTAATATTCTGATTATTTACTATTACTTGAATAAACAAAACCTATTGTTTACCAATTATCTGACGATTCATGTAAAATTTATTTGTGTTCGTGTAACGAATCTGCGCTGCCCTGCCTTTACCCTGCCCCTCTGCCGTTAGGTCGAGCTGGCTGGCCCCTCGTGCGACAGGCAAGGGTTCTCGCGATTTCGCGTTAGAAATTATCGAAAAATTAGTGGACGCGAGGGCATCGCGTCTGGCCCAACGGATTGATTTGAGAATTGCCTGACTCGCGCGAGGGATTATCCTGAGAGGCCTATCACCTGACACTCTTGGTGTCCCTTTGATCCGGCCGAAAGAGCCGTGACAATATATACATATACAGGGTGCTCCCGGGTTAAATGGCCAAACTTGAAATATGAATTTAAGACCTCAAAAAAAAAAACAAAATTCTCCTCTGGAACTATGCTCGCAAACGCTTCGTTCAAGAGATATTGACTTCTTAATTTACAGAATTTTAGGAATAAATAATGTCGAAATATCTCTTTATTTTGTTTTGAAGATCGTAGGTCATTGATCGACGGCTAGTGTTTCCACTGTAGATAACGTGAAGATCATTAACAAACATTTCATACACTTCTTGCTTGAAAACACTCCATCCAAAAAATCAATTTGTGTTAAATCATTTTGAACAAGATATTTATTACTTAAATTTTGATTACTATAAAACAGTAAAGAGGATAATAATTTTCATTTTGATTACTGTTTAGCAGTAAAGAGGATAATCCTATATTATCTCAAAGTTATTTATTCATAATAGTTCTGTAACTTCAGAAGTCAATATCTCTTGAACGAAGCGTTTGAGAGCATAGTTCTAGAGAAATATTTTGTTTGTTTTGAGGTCATAAATTCATATTTCAAGTGTGGCCCTTTAACCCGGTAGCACCCTGTATATTTAGGACACACCTAAATATCTCGAAAACGACGCATTTTAGAAAAAATTGTTTCAGACGAAAGTTGTATGGTTTCAAAAGGGACACATGATGAAAATATGAACTTGACCTTGAGTAACCTTGAAGGTCAGGTCAAGGTAACCTCAAATTTTTTCAATAAAAACCCCCCTTTTTTATTGCATATTCTTATAGCTTACCTCGTGACCTTTCCAAAACGCTATAATTAAGAGTATTTATTTGTTAAGTATTTTTCGAGTTATTAAGACTTGAAATTTATAGTACCGCCGGCATTAGCATCACCCAAGGTGTACCCGTCATCGTCCCTCTATTCTCTAAGAGACTATTCTGGACAATTAAACTTGTAACCACGTGTTACAACTTTTCTTTAATCGGAACGACCAGATCATGATGCAAGACAATTCTATTCGAATCAGATGGTATTTACACCGGTAATGGTTTTTATCATTATTATCGTATTCATCGATAAAAACATTGCTGCAAAATTTGCAACCTCCACGTGGTACACTTTGTTATAGTGTTTCGGAAAGGTCTCAAGATAAGCTACAGGAATGTGCAATAAAAATATGGATTTTATTGAAAAAATTTGAGGTGACCTTGACCTGACCTTGAAAAGGTTACTTAAGGTCCATATTTTCATCATGTGTCCTCCTTGACATATAACTTGTCTGAACCATTTTTCTCTAAAATGCGTCGTTTTCGAGATATTTAGGTGTATCAATTTAAAAAAACACCCTGTATACATATGTAAACCCTGTATGTACATACAGGGTTTACCAAAAGTATGGAAACCCCTAAATATTTCGAAAACAACGCATTTTAGAAAAAATGTTTCAGACAAAAGTTGTAGGGTTTTAAGTAACGCATTAAATAGTAATATTAGTGTGCCTGCAAATAACTGTTAATGCCAGGTAAAAATAACTTTAAAATTTTTAAATGGAAACCTCTATTTTTGATTGCATATTCTTATCGCTTACCTCGAGAGCTTTTCAAAACACTATAATTAAGTATTTTTTTATTAAATACTTTTCAAGTTACGGAGCTTGAAAGCTACGATACCGCCGGCATCAGCGTTACCAAAGATGTACCGCGTGGAGATTGCACGGTCGGATTTACACTAGCAGAGTTGTAAATAACAATACTTTTGTGATTAAAGTTCTTAATTACTAATTATTTTACATAACTTCAATTTAAATTAAGTTTAAGTACAAATGATTTTCGGAATTGTAATTAAAGACGTTCAATTACAAATACATTTTGAAATTGTAATTAAACTCGAATTTTATTACAATTAAAAAAGTAAAAAAAATAATTATTATTTACATTTTCTTAAATTACAAATTTTAAAACCTTTATTTACATTTTTTTTGTGTGTTTGAGTGTTTTAGAGTAAATTCTGAAAGTGTTTTTCATTCACTTCTTGACAGTATGCCAATCTTTGACAGAACGCAGAAATAGCTCTACGATTTGATTCAGCAGGTATCAAGGCTGCTTCATCCCTCATTCGCTGCCTCAATTCTTGGCTATATTGAGGTTTTGTTTCGTAAACCTTACTCTTCAGATAGCCCCAAAAGTAATAATCAAGAGGAGTTAGATCTGGTGACCTAGGTAACCAACTTTCTCCACCCTCATCTCGGTTCCTTCTTCCTATCCACCTTTGCGGGAAAACTTTATTTAAAATTCGACGTGGCCCTGCACCAAAATGAGGCGGAGCTCCATCATGCTGAAACCATATTTGCTCAAAGTTATTTGGAAAAATATTTCGTATGACTGGATATATTTCATCTACAAGTAATCTCTCGTACTTATAAGCATTGAGGTTTTCCTCCAAAAAAAATGGCCCTACCACATAAGCGTCTATCATGCCGCACTATACATTTATTTTTTGTGGGTATTGTGTATGACTTTCCCGCATTCAATTCGGATTTTCATTTGACCAGAGACGAAAATTTTGATTATTAACCTCTCCCGACAATGTAAAGGTTGCCTCGTCTGTGAAAACAATTTGATAAGGAAAGTTGGGCGAAGCATCTATTAAGTCCATCATTCTTGCACAGAAGCGTATACGACGCTCACCATCTCCGTCTTGCAATTCTTGAACTTATTGCAGTTTGTATGGATGTAATTTATTTTTTCTTAAAATTCTGTGTACGGACATAGGAGCAATGTCGTGAGCTTGAACTGCTCTATTAACAGATGTATGGGGATTTTTAATAAAAGTCTGCAGAACATAAAGTTGTTTGTCGTTATTAGTTGCAGATGATGGCCTGCCAAACCTAAAGCGACTTTTTACACTACCAGTTTCTTGAAAACGTCGTACAGTTTTCAAAACAGTGGATTTATTAATTTGACGATTCGGATACATGTTATTGAATAATCGAACAATCGTTCATTATCACCCCATCCGCGCATCATTAGAGTAGTGATTCTTTTACGCTCCGATAATTTGTTAGCCATTTTTAGCCAAGCGTTTAATTTTTAATTTATTAATTTGCGAATTAAAAAGACAAAAGTCCTAGGCAGAAGCAAAGAGCGCTCTAGGACGCTATCACCCTACCCACGTGATTATGCGCGAAAAGAGAACACTGAACATCTTGGTGCTTGTGTTTTATACCCTCTCGGAGTGCCGATCCAGTGGGAGAGGGTCAGCGCGTGTTTGGGGGAGGGAGAGGGCGATTAGGCCATTGGAGAATCCCATTGGACTCTTCCTAAGAGGGTCCAATGGGAGTCTCCAATGACCCAATCGCCTTTCCCTCTCCCTCCCTTCGCGCTGACCCTCTCCCACTCCCTCTTTCCCCATAGGATAGGAAGACCAAAGAAGGAACCAAAATGAGGGAAGAGAGGATTGGCCATAACTTTTTTAATTGTAATAAAATTCGAGTTTAATTACAATTTCAAAATGTATTTGTAATTGAACGACTTTAATTACAATTCCGAAAAACATTTGTACTTAAACTTAATTTAAATTGAAGTTATGTAAAATAATTAGTAATTAAGAACTTCAATCACAAAGTATTGTTATTTACAACTCTGCTAGTGTAAATCCAACCGTGCAACCTCCACGCGATACATCTTGGGTAACGCTGATGCCGACGGTATTGTAGCTTTCAAGCTCCGTAACTTGAAAAATATTTAATAAAAAAATACTTAATTATAGTGTTTTGAAAATCCCTTGAGGTAAGCGATAAGAATATGCAATCAAAAATAGAGGTTCCCATTTAAAAATTTTAAAATTGTTTTTACCTGGCATTAACAAAGTTATTTGCAGTCACACTAATATTACTATTTAATGCGTTACTTGAAACCCTACAACTTTTGTCTGAAACATTTTTTTCTAAAATGCGTAGTTTTCAAAATATTTAGGAGTTTCCATACTTTTGGTAAACCCTGTATATTGTATAGTCAGTCTACACCCCTATATTTTGGAAACGGATTAAAATAGATATGGAAAATCGTTTCAGACAAAAGTTGTACGGTTTTAAGGGGGACACAAGATAATGACAATGATTCGACCTTGGATGGTCGTTTAAAGGTCACGTGAACGTCACCTTCAGTTTCTTGAATGGAACCCCTTATATTGTACATCGGTTGAAAGGGCATAAAATAAGAAAATTTTTGGCGCAAGTTAGAGATCGATATGTTGACCCGTTCAAACGTTATTTAGGGTCAAAAATTGACGTTTTCGAACTTTGACCCTAAATAACTCCCGAACGGATCAACGTATCGACCTCTAACTTGCGCCAAAATTTTTCATATTTTATGCCGTTTCGAATGACATACTACAATATGGGGGGTTCAATTTGAAACTTTTAAATTGCGGTTCAAATAAATAGGGTTTCAACTAAAAAATTTTAAATGGAACCACCCAGCACCCATATTGCACTACATCGTTTGAAAGGGCATAAAATAAGAAATATTTTGGCGCGTTAGAGGTCGATACGTTGATCCGTTCGGGAGTTATTTAGGGTCAAAGTTCGAAAACGTCAATTTTTGACCCTAAATAACTTTTAAACGGGTCAACGTATCAATCTCTAACGCGCCAAAATTTTTCTTATTTTATGCCCTTTCAAACGGTGTACTACAATATAGGGGGTTTTATTTATGAAACTGAATGTGACGTTCACGTGACCTTTAAGCGACCATCCAAATTCAAATCATTGTCATCATCTTGTGTCCCCCTTAAAACCGTACAACGTTTGTCTGAAACGTTTTTCTATATCTAAAGCCGTTTCCGAAATATAGGGGTGGGGACTGACTTTATAGGTACCCTGTACAATATATTATAATGAATTGTATACATACATAATATTGTAAATAATACATATACAGGTTGTTTCAGGTTTAAATGTCCTAACTTATAATATGAACTTAGGACCTCAAAACAAGAAAAAAATTTGCGTGTGGCCTCCACACGCGGCAAAAGTGAAACTTCCTAGCTGTGAAGAATAGGATAATATCTAGTTTATAGTATCTGAATTAAAGCCTGCGTCATTAACAAATCAAATTTTAACTATAAATTTAAGACGATGCAATTTACAAATAATAATTGATTTGTTAATTAAAGCCTGTGTAATTCAGAAATCAAATTTTAATTATAAATTAAAGCCGATGCAATTCACAAATAAAAATTAATTTGTGAATTAAAACCTGTATAATTTACAAATCAAATTTTAGTTATAAATTAAAGACGATGCAATTCACAAATAAAAATTGATTTTTGAATTAAAGCATACTGTGTAATTTACAAATAAAAATTAATTTGTGAATTAAAGCCGGTGCAATTCACAAATCAAAATTGATTTATAATATGCATCGGCTTTAATTTATAATTAAAATTTGACTTGTGTATTACACTGCTTTAATTCACAAATAAATTTTTATTTGTAAATTGCATCGGCTGCGATTTATAATTAAAATTTGATTTGTGAATTATACAGGCTTTAATTCTCAAATCAATTTTTTTGTGAGGCATTTGTTTTAATTTATAATTAAAATTTAATTTGTTAATTACACACGCTTTAATTCAGATACTATAAACGAGATACTATCCTATTCCTCACAGCTAGGAAGTTTCACTTCTGCCGCGCGTGGAAGCCACACGCAAATTTTTTTTATTTGTAAATTACACAATAAGCTTTAATTCACAAATCAATTTTTATTTGTAAATTGCATCGGCTTTTATTTATAATTAAAATTTTATTTGTAAATTACACAGGTTTTAATTCACACATCAATTTTTATTTGGAAATTGCATCGGCTTTAATTTATAATTAAAATTTGATTTGTGAATTATACAGGCTTTAATTCAAAAATTAATTTTTATTTGTGAATTGCATCGGTTTTAATTTATAATTAAAATTTGATTTGTGTGAATTACACAGGATTTAATTCACAAATAAATTTTTATTTGTGAATTGCATCGGCTTTAATTTATATATAAAATTTGATTTGTTAATTGTGGGGTTTCGGGTGATCGTTATAGATTACAGAAAACGAGACGAGCAGTTGAGAGTTCACACAAGGCAGTTTATTGAGAAATGCGTGAGGACAGAAGTACGAAACGAACAGATGGTTCCACGCGGATGTGCGACTGGGTCGATAGATCGATTAATTGTGATACAATGGCGTCGCATTGATCCAAGCGCGGGAAAGTCCAACATCGCTAACACTCCGCCTATCAATGACGACGGTCATTTTAACAAACTCAAGGAAATAAACAAATATAATAACTGCCTTCAACGCAGCTTCGCATAAAGTTTACAAACTAAAATAATCTTTAAGATAAGTTGAGTTTTCGGGCGCAGTACTGTTGTTTTTCTTTGACTGGTTTTGTTAGAATGTCGGCAAGCATGTGGTTGGTTGGTATATATTGGACGGTGATTTCTCCCCTTTCTTGTGCTTCTCGAGAGAAATGGAAGCGGATATCGATGTGCTTGCTCCTTCCATGATACACCGTGTTTTTGGTCAGTTCGATGGCGCTTTGGTTGTCGCTAAATACCGTTGTGGGATCTGTGACAAAACTCCTGAAACAAAAATCTTTGATTTCGTAAATATAAAATCTCTTTAGAAACCTCTGAGAGCGCCATATATTCGGCCTTCATGGTTGATAGGGCAACTGATTTTTGCCTTTTGGTTTGCCAGCTAATTGGGCCGGCGGCAAGCAGAACGACGTTGCCTGAACATGTTCTTCGGTTGTCGAGATCTCCTGCCCAGTCAGAGTCGACATATGCTTGTAAGGGTTGGTTGCATTTTTCGTATGTTATGCCGGAGTCCATAATCCCTCGAAGATACCTCAGGGTTCTTTTCGCCATAGCCGAATAGATTGGCCCTGGGTTGTTGCAGAATTGGCTCAATGTTCCGGCAGCGAATGCGAGGTCTGGCCTCGTGGTGTTCGCCAAGTAGATGAGGCTTCCTACGATTTCCCTCTAGGGCCTCTCCGCCATGTTCCTTATTTCTTCTTCGTTCTTCGGGGCCATATCCTTGCTTAGTTTTATTCCCGGTTCCATTGGGGTCGTCGTCGGATTTGGTCCCTCCATCTTGAATTTTCTTAACAGGTTTGTTATGTAATTTTTCGGAGTCAACTTCATGCTCCCAGTTTCTCCCTTCCTTTGAATGTTGACTCCCAGGATATCGAAGACTTTCCGTAAGTCCTTCATGTAGAACTTTTTCTTTAGTATCGCCTTTAATTCCTCTAATTCGCTTATGTCGTTAGAGGCAAGGAAAAGATCGTCCACGTATACTATTGTACACTTATAACGGTACCTGCTCTTCCGGATTTTGTGTACACATGTATCTGTGCTTGACCTTGTCATTCCTATTCCTAACAAGGTGGCGTTTAATTTCTTGTACCACTCGCGTCTGGCCTGTTTGAGGCCACACAGCGGTTTTCTAAGGCGACGCACTTTGTTTTCTTCGCCCGGTTTTATGAATCCTTCGGGTTGCTTCACATATACTTTGGCTTCCAATTCTCCTTGTACATAAGCTGTGTCTACGTCCATTTGGTGAACGTGCATCTCGTTCTCAACGTATCCTGCAAGGAAGGTGCGAATAGTTTCATATCTGGCAACTTGGGCGAATATTTCATCGTAATTTACCCCGTATTCTTGCTCGCAACCTCGAGCAACTAGCCTTGCTTTGTATTTCTTGTTTCCGTTTTGTTCTCGTTTGACTCGAAATACCCATCGGTTTGAGAGTATTTTCTTTCCTTTTGGAGGATCTACCAGGTCCCATGTATGATTTCGCATTAGTGATTTGTACTCTTGTTTCATTGCCTCGATCCATTTGTCCTTTTCGTCACTGGTGAGCACGTCTTCGACGGTGACCGGCTCCGCTTGTTGATTGTCGTAAGTGAGGTTCGCTACTTTACTATAGATTTTCTTTTGAGGCCCTGGTTTCCCCGTACTAACTAATCTAGGTCGTCCTCTTCCGCGTTTCGAAGTCACTACGTTTTGTTTTCGTCATTTACGCTTTGTCTTTCGGGGGTGACTTAAAGTTAAAATAATTCCTGTCCTTCGTCGACAACGCTTGTTGTTGAGTCACGTCGCTCTGTATGCTCTCGAAGGATAGGCTCTTCGTGTAATTCCGAGGTTACATCAAAGAAACCGGTATCGTCGTCGTCGTTCATGTTTATGACCGGTATCCTTGGGTTGTCCCCAGATGTGCCTAGACAATCTGTTAGATTTTTGAACTGGTCAGTTACCTCATCGTTTGTTGCCAAGATTTCCATGAAGCGGACATCTCGTCACTTCACTACGTTTTTCGTTTCACGATCCCAAAGTCGATAGGCTTTCGCCCCATTAGAATAGCCGACGAGCACATATTCTTTTCCTTTTGCGTCAAATTTCTCTCGGCCTGGCCCCTTTTCTAATGCTACAACTCTGCTACCGAATATTCTAAAGAAGTCGACGTATGGTTTTGCACCAAACCACATTTCGTATGGCGTCTTTCCACTCATTGATCTCGTTGGACATCTGTTTCTTATGAAGGCGGCTGTGTTTATGGCCTCTGCCCATAGCGACGAAGGTAGTTTGCTTTGCAGTAGCATAGAACGCGCAATTTCAACGAGGGTTTGGTTGGCGCGTTCTGCTACACCATTCTATTCAGGTGTATATTCCACCGACAGTTATCTTCGTATTCCTTCTTGTTCGAGGAATTGCGTGAACTCTTTTGACATATACTCTTTTGCGTTGTCGCTACGTATAGTCAATATTTTCATGCCAGCTTTTTTTTCAACGAGCTTCTTGTATTTCCGAAATTCTTATAGGATCTCAGATCGCTTCTTGAGCATTACAACTGTCGTGTACCTTGTTTTGTCGTCTATAAACGTTGCAAAATACTTCGCTCCTTCTAATGATGTGGTCTTCATGGGTCCGCATATATCCGTGTGAATTAGTCCCAATAGTTTATTTAGGATATAATATCGCGTATGAAAGCGCTTAACATCAGTTTTTAGTGAATGCTAATCACTTGCTATCCTATTTGCTACACGCTAAGAATTGATTGACTTTTTATAAAATTAATTTATTTCATTTTTAAGGACTGATAACTTTTAACATTTAAGTATACATTTTAATATCTAAAACTTCTTTTTTCTCTTCTTTCTCTATCTCGTCTTTGATAATCTTCGAACCTCCTTTTTCTCTCTCTCTCTCTTGCCAGCCTCCCCGTGGCTTCGTCTGCGTGGCAGTTGATCGTAGATTCTCCTTTCCTGAGGCTTTCTCCTCTGTCTGCGTCGCTGCGTCACTATAGTTTTTCCAAGCTGCTCCTGCCTGTGTTCCCTCTGTCACCGTTCGAACGGGTGAGAGAAATAGTGGAGATATCAGAGGCGGAACTATCCAGTCATAAGGCTGAGAAGATCCTGAAAAACCGGTTGGAGAAATCCCAAGGCTGAAGGGCCTTTTTCTAGCAGGCTTTGGCGTAGATGTTCCTAGATAGAGACGGGGTTTTCTTTTTAAAATAAAGCGACTGGCGCCGAGAATCGGAGAAGAGCGATTCTGGCGTCTCGCGCCTGAAGGTGACTGTGTAAGGCGACTAGCGATTGTTAGCGACAGAGCGCTGGTTGAGGGATTACCTCCTGGTGGCGATCCAGCGCTCGTAGCAGCGGGACTTGCGTCCAGACAAGGTAGAGAGCGACCAACGCTGAAATCCTGGCGCACACCTCCGGGAGTTGGGAGAACCACTCCGGTCGAGCGTTTAACGCTATGTGGTTGTCGTTGAACGGTTGTAGCTGACCGAATCTTTGGGCGCTTGGCGCCGGTTGGCGGCTTAGCGCCAGTAACTGGAGGATCTAAGAGGATCACTTTCCTCTGACTGGCATATCGTTGGAGAGGAAGCAAACGAGCCCTTCGGCGTAGCGTCGAAAGCGCTATAACCTCATCCTCGGCGAGCCGAGATGGGTGTGGTGTCTGTCTTGTGCTCTCCGTCTTGAGGCCGGCGGGACCGTCTTGGTCAACTGCTGTGGATTGACTGATTTTTTTGGCGCAATCGGCCCGTCTTTTATACTGCGAAAATGCGGTAACAACTCCTGGTTGCTAGGAAACTTTCATCCCTTGAAACTCGCTCCCTGTCATCGTGCTGAATTTTGCGCTAATTAATAACTTGAATACTTCCGCGCTTTGACAACTTGAAACTGTATCACGCGTATCGTAAATAATAACCTGACAGTTTCGCGCGTGCCGACGGAGAGAACAGAGAGAACGGAGAGAATGTTTCCTGGTGGCTGCGGAGCTGCCACAGTTTACTTTGCTTGGTTCCTGACGATTGGAAAGGTAGTTTGTGAATTTTCGATTTATCACACACAAGGCATGGTAAGCTACTCGTACTTAAAATAAAATCCATATCAATTACCGTGTCTTTTAATATTAATAAGTCTTTTGCGTTTAGATGACCATACCTTTGATGCCATCGTCGAAACTTCTCATCATCGATTGTTGAGACTGCCATCGCTGCATTCGAGCATTCGAGCTGGTCGGACTAACTGCGTATAGCTTCCCTTTACGTAGGGCTTCCAGGAGCGTTGATCCATCTTCACGAAGAACTTTCGCTTGATGTTTGTTGATCTCGACTGTGTAACCCCGGTCCGCTATTTTAGACACTGAAGTTATTTCTTAAGTGCGAAAAGTACATAACATTTTTAAGCTTAATTCGACGAGTTGAGTTTGCAAGTGGTGCGTCAATGACCACGGTGCCTGTTCCCAATGATTCGACGGTGTTGTTCCTTGCCGTTTGGACAGTGCATCGTCTATTTTCTTCAAAATCGACAAATTTGCTCTTTTCAATACACATATGAGCGGTTGCTCCACTGTCAAGGCACCATTCCTTTGCCGTAAGCACGTTTCCTTGTATAGTGTGTGTAATTAATGCTTCATCCGCGATCATTAGGTTAGCTTTTGATCCTCTTGGTTTATTGCGACATTCGGATGACTTGTGTCCGTACTTTCCACAATTGTAACAATTTCTTGTGAATTTAGACGAGATTTTCTTAGCGTAGTTCTCCTTGTTAGGGCGGTTGCTTTGTTGCTTATGCTTTTGTGGCTTTTCCCGTACGGCTAATGCTGACTGACTATCCTTGCTTTCCTCCTGGCACTGACCTTCGCGTCTCGCTTCTTTTTCCATTAATTTTATTTTCAGTACTTTAATTTTGGACATGCTATCTCGTGATTCTATAGCCACTATAAAATTTTCGTAATCTTCCGGTAATGATGACAATAACATTATAGATTGTAGCTCACCTGGCAGTGCGAGGCCGGATTCCTCCAATTGTTCCACCTTTGCTATGAAATTGCTAACGTGTTGCGTCATTGAGACATCCGGCTTTTTTTTCATTTGGTACAATTGACGACATATCACGGATTTTCTTATCGGTCCTCTCGATCGATGAATGCCCCGTAATGCCTGCCAAGCGTCCTTGGAAGTCTCTAACCTCTTTAAGTGTCTTAATTGATTTTGACTTACGGATAGCAAAATTAATGCGAGCGCTTTTTTGTCCTTCTTTTTCCAGGCGGCATCTTCGGTTGCGGGCCTCGGTACGTTGCCATCCGCGTACCCCCATAGCTCATGGCAGATGAGCACGTTTCTCATTTGCAACGACCACGCTTCGTAATTTTCGTCATTTAACTTTTCGATGTTTTGCATAGCTGTTGCTTGCATGTTTATTTCCTTTCACTTGTTGCACTTCAATACAGAATTTTCGAAACACCTGGGCCCATAACCTGTTGGGTTTTGGGTGATCGTTATAGATTACAGAAAACGAGACAAACAGTTGAGATTTCACACAAGGCAGTTTATTGAGAAGTGCGTGAGGACGGTAGTACGTAACAAACAAATTGTTCCACGCAGATGTGCGACTGGGTCGATAGATCAATTAATTGTGATACAAATGGCGTCGCATTGATCCAAGCGCGGGAAAGTTCAACATCGCTTACATTAATTACACAGGCCTTAATTTAGATACTATAAACAAGATACTATCTTATTCTTCACAGCTAGGAAGTTTCACTTCTGCCGTGCGTGGAGGCCACACGCAAATTTTTACATGTTATAAGTACATTTTTGTGACGCGCGGATCTGACGAACTTCCGTAACACGCGGATCTGACGAACTTCCGTAACACGCGGATCTGACGGACTTTCGTTACGCTTCTGACGACTTCCGTTCCGAATTACCCCCCGCGCCCATAGAAGTTTCACTTCAAAAATTTTCTTCTGAAGGTATGCCCGTAAACTCTTTGTTTAAAAGATACATCTAAACGTTTTCATTATAAAATTTTATGAAATTGTTATCAGGTTATAATAAACAATTTAATAGTGTGCTTCAACTGCTTTATTACTAGAAAATATGAAGGTGGTCATTGAAACTTGTTTTGTCAATAACCAACTATTATCTGCTTTAACAAAGCTTTAACATGCTTTTACCATGATTAACGCTGAGAATACATTGTATTTATGCTTTCTAGCATATATAATTTTATATATGTATAATTTTCAATATACCAACTATTCTCTGCTTTAACAAAGAGACTATTCAATATACCAACAATTTGCTGCTTTAAATATCTTTCCTTCGTTCATACATGTACTATTTCCACATATATATAAGTCGCTTATGCCTTCCAATATTCAAAATAACTGCTATATTTTTCAAACTTTCTTTGTTAATAACTTTAGTAAACAACGGGCGACGGCCTTTTGAATGTTGCTCAAGGTCATGACCTTGACAACATATGTAAAGGTAAACTTTTACTTACATATACAGGGTGTGTAAAAAATCCCGGACCCCTTAAATATCTTGAAAAATAAGCATTTCTGACAAAAATGGTTCATACAAAAGTTGCAGGGTTTTAAGTGGCGCATTACATAGTATTTAGGATTGGATAGAATTAACGTAAAGTCAGTATTGGGGCGCTGCCGCGACAGCAAACGGCCCTGGCGCGAGCACAAACAATCCTCGGGTTCGGCACGAGCTCGCACAAAATCACCCGGTTGTCGCGCCTACTGTTCCGACCTCGCGATTGCAAAACGCGCACGCGTTTCCTAATTTACGTATACCGCGTAACGCGTTACATCGTGAATCGATGTGATTCGTCCTTCGCAAGCTCAACGACCCCCGTCGAGGGTCTCCTATCGGGACGAAGGACGATTGTCATCGATCCGCGCTCTTTTCTGTTCGGTCTCTGCAAGGAGAAAGCCGAGCCGGCCGTTCGTGGCAATTAGCATCTCGGGAGTGTTCTCGAAAGTAATTGCGCGAAGTCCGTATCGTTTCATCGCGAGCCGCACCCGCTCGATAGGTCGCCGCGTGAAATATCTCAAATCGCTCTTCCGTTCGAGTGAAGAGTGAGCCGGTTTTTTGTCGCGTTAGCACCCGGTCGATTGGTCATCGCGCGAATTCCGGGAAGTTTCGTTACGCATCTAGCACCCGTGCAAAGGGTCGCATCGTGCGTACAAGTTTCGTCGCGATCTGCACCCGCTCGATTGGTCGTCGCGCGAAACGTCTTATTTCGCGAGTTTTCCGTTCGCCAGCAATACGAGGTGGCGAAGCAAAGGGACGGATCACGTAATCACCGTGCGACCGTGGTACCGTGATCCTTCGAGAAAGAACCGTGTCGACGTCGATACCGTCACACGATTCACACCCGGTTTTCGCGAGTGCATCTCTCTCAAGCGTTGCGATAACCGCGCGTAAGCTCAGACGAGCAGTTCTTGTACAATCTAAGCGGTGTGTTCGATCCCGATATCGACTCCGCTCGAGGCCATCTTGTCGTGCCGCGCCGTTCTCATCGTTATCGCGAAATCACCGCGTCTCGTACAGTTAAGTTTTGTTTCATTGTGAAACTCGCGCCCGCTATCGCATCCCGAGTGACTAGAAGTGCGCCTGAGCATCTCGCGAGTCGTCGTGTTCGCGGTCGCTCCTCTGCCTCGCGAGCAAGATGTCCGTCGGTCGCGTTCAAAATATCCGGTCGCAAGGGCGGTAACCAATCGCTCTTCAAAATCTCCGTGAGCGGATATTTCGTGAGCCATCGCAAAGAGTACGAGCGACGTAAGATTTCCGTTCCGACATCTAACCGCAGATGCTCAGCCCGCTCGGTCGCGCGAGTGCAAGAAAGCCTTGAAAACTATTTTTTGTATAGAATAAATTGTGCTTGTGAATCAAAAACACAGCGCGTGTGTCATCTAAACTCCACTCCTCGCAAATCCTCTCGGACCTTGCCTCGCTCCCTTGTCAGGGTGGTCCCGGCATTCAATTCGTGTCCCGAGGTCACCTCGGCCGAGCACGAAACATTCTGGTCAATAGTAATGTGACCTTGGATACCACTGTCAAGGTTACATAAAAATCAATTTGAAATTTTTAAATAAAAACCCCAATTTTTTTTGCATATTCTTACAGCTGACCGCAACAGCATTTCAAAACACTACATTTGAGTATTTTTTTATTAAGTACTTTCTGAGTTATGAGGCTTGAAAGTTACAGTACCGTCGATATTAGTATTACCTAAGGTGTATCGCGTTGCCCGGTCGGACAAAACACTATGAATAAATCCCTCCCTCCCTTTCCCTTCCCTCCCTCTTCTTCCATCCCTCTCCTTTCTTCTTATTCCTTTTTTTCACCCCCTTCCCTCCACACCCCTCTCTTTTCTCCCTTCCCACCCTCTAGCTTATGTAGTCGCCGGGCTGGAAGGAGGGAGGAGAGCGGAAAGGGGAGGAAGGAGAGGGGTGGGGGACAGAGGAAGGAGAGTGGAAGGGAAAAGTGAGAGAGAGGGAAATGGAGGGGGAGGGAAGAAAGGAAGGATGGGCAAGGGCGGAAGGGGGGAGGAATGGACGGGGAGGGGAGGGAGGTATTCATGCATAGTGTTTTGTCTGATCGGATAACGCGATACACCTTAGGTAATGCTAATACCGACGGTACTGTAACTTTCAAGCCTCATAACTCAAAAAGTACTTAATGAATAAATACTCAATTGTAGTGTTTTGAAAAGCTTTTGAGGTCAGCTGTAAGAATATGCAATAAAAAATTGAGGTTTTTATTTAAAAATTTCAGTGATTTTTACGTGACCTTGACAATGATATCCAAGGTCACACTACTATTGCTATGTAATGCGCCACTTAAAATCCCACAAGTTTTGTATTTTTGTCAGAAATGCTTATTTTTGAAAATATTTAAGGGGTCCGGGACTTTTTACATACCCTGTATAATATTCATATACAGGGTGTCCCCTTTATCCCAACTTGAGGGGGACCGTGGGGGTGGAGCGGGCATGCGGGCGGGGTTCACCGCGCGCTCGCAGTATAACCCACCCCTGTTAGAGGGGCGACGGTCTGGGCGGATGTCCCCCCATTCCGCCGCGGTGATATCAGGAGGCGGCTCCAAGGAGCCGGGGGAGACGCCGGTGGCGTCTCCCGGGTTGGCGCCCAAGTCTGGGCCTGGCGCTGGGGGGCCCCGGAAGAATCAGCGCGTTTCCCGAGGTCCCCCCTGACAACGAGCGCCGTGAGGGACATCCGCAGGAGTTTTAGTGGGCAGGGTATGCATGCAGTATCGTGAGCGATGTGCATGCTATACAATCCCACACTCCCTCCGTTATGCCTCTCCCCGGAGGCGGGGGGGTCTTCCCCGAAAGGGGCTACTGGGCAAACCTGGGACTTTCGAGCCCCAAGGATCCCAGTAGTTGAAGATTTTTCCTGCGTCAAGAAAAAAGAAAGAAAGTGTCCCCTTTATCTCTTACACCTCAAATAACTGTTTTATTTGTGATTCTAGAAAAAAATGTTTTAGACAAAAGTTGTACGGTTTCAAGGGGGACATAAGATGGTGGCAATAATTCGACCTTGGTTAGTTGTTTGAAAGTCACGTGAAGGTCACCTTTAATTTTTTAAATAGAACCCCCTATTTTTTATTTTTTATTCTTGTAGCCCTTGTCGAGACGTTTTCAAAACACTATAATAGAGCTCTCTTTCGTTAAAAATTTTCTGAGATATTTTAAATTTTGTCACGATATTTTTAATATAAAATATGAGATCTCGTAAAGTATTCACTTTTCGATGAATTTTCCTTGATACTTTTATACGTAGAATAATGAAAGGAATCCAATGTTGTAAGAAAACAGAAAAATTTATGGTAAAACTGCTGTTTAGGCTACCCACCTCCAATGACCTTGACTATGACATATATTGTCAAGATCACTCTCCTGAGTACACTTCAAAAGGTTTTAGCCGTCGCCCATTGTTTATTAAAAATTTAACAAAGAAAGTTTGAAGTCGATGGGGAAGCCGCCGAGGGCCAGCATCGTCGTGGAGGAAACGCGTGTCCCCGTGGAGGCCTGTATGAAGATCCTGGGCCTCTGGTTGGATGGTACCTGGAGCTTTGGCGAGCACTTTGCTCGCCTAACTCCCAGAGCCAAGGGTGTGGCGAGGACTTCGCTAGGCTCATGCCTAACCTGGGCTGCGTTCAGAAACTACACCTAGCGGGTGATTTCCGGGAGTCCGAGTGAGCGGAATGGTGGAGATATGTTTCTGAACAACATATGGTGGCTTTCTCTTAACAATTCACTACCAATCGGTACAGCAATCATGCTTTGACCTAAAAAATGGAGATATTTAAAACTTGTGAAGTAGAGCACATATATGTGCACTAGGTGATCCAAATAACCTCTAATGTTAGGTGTTTTAAATACAAATATAATCCAGCTACATTATATTCACTTAATTATGTTAAAAATAAATATTTTCTTAATCAACTTATCAAAAGAAATTGCACAGGAATCTCTCTTTAACACAACTTTTCACATGCAGCATTACAAATATCTTTATCATATTTACTGTAAATTACAATCGATTGATGTTTAATGTTTTACTTATTTACCTTCAGAATCCCAAATTATTACATTACTTTCATTATCAAGCACTACAACGGTATTTTTATACGAAGCCATCTTTACTTTACTGTTTTCGGCGTTTTCGCGCGCTTTGAATACAAACTCCCCGATCGAGAGACTTTCACACTGCAAAAGAGCAGGGTGCAAAAGTCACTCGATCGAGAGCACCCAGGGTGTTTCTGAACGAGCCACTTAGGTGGCGTTCTAATGCTCTCGGTTGGTTTCTGAACGACAATTGGGTGGTCGGGTGCTCCCGAGTGTGGTTTCTGAACGCAGCCCTAAGAGGGGCGAGCGGATGGGCTCGCCGACTATATGCCGCAACCGTGCAAGCGGTGACACTGTACGGCGCCCCGATCAGAGCGCCCGCAGCTGAGGGGTCGCGGCGCATTCAGGCGCAGCTGCGGCAGGTGCAGCGCGCCATCGCGCTGCGAGTGTCACGCGCGTACTGCACGGTCTCACATGCGGCGGCGACGGTCCTGGTGGGTCTTCCCCCATTAGAGCTTGCGGCCCGGCAGTGCGCCGAAGTCCATCGGCGTGCAAGGGAACTGCAAGCTGGGGGAGCGCACATTCTGCCAAGGGCCCGTCGGTTGATAAGGCTCCAGGAGAAGGCGGCCCTGGTCGGACGTTGGCGGGATTATCTTGCCAACGTCGAGTATGGTAGGACCACTGATGCCATCCGACCCTGTCTAGCGGAATGGCTGGACAGTCGGGGATACGGACTATCGTTCCACGCTGTGCAGGTGCTCACCGGACACGGATGTTTCGGTGTGTACCTGCACAGAATTGGGAAGGAGGCCACAACAAAGTGCCATCACTGCAACGAGGCGAGGGACACGGCGCAGCACACGCTGGAAGAGTGTCCGGCGTGGGCTGAACAGCGCCGTGTCCTACAGGGGGAGGTGGCAAACGACCTCTCCCTCCCGGCCATAGTGGCGTTTATGGTCAGGAACAAAACGAGGTGGAGGGCCTTCCTGCAATTTCGCGGGAAGGTGATGTCCGCTAAAGAGAAGGCGGAGAGAATCCGCCGTGGGGAGAGAGACCCCCCGGCGGCGGACCTCTCACATTAGATTCTCAGTGGCTGGGGTGGTCATTGGAGATGATTACCCTGGCCTCCACCCGCTGGCCTTCCGCCAGCTGGTTCAAACGCCGTACCTGCTACCTGTGCGGCATGAGTACGGGCTGCACCTCCGGGTCACCCCCCTCCGACGAGGGAAACCCCCCCGGAGGATGGGAGGCTCGGCGTCCCGGCGGGGACTACGGGACGTCGAACCAAACCCTCCCCCCAAAACACTGGAAGGCGTGGCGGGGTGGGTAGTGTCCACACCTCGCCACAAATTAGATCCACCAGGGCTCCTCGAGCCAAGAGCCGAATTCGGCTCAGAGGAACGGTAGCCCATCGGGCTAGGCGTCGGGGGCGCACCGGACGCAATGATAACCAGTTTCCAGGTGCCCCCAAGCGATGCAGAGGTGGACACTCGTGCGGTTTTAGCCGGTAGGCTCATGCATGCAGGATCGTAGGCGATGTGCACTGCATAGAATCCGGCACTCCCCTCGCTCCTCTCCCCGGAGGGCGAGGGAGTCTTCCCCCTCCTTGTCAAAGAGGGGGCTACTGGCTGAAACCCGGGACGCAGTCCTGGGGATTCCAGTAGTGGAAGATTTCCGCACGTTAAAAAAAAAATAAAAAGGGGGGCGGAACCTACTGCATCCACGCACGCACTTTTCTACCCACATAACAATTAGGTTGGGTTAGGTTAGTTTTTTTTGGAAGTGGAGCCCCCCGCAGGGGGGCGGAACCCACTGTATCCACGCATACACTTTTCCACCCACACAACAATTAGTTTGGGTTAGGTTAGTTTTATATTGTTAGTTATCGTTTATACATGTACTATTTCCACATACATATTAGTTGTTTATGCCTTTTAATACTCAAAATAACAGCTATATTTTCCAAACTTCTTTTTATAACTTTAATAAACAATGAGCAACGGCTAAAATCGTTTGAAGGTAATTCAGGAGAGTGACCTTGACAATATAGGTCATGGTCAAGGTCATTGGAGGTGGGTCCCCTAAACAGCAGTTTTACGAAATTTATTTTAAAAAATTTGATTAAATTTTGTAGGCGCACTCAATTTTGAAAAATTGCAAATATAAAAATTAATATTATTATTCGATTTTTTTCATTATTATATGTATAAAATTATTAAGGTAAAGTTATCGAAAAGTGAACACTACGAAATATTTTATATTAAAAATATCATGTCAAAATTTGAAATATCTCAGAAAATTCTTAACGAATGAGGTGTTTTGAAAACGTCTCGAGAAGGGCTACAAGAATATACAGTAAAAAATAGGGGGTTTTATTTAAAAAATTAAAGGTGACTACGTGATCTTCAAACGACTATCCAAGGCCAAATCATTGCCAACCATCTTATGTTTCTCTTAAGACCGTACAACATTTGTCTGAAACATTTTTTTCTAGAATCACAAATAAGAAAGTTATTTTAGGTGTAAGAGATAACAGGGCACCCTGTATATCTATAGATTATTGTTATAATTATTTTTGTAATTAATAAAATATTACTTCTTTAGTTGTAATACATTAACATATTTTTTAAATTTTCTGCTTCAGACAAGAGATTTACGTAACATTATACATGCGGCCCTCGCGGCTACACGTGGAAGAGAAAGACCCTGGGGAAGAGGCAGGGGTGGGGGCAGATGTAGAGGTAGGGGTAGGGGTAAAGACATAAATGTATTTTTTTAGAACTAAAAAATAAGTAATAAATACAAAATAATATATCCTATATAATGTTTAATATTTATTAAAATTCCAACTCTTTATTCCTATTATTCCTATTTATATTCCTAATTTTATTTTTATTCCTAATCGTGTCTATACCGCCTCGTGTCACATGTCTACCGCCGCGATTGTCGGCATCTTTGTCTATCTAACCCATCTCACTCCTAGATATGGCACGGAAGAGAACCACAAAATCGTGGATATTACCATCACAGAGACTTCTTTCTGTCACCCACAAAGTCGTGGACATAGCACGGAAGAGGTCTACAAAATCGTGGACATTACCTACGGGATTCGTGGACATTGGCTACGTAGTTTAATGTCCACATTTTATGGACATAGAAGCGCTTTAAAATAAGGTGACACCTAAATTGCGCCCATGACTGCTCTCATCTTTCTCTCTGTTAATACATCCTTACCCTCTCAAACACATCACTACTCATCCCCCACTACTCCTTCACCGACCACTCTCTATCCCCCAAAACATCTCAATACTTACCGACACGTCCTAATGTAACCCAACATACCCTTACCCATACAATCACATTACCATCCACCTCCACTCCAAAACACTTCAATACACCCGAAAACGTCTCAAAATAGCCCAACACACCCTTACCCATCAAAACACATCACCATTCACCCCAACTGTTCCACCAACAAATTCTACCAAGCACCTGAATACACATTGACACGTTCCAACATAGCTGAACAATCTTTTCAATCCAATTATATGTACGTCATATTAAATAAAACTTATAAATATAAATTGTTGGTTGTTTATAGTTATATGTCGTATGTATTTTGTATCTTACATAAAATCATAAGACGTTTTATACTACAAAATGCGTGGAAATATACCATAAAAAAATAAAAAAGTAAAAAAAGTGCTAACAATGAGTGTTCGCGCCTGTCAAAATAGTTATAGCGCGAAACAATGTTATTTTAATTTATTTTTACTGTAAAAGTAGCGATATCAGATGTCGCACCAACTAAGCGGCCGTTTTCCTTTTAGGCGACTGTGACGACACACATGTCTCAAATTGACACTCTTCGCTTTCCATTTTACGCGTGTGTTAAAAAAAACAGAAACACTTTGGCTGCTTTGAAATTGTACGCTTTCCTTTTAGGGCATTTTATGCAACACAGGCGACACGAGAAGCCTTAACTTGCGCACAGTACAATTGGACACGTTGCAATTGCACACCGTGCTATTAGACACAAAAAATTGCGCACCGTTCGATTGGACACAGTTAAATTGTGCACAGTTCTATTGCGCACAGTTCTTTTGCGCATAGTTTTTTTGCGCACATGTTCAATTGCGCACATGTTTAATTGCGCACATGATCAATTGCGCACATGATCAATTGCGCACATGTTCAATTGCGCACAATTCTATTACGCACATGGTGTACATACACACACACACGCGGGGGGGGGGGGTGCAAGGGGGCCTTCGGCCCCCCTCCCGCACTTCCTCCGCCGGTAGGCTGGGTGGACCTCGCTTTATGAGAACTGTGCGCAATTGAACGTGCGCAATTGATCATGTGCGCAATTGAACATGTGTGCAATTAAACATGTGCGCAAGAGAACTGTGCGCAATTAAACCGTGTCCAATCGAACAGTGTGCAACTTTATGTGTGTAATAGCACGGTGTGCAATTGCAACGTGTCCAATTGTACTGTGCACAAGTGAGCCTCTCCCGGCGAGCGACACACTCGTTTCAAATTGACACACCTCGATTTCCATTTACGAGTGTGTTAAAACTAAAGCAGACACACTTCGACTCTCCTCTTCAGGGCTGCGTTCAGAAACCACACTCGGGAGCACCCGACCACCCAATTGTCGTTCAGAAACCAACCGAGAGCATTAGAACGCCACCTAAGTGGCTCGTTCAGAATCACTCTGGGTGCTCTCGATCGAGTGACTTTGCACCCTGCTCTTTTGCAGAGTGTGAAAGTCTCTCGATCGGAGAGTTTGTATTCAAAGCGCGCGAAAACGCCGAAAACAGTAAAGTAAAGATGGCTTCGTATAAAAATACCGTTGTAGAGCTTGATAATGAATGTAATGTAATAATCTAGGATTCTGAAGGTAAATAAGTAAAACATTTAACATCAATCGATTGTAATTTACAGTAAATATGATAAAGATATTTGTAATGCTGCATGTGAAAAGTTGTGTTAAAGAGAGATTCCTGTGCAATTTCTTTTGATAAGTTGATTAAGAAAATATTTATTTTTAACATAATTAAGTGAATATAATGTAGCTGGATTATATTTGTAAAACACCTAACATTAGAGGTTATTTGGATCACCTAGTGCTCATATATGTGCTCTACTTCACAAGTTTTAAATATCTCCATTTTTTTAGGTCAAAGCATGATTGCTGTACCGATTAGTAGTGAATTGTTAAGAGAAAGCCACCATATGTCGTTCAGAAACATACACACCCGAGAGGGGCCCTTATCCCCACCATTCCGCTCACTCGGACTCCCGGCAATCACCCGCTAGGTGTAGTTTTTGAACGCAGCCTAGGAGAGTCGGAGTGTGTTTTGATTGAATCCAAATGCGTCTTACGACAGTACTTACATAAGTAAGATTAATACCTTAGTGCTTCCGTCTTCTCCTTCCGTTGAACATTAAGGAAGTATTACACTACGGATTGCGGGCTTGGGTGTTGTTGGGGTTACCGATTTACGGTTGCGGATTGACTACCGTAACGTAACCCCAATCGGCAATCGAGCTCGCAACTCGAGTGCATATGGCCTAAGTTTAACCTGCCAACTTCCGATTTACGGCGTTCTTGTCACAAAACCAACCAAGCCCTAACCATAAATCGTAGGTACAGAAGAAGAAGGAAGAAGTGGGTACATACATCAATTGTATTTCTATTTTTACAATGGTAAATATACAATTTGTTTTATCACCCTAGAATTCCTATATAAAACCCCGTTTAATTCTGTGTCAATCTGAGACAAACAGTGACGAAGTATGTCTATCTGTCACGGAGTGTGTCGCCTAAAAGGAAAATAGCCAGCATGTATGAGTTTTTACACATCAAAAAAATTTTTGATTACCATGCTAATTTCCCACACATAAGGTACCAAGAAGGGCGAGCAGTTGACCCCACACAATTTTCTGTGAAATAGCATGTTTATAACGTTAAAAATTATATTAAAATATAGTAAATAGATATATTAATGCGTAAATATAATACAATGTTAATTATTTTTATTTATATTGATACAGAATATTTTTAAAACTATAATTATAATAATGAAAGAATAATTCATACCATACTCTAGTTCTTGTGCAATATTTAAATTATTGCACAACTCTGCAAATCACTTAAATGTTATTAAATTAATATTAGAAAGTAATGGTTTATTCAGCCAATATTGATTAACAAGAAAATATGTATTAATTTCGACAACGATTGGCTAAAGGATGTTATCTAAAATTTAGAATTTATTGCGAAAAATATTACCTCAGCCAGAATTTGAACCTGGAACCTCCCGCAATCTGTACAGGCATCGTTCCAACTCGACCACTGAGGCATGTAACATGCAATATTTTTCGCAATAAATTCTAAATTCTAGATAACATCCTTTAGCCAATTGTTGTCAAAATTAATAAATTTTTCAAATTAATATTAATTTTATTTTAAAAAATTAAAAATAATTAAAGAAAGTAAAAGCAGTAAAAGTAGTAGTAGTAGTAGCTGCAAATGCAAGGCAATTGTTCTAATACTGACTAAATGCTCACTTTGACTCCTATACGTTAGTGCGGCAACGGCGTGCAAGAATAAACATGATTTTTCGTAAAGAAAAAGAGATACGTTGCAGCGCGACAGTCATCTGCGCGTTGTTTCTGTTGGTACTTTGTCTTGAAAATTACACTACTTTATACATTCAATCTTGAGATACTCACCTAATGCCCGTCGAAGAGCGTGGAATTATTTAATTTATCTAGCACCGCATCGCTGAAGATTTCTCAAAGTAGAGCTGAAAAAGTGAGTAGAGAGAAACGTACAATTTATAACTTGTATTAAATTGTTAATTAAATTTTACACAATGCTAACACACGCACACAACTAATCGCGTATGACTTTCGAAGTTTACTTTTTCCTTGTTAGTCGTTAATTTTAATATCGAAAGTCTTTAGTTAATTAATAGACATCGGATTTGTATGCAATTGCATATTTTTTTAGAAAGCAGATAAGAAAGTAAAATCAAAATAGAAATTTGTCTTACCAAAAAAGCATTCTAAAAATGCATATTTAATTTTGCATATTGTGCATATTTGAAAATTTGTGCATATTTACATATTTTGTGCATATTTGCATATTTTGTGCAAAAAAATTTCAGGTGAATATGGAAAAGAAGTTCTTTCCAAATTTGATTTAGTCTTTAAAAGAATCCTGGATTTACCATTATTTCAAAAATAAATAATATTTTGAAAGGCAACAATGTTGAAGGGCCTCTTGCAATTCCAACACACTAATGGAGTAAATTCAAATACGCTCCTATTACATCTTGCGATGTGGAACGTTCATTTTCTGCATACAAGATGATTTTCTCAGACAAACGTCACAAATTTACAGTCTCTAGTGTTGAGAAAATATTAGTCATTTATTGTGATTTAAATTATAATTCTTAAATAGCATTTTATTTGAAAAATTATAATATATTTTGCATGTTTTGTAATATTTTTTACGCATAAATTTTTTGATAAATATATACATTTTCAAAGTAATTATGATTATTATATTAATTGTGTCAATATATAAGTATAGTAATAAAGAAACACTTAAAAAATGTATTTACTTTGATTCAGAGATAAATAACACATTCCCGCAGTAACCTAAATATACATTATTAATATAAAAGACAATTGTTCACAAGAACATATTTTGACATATATCTTGCATATATAATGCATATTTATTTACATATATTTTGCATATACAATGCATATTGGTATATGTTGCAGTATAAATATGTTAAATGTTATAAACAACCTAAATCTTAGTTATTTATTGCTTTTTTCCAAAAATAAATTTCTGCATACAAAATCCAATGTCTATTGATTAACAATTTATTTATTATATCTATATTCAGATAATCGCGTGCCTAAAAAGTTTTAGAAGATTTTTTAAAAATATTTTATAATTATTTAAAACACATACATAGATTGATAAAGAAAAAAATTTGATAAAAATAAATCCCTTACCTTAATATTTCATCGTGAAGATTAATGCAAGCATCTAATTCATTCTCATTTTTTACATTACGGATTTTCTGGGTTAACAATTCTAATCTTGCGGCAGAATAAAATAAAAGAATCGCAATGTTGCAATCGATACACATACCGGCAGCAACTTGTAAGCCGACTAATGATTGATGTAAATAAATAATACTTTTTATCGGATATTCAACAGAAAACGGATATTTTGCATTAGTCGGAAATTCTTGCGGAAGAAATAATGGCCCGCAAATTACGCCAATAGCGGTTATATAGCACCATAAAGTATAAATGCCATAAATACGCTTGTACTTGTCAACATAATATTGCAGCGTAATATTTGTTTTTTTATCCGCTTGTTTGCAAAACGTTTCCATTTTATGATAAAGCGTCTGAAACAATTACCGCAATATCCAATCAATGGCGTGCAAGTTATCTTTCTGTTACTGAATTTTTAGACATAAGATTTTCATATTTAAGTATCCAAATAGCACTGGACGTTTTGAGAATATCCATTTTAAGTCTGATTTATGTCCGCACGTCTATGGACATAAAATAAACATTCAAGGGATGTCCGTTGTTAGAATTGAAAAGGATATCCTATTCGGATGTCTATTTTATGTTCCTGTTTGGATCTTACTTTTATGATTTTTATTATCCACTTCTAAAAAAGGCATGTCAATCGAACTCGAATGTATCGAAATGTTGAAGCCGCCATAGCGCGATGCTGTTTGGTTCTCTTGTTGCGCTTACTTCGTGAGCGACTGTCATTGTATATTTTAATAAATAAAAGGTCAAGGACTCTCGAAAATGTATTGTATATTTTGACAGTTGTGTGCGTATCAAGTGTTAATAGTGTTATAGTAACAGTATAATTAAGGCTAAATAGCGCGCGCAAAGCGCGCGTCTGTGATGTCTAGTTTTTATATATTATATATTTAATATTACAATAAGCAAATTTGTTGTCCAATAAAATTAAATATAATTTTATTGGACAACCAAGATCCAGTCCCGACCGATTATGGCGTTTCCTTTAATTAATATTTAATATTATATTTGCTATATTTCTAATATACTGGGACCGTTGGGGACCACACGCTACCGCTAGTGTGCCGACAGAGCGCGCCACGACTGACGATACGGGACGTACGCGCTAGGACAGTCAGTTAGTAACAGGCCCTTGTACGACACACAACAGGCACTTGTACGACGCACAACGTTTGAATAAATATACGTATTCAGTTACTTCTCTTTTTCATACATTGCTCGCTCCCGCACCTTACAACCACAACAAATACATTAATTTTTAATAATAAATTGTATTATCATCACAAAATTATGTAATTTATCTTATTCTTTCTTTACCTAACTATAATATATTATTATATTTTATTATTTACATTATTTTATTTATAATTATTTAAAAACTGTTTGCTATATTATTATTGTTTCTTTCTCATTGCTTTATGTGGGTTTTGTTTCTCTTACCCACTCGTTTGTAATTAAGCCGAAAAGATTTACTGATGGTTCTCTTATCTACAATCAGTGGATAAACAAAACACTGGAAATAACAATTAATCAGCACAATTTAATTAATTATAAGATAATGAGTGCATCCAATAGCACGTCTGTTCACTGAGCGGCTAAGTAGCAATAGAATGTGATTGGCTCTTACCTTTGGATCCAACCAACCACATTCAATTACTACTTACAATTAGTAGCTCAGTGAGCGGTCGTGCTACTGGATGCACCAAAATTAACCAGTAACGCGCGCACGCGCGCAGCGTTTCCAAGTTTTCATTTGGCGTCAATATTTGACAAAATACAATCAGTGGTGCGACGGTTTGAAACGCTGGTGGTTTTGTAGCTGCAGATATTTTCGAAGAGCGATTGATGTAATTACACGAAAAAAATGTAAGTGTATTTCCTTTCTTATTTTCTGAAGATTAGATTATAGAATCATAATTCATATCTTGTGTATTTATTATGCAATATTTCCACTCCTTTGTGTTTCTTATTTTTTTGCGGGGAAAAACCTTCGGTCCCCGGAGAGAGACCAGGGGATATGCCAGATTCTTACCAGCTAAAATCCCTCTGGGTGACCCACCTCAGGCGTTTGGGGAACGCACCAGGAACTAGCATTTGCATTACTACCAGTGTGTCCTTCGCCAATATATACCTTTCTTCACCGGGGCCCGCGCATGACAGATAGTGTTGTCCTTTGCGGAACCCCGGTGTCCTATTTAGGCCGCCTTCCATTTGAAGCGAGGGGTCACCACCCCCTCGCCACGCCCCCTCGGATGTTGGTAGTGGCAGAATCGAGGCTCAAGAGTTTCCGCTTGAGCTCCGGCCCTTATGGCCTCAAGAGAAGAAAGGACAATAAAATATATTTGAGCGACCCAACTGGCCAAAATTTCTCTTTTATTATATCTCACAACGTTTCGGCCAACATCTGGCCCTTTTCAAGTGAGGGAATATAACAATAATTGTTGCCAGCACTCAACGCATATACATCCCATGTCGCCTAATATAGCTCCCAAAATACATCATGCTTCATAAAGCTAAAAAGGTGATTACAGAAATGTATCATAAAGACATGAAATATAGCGAAAAGGATGCCAAAAAATGACACATGTTTTATGCGTCGACAAAATAAGTAAAAGATACAAATAGTCGAGAGATAGATGAAACCGAACATCTTGTCAAATGCGTCCGAACGTTACAACAGTCAAAGTCACAATAATAAAACTTAAAAAACACATCGATAAAACAATATAACGGGTTCTTAAAATAACAAGACAGCGGTCAATAAGCATAGACTAGGCAGCATTGATAACACGATCGTAAACAGCCGGTAAATTTTTGGTGTCTTTTTGAAGATTGACTGTGCGCCTGCACTTCTTAATGAAAAACATCTCTGAGATCTCTCTTTTTTTATAATGGCTTAGTGATGCGAATTGTAATTTAAGTTTCTTGCGTTCTAAATTAACACAGATAGAGAATCGACTGTTTGAGGTCATGCCACATGATGCAATCTATGAGTTTTTTGATCACAATGCTAGTTATATTAATGATCATGACCGGATGACCAAATTAGAATTAGTAAAAAAGTTTAACGTGATTATGTCTACACAGAATTCACTTTTCAACTCTTTTTTAAATATTGACCATAGTAAATGGATTGTAAATACAAGTAAGAAACAGATCCCTGATAGGATACTTAAATTTTTAAGTTTTGGGTGAAAGGTTCGCTCTTCCTATTGACTCTAATGACAAAACTGACCGTGTGCGCTCTGTTGTGGATATAATCAAGAATTTTGAATGCAATGCTTACAAAATAGATGAGGATTTGGTCGAAGAAACACGTAGTCGCATAGCAAATTCGTTATATAAATTTCTGAATAACAAAAAACATATTAACTTTCTGAATAGATACATATTACAGGAATTTAAATTTTGTAAAAAATTTTTACATGAGAATGATGATGTCTTTGTTACCAAAGCTGACAAAGGCCAAGTGACGGTAATCATGGACAAAAGTACATATATATGTCGTGAGTATTTAATGGGGACAAAATCTCAAGCGCATGTATGTTTTGGGGACATTTGTATACTTTGAGGACAGGTCTCAAACTATCCATATATCAAACGTATGATTTGGGGACAATCTCTTATATACTCTCTCCCGCATGTTATACGTATAGTTTGAGCCCAGCATAAATTTTATCAGTTACTAATATTTAAAAAAAATTAAAATACCCATTAGATAGCGCTACTCTGGCCGTTCTAAGAATATTCTGATCCAAGAAGCTGGATTGAGATCTCGTGTCTTTAACAAGTAATATAATAATTTTAGTTAATATAAATGTAAATAAATTTCTGTGGATAAATAAGTTTTAAACAATAAAAATATTGATTTTAAAAATACTTATATTAAGGTGACCTCAATGTATACGTTTTGTATATAATTTATAGCTAACCTGTTTAATATTCTGATCCAAGAAGCTGGATCGAGATCTCGTGTCTTTAACAAGTAATATAATAATTTTAGATAATATAAATGTAAATAAATTTCTGTGGATGAATAAATTTTAGACAATGAAAATATTGATCTTAAAAATACTTCAAATATTTATATTAAGGTGACCTCATTGTATGCGTTTTATATATAATTTATAGATAACCTACTGTCCAATAGATCCTAAATCTGATTTAAACTTTTTTCATTTAAATATATACAGGGCGTCCCGTTTAAACCTTCGCATCAAGTAAATATCTCGGTAAGAACGAGGTTTTAGAAAAAAATGTTTTAGATAAAAGTTATATGGTTTCGAGGGAGACATAATATCGTGATCTTGCCTTGAATTGTCCTTAAGTAAGCATTTTTTTTAATTATTTCAAGATTAACTTAATTTTTTTAATGGAACTATCTTAATTGTATTTTATGTGAATAGATTCCCAGGTAAGGTTTGCCGACTTTCGCCCAACGTCAAACGTCGGGCCGACATTGGCGATATCACGGCAAACCGACTGTCATTATTCGATCGCGGCGCGACGTCGGCCCAAGGGAGGTTAGCCGATTCTTGCCCGATGCCGACTCACGGGCCGACATAGGCGATATCACGGCAAACCGACTATTTACCTGATCGCGGCGCAACGTCGGCCCAAGGGAGGTTAGCCGATTCTTGCCCGATGCCGACTCACGGGCCGACATTGGCGATATCACGGCAAACCGACTATTTACCCGATCGCGGCGCGACGTCGGCCCAAGGGAGGTTCGCCGATTCTTGCCCGATGCCGACTCACGGGCCGACATTGGCGATATCACGACAAACCGTTTATCTACCCGATCGCGGCGTGACGACGGCCCAAGGGAGATTAGCCGATTCTTGCCCGATGTCGACTCACGGGTCGACGTCGGCAATATCATGGCAACCGGCTATCACTACTCGATGCGGCGCGACGCGATCGGGTAGATAGGTTTGCCGTGATATCGCCAATGTCGGCCCGTGAGTCGGCATCGGGCAAGAATCGACTAACCTCCCTTGGGCCGACGTCGCGCCGTGATCGGGTAGTGATAGCCGGTTGCCATGATATTGCCGACGTCGACCCGTGAGTCGGCATCGGGCAAGAATCGGCTAACCTCCCTTGGGCCGACGTCGCGCCGCGATCGGGTAGTGATAGCCGGTTGCCATGATATCGCCGACGTTGACCCGTGAGTTTCCGACACTGACCCGACATTTAAAACAAATTATATATCCATTTCGAAATTATTACTTTTTTTTAACTGAATTTGTTTCTTAAGATGATTTTTGAAAAATTATATATTTGCGCTGGTTATGTAGAAAGTATATATTAAATTTCATTAAATTAAGAAGTAGTCTACCACGTAAGGCAGTTGACTCACGATCCAGAGGTCCCGAGTTCGAGTCCCACCAAGGTAAGTATGTTTTTAAAATACGAGAAAACATTCAATCAATTACAAAACGCTAATTTTCAGATAGAATTATCATATAGGCTGCATCTTAAGAAACAAATGTAGTTTAAAAAAAGTAATAAAATTTCGAAATGGATATATAATTTTTTTTTAATGTCGGGTTAATGTCGGAAACCAGTGTCGGCTCGACACTGGCACGTAACATTGGGCCAATGTTGCTGACCAGTGTCGAATTAACACTGGCACGTAACATTGGGCCGAACTGATCATTTGGATATTATGCCGACGTCGGCTTGACATTACAGCCAGTGCTGGGCCGACAGTCGCAGGTTGGCAGCCGACGTTGGCCCGACACTGGCCCACTTTTAAAATCGTGCCTGGGTTGCTTTTAATTTTTGTATAAAAAGTTATAAGAGTAAAATAGCTAAAAGTTTAATGGTTTACGAGATATCTTATATCTTATTCTGACATATTTTGATATAAAATACAAAATATCTCGTAACATATTTAGTTTTCGATAATCTTACGGTTTATATGCACAGAATGATGAGACAAATAAATTGGTGCAAAAAAGGCAGTTCTTTTTTAGAAAGAATAATTTGCAATATGCATAAAGCATAAACGTAAAATAATAGACAAAAATCCTTATAAATCAAAGTTTATTCTTTAAAGCTCAAATACAATTTTTGCAAAACCAGACGGTCAAATTCTCTAAGTTCCAAATTAACCTCGATTTATTGAGAGCTCAATATTTTTCTGACTACTCAGTTGCATAATTTACTCTTTCTCGTTACGATCTTCTCGCAACGCTCTACGCAGAAGTAAAAATCGAGCCTCTTTTTCCGAATTTTTACTTCTTGTGAGAACAGCTGACTCATCTCGTGACCTTAAAATCTATTTACTTTCGTGTATCTACATTACATTTGCTTCGACGTATATTAACATGTTAAGTGTCGGGTCAAATTTCTATGTCTACCCCATACGCCGGAGTGAAATTTCTACTGTTAAAAGCACATAATGATTAAATTTTACATAATATGATTAAATTGGGCTATATTATTCTGCGTAATACTTTTATCTCAGTCGGTCACCGGTGGCTGCCACGGCGCGTAGGAAGATATGTGTTTTGTTCTGTTTATTAATATATTGTCTATAATCAGTAATATCAGATTCAAGACGCGCAACACGCAAATCATAGTAGAGGGGATAACGCAAACAAGCGAGAACCGTATATGTTCGTACAGCTAGAAAATATTGTCCTTGGTGTGTTCGATTAGTGACATTCAATGTCAGTTATCAATAAGATTATCGATATTGATATTTAATAAGTATATTAGTTGTGTAATAACATTAATCATCAGTATTTCAAAAAGTATATAAAATTGATTGACTTTGTTTTTAAAAATATTTTTTAAATCACACACACACAAAGCGATAAACTACTTGGTAAAGTTCTTTAATAAATCTAAGTGGTTTGGTGAAGTAGAATGTTTTACTCGAACATTACACTTATTTTTTAAATGGTTATTTATTTATATCTAATCTATAATATATAGGGTGTCCCATTTTATTTACACTCCTCAAATATCTTGTAAATGACATGTTCGTGTTTCAGACAAAATTTATTTAATTAAAGTATTTTAAATCGACCGTGACTGGCAATATATAACGTCTTTCCGATATGAACATTGAAAAACTGTGAGCCAACTTGGTTTGTCGGATTCACACAGCACTTTTTCGGATTAATCGTCGAGACATTATTAATTTCGACCATGGGTTTTGGTCAGTTGATGTAATTTCTAAATTAAATAGTTTTAAATTTTTATTGCGAAAAAATATTACCCCAGCCAGGGTTTGAACCTGGAACCTCCCGTATATCGTGCGGGTGTCGTGCCAATTTGACCACTGGGGCTGTGGTAATATTTATCGCAATAACAACTATAAGATGGAGCACCGATTCTTAGGTCGACGGTGTATAATAAACAGAATAATAAATTTCTTTCGCCAGTATAGAATAACAATTAAAGTATTTTAAATCGACCGTGACTGGCAATATATAACGTCTTTCCGATATGAACATTGAAAAACTGTGAGCCAACTTGGTTTGTCGGATTCACACAGCACTTTTTCGGATCAATCGTCGAGACATTATTAATTTCGACCATGGGTTCAGTGTTCATATCGGAAAGACGTTATATGTATATTGCCAGTCACGGTCGATTTAAAATACTTTAATTGTTATTCTATACTGGCGAAAGAAATTTATTATTCTGTTTATTATACACCGTCGACCTAAGAATCGGTGCTCCATCTTATAGTTGTTATTGCGATAAATATTACCACAGCCCCAGTGGTCGAATTGGCACGACACCCGCACGGTATACGGGAGGTTCCAGGTTCAAACCCTGGCTGGGGTAATATTTTTTCGCAATAAAAATTTAAAACTATTTAATTTATAAATTACATCAACTGACCAAAACCCATGGTCGAAATTAATAATGTCTCGACGATTGATCCGAAAAAGTGCTGTGTGAATCCGACAAACCAAGTTGGCTCACGGTTTTTCAATGTTCATATTGGAAAGACGTTATATATTGCCAGTCACGGTCGATTTAAAATACTTTAATTGTTATTCTATACTGGCGAAAGAAATTTATTATTCTGTTTATTATACACCGTCGACCTAAGAATCGGTGCTCCATCTTATAGTTGTTATTGCGATAAATATTACCACAGCCCCAGTGGTCGAATTGGCACGACACCCGCACGGTATACGGAAGGTTCCAGGTTCAAACCCTGGCTGGGGTAATATTTTTTCGCAATAAAAATTTAAAACTATTTAATTTAAAAATTACATCAACTGACCAAAACCCATGGTCGAAATTAATAATGTCTCGACGATTGATCCGAAAAAGTGCTGTGTGAATCCGACAAACCAAGTTGGCTCACAGTTTTTCAATGTTCATATCGGAAAGACGTTATATATTGCCAGTCACGGTCGATTTAAAATACTTTAATAGTTATTCTATATTGGCGAAAGAAATTTATTATTCTGTTTAAAATTTATTTAGTTCTGAGAGGGTCATAAAAAGCTACTTGTTTGATCTTACAATTAGATGAAAATATTAAGATCACGCCAAGGTTACTATGGTTACAATTGAAGAAATTCTAATCGAAAAAGGATTTGTAACTAATAATTCAAAAACATCTCTACGTCAACTATATAGATACGCCAGGTTCCTATTTAAAAAAATCAAAGTGATCTTAACGCCTTTATTCAAGGGCTAAATGAACAGTAGTTTTTTATGACTCCTTCAGAACCAAACAAATTTTGTCTGAAATATTTTTTATGAAAATGCAAGATGTCATGCAAATGCAAAATCGAGATAGGCAATTAAAATAGGACACCATGTATATATAAATGATATATCCTTTTAAATATTTTTGAAGTGAAACTTCTTAGGGCGCGGGGGGTAATTCGAACCGGAAGCGTTACGGAAGTCGCGTTATGGAAGTCCGTTACGAAAAGTCAAACCTTCTACGGAAGTGATTCGGAGCGTCGCGTTACGCGTTCGCGTTATGGAAGTCCGTCACGAAAAGTCGAACCTTCTACGGGAGTGATTCGGAGCGTCGCGTTACGCGTTCGCGTTATGGAAGACCGTCACGAAAAGTCGAACCTTCTACGAGAGTGATTCGATTCTTCGCGTTACGCGTTTGCGTCATGGAAGTCCGTCTCGAAAAGTCGAACCTTCTACGGGAGTGATTCGGAGCGTCGCGTTACGCGTTCGCGTTATGGAAGTCCGTCACAAAAAATCGAACCTTCTACGGGAGTGATTCGGAGCGTCGCGTTACGCGTTCGCGTTATGGAAGTCCGTCACGAAGAGTCGAACCTTCTACGGGAGTGATTCGGAGAGTCGCGTTACGCGTTCGCGTTATGGAAGTCCGTCACGAAAAGTCAAACCTTCTACGAGAGTGATTCGATGCGTCGCGTTACGCGTTCGCGTTATGGAAGTCTGTCACGAAAAGTCAAACCTTCTACGAGAGTGATTCGGTGCGTCGCGTTACGCGTTCGCGTTATGGAAGTCCGTCACGAAAAGTCGAAACTTATACGGGAGTGATCCGGAGCGTCGCGTTACGCGTTTGCGTTATGAAAATCCGTCGCGAAAAGTGAAAGAAAAATACGTGTGGCCTCCACGCGCGGCAGAAGTGAAACTTCTTAGCTGTGAGGAATAGGATAGTATCTCGTTTATAGTATCTGAATTAAAGCCTGTGTAATTCAGAAATCAAATTTTAATTATAAATTAAAGCCGATGCAATTTGCAAGTAAAAATTGATTTGTGCGGAATTAAAGCGTATATAAGTCACAAGTCAAATTTTAATTATAAATTAAAGCCGATGCAATTCACAAATGAGAATTGATTTTTGAATTAAAGCCTATATAATTCACAAATCAAATTTTAATTATAAAAGTGAAGTTTTAGGTTAACAGTTGCAAACTGTTACATTTATATGTAATTATACATGGGCAAATTTTTCTCATACCTGAAACTTCACTTTTATAATTAAAATTTGACTTTTTCGTTTACTTGAATTTCAATATATCTTCTTCATATAATTAAATATTCGGAGCAATTAACTTTTTGCTGTTTTTGAATATAATTTAATAATAATAATAATAACGTAAAGATTAAAAATCTAATTTAAATTTTTTCGCAGAATTTAGATTTTAGAATATTTTTTCCAAGATGTTTTGCTAACATCATTGTCTTTGTAAGATCATTAATTAAATCTTTCTAATTTGCCCTAACTTGCTCTAATTTATATTTTTGTCTAAATCATTGTTTCTAATTTTCCTCGCTCGCATAATTTATTTATTTTAAAGGATGTTTTCTCTTGTACAATTTGATAATGGTGAATATTCTATTCTACCATCCAAACGAGTAAAACTCGTCCAGGGAAAGAATTGTATTGTCAAATATACTGGAGGTGGAAAGTACAATGCTGATTTAATAGATTCTTCTGGTAAGAAAAGTTATTGTACGATTTTGAATAATTATAACAATAATTTTTGAAAATTTTTGAATGCAATGAACATTAAGAAGTTTTTTAACTAGTTTTTTAACTTTTATTCTTTCTTAACTTACAAATTATTATTGAGCAATAACATACATTGATTTGTTTGTTGTTAAAACTATTTAATTATTTCAAAAATTTCTTTTGTTACATATAATAAAATTTTCATCTTTTTTATTTATTTCTTTGAGAATATTCGACGTTTTTTTTACTTTTTTGTGTTATAATTTTAATATTAATCTAAAATTAAAAATATTTTTTCAGATGCTAAGGATAATTTAATTGAGCTTAAAACAAAACTGGAACAAAACGAGAGCCTGATTCATGAGAAAAATTCTTCTTTATCTCACTCATCAAATAAAAGGAGTAGTCGGTTATCTGATTCTTTCCAAAGTCATGAAATTATGAAAATGGGATTCTCTACGCCAATAAATAATAACTCACTAGGTGTTCCGAATTTAGAAATATCAAATATTTCTGCACATAAATTATCGACCGTTTTGAGTAACAATATATCAGAAAGTAGTGCTTCCCCTAGTGGATTTACAGATGAATTGGAATTATTTGGACCAAACTGGCCCGATATATCTACTGAAGAAAAATGTCAAGATGGCAATTCTAACGAAGAAAATTGTAATTCTAAAACCATTATACAAGACAATTCGAGTAAGGACAATGAAAACGATATGAGTCAAAATAATGATAATGATGAAAATGATCCAAGTTATGATCCAAGACAGAGTACTCACAGTGCTACATCTGAAATGTATTCTGTAATTGGAAAATCTTCAATAAAAAAAAGTCTTCTTCATTTGATGATGGCTGTCCACTTGATATTCGTAAATTGATATTTCCGACAACTACTTCTGAAAAAGGAAAGGCAAAGAAACATTTCTGTCCATTTTGTAACACTTTGCAAACAAAATTCGCAAGACACCTCCAGCTAAAACATAAGAGTGAAAAAGAAGTAAAAAAATTCATTTACTTACCAAATAAAAATAAAGAGAGAATTAAAATTATCGACACCTTACGTAAAAGAGGAGACTTTCTTCATAACACAAAACCCGAATTAAACTCTGGTGTTTTAATAATACCAAGACAGCGTCAAGAAAAATCAAAGAATTCTGTAGAAGATTATGTGTGCTGCGTAACATGTAGAGGGTATTTTGCACGAAACACAATTCGTTTTCATTCCTCGAAGTGTAATAAATTTCGTAAAAAAGGAGCTCGTAACATTCTTTCTTCTGGTCGACGTCTAGGTGGATACATTCATCCTTGTGCTAATAATACATTGCGTCGATATGTCTTTCCAATTCTAAGAGATGATGATGTCTCAAGATGTTTCAATATGACGAACTCATCATACAGTTTGGCAATAAATTATGTGAGAAATACACGTTGACTCATCAACATGACATGATTAGAGCACAACTCCGCTTATTGGGACGCTTTAAACTAGAAATAATGGCACTTGACAATGAAATCTATGAATTTAAAGATACATTTAAACCACAAAATTTTGATAAAGCTATAAATAGTTTAAGAAAAGTAGCTAACTGGGATGTAAATATTATGTGGTTTTGAACACCAGTTGTCGCTCAAAATCTTACGACTCTGCTAAAGAAATGTGCATACAAGCTCAGAACTGAATGCATCAAAAATCAAGACTATGAGAGAAAAAAGTCTGTAGAAGAATTTATATTATTATGGGAAGAAGAAGTTCCCACGTTTATCAACAAAAAAGCTCTTGAGGATCAAACAAATCAGAAACGCAGAAAAAAAATAGTTCTCCCCTCTAAGCAAGATATCAAATTGTTTTATGATTATTTAAAAAAAGAGTGTAATACTTGCCTTGAGATTTTGGACGATGGATTCAATTTAAATGCATGGACTCTTTTAACTCAGTGTACGCTTATTTTTATTCAAATCTTTAATCGTCGTCGAGCTGGAGAAATTGAGCGATTGACATTGATTAATTATCAGAATAAAGAAGTATTAGATGAAAATGTCGACCAAGAAGTTTATAAAGAATTATCCGATTCTACGAAAGAATTTGCTAAGCAGTTTGCTTGGTTAACACTTCGAGGAAAATTGGGTAAAACTGTTTCTGTATTACTTAACCCATTCGTAATTTAATGTATTGAAACTATTCTTAAATTTTGAAAATCCGCTGGGGTAAGCTCTGATAATGAGTATATATTCGGTTTACCTCATACCAAGAGATTATCTAAAAAATATCAAAGAGCGTGCCCTTTGATGCGTCGTTTTGCTAATGAATGCGGTGCACTCATTCCAAATACATTACGTGGTACTACGTTAAGAAAGCACATCGCCACATATACTTCCATGTTAAATATTGAAGAATGTCAGGTTGACCGTCTCGCTAATTTTATGGGTCATCATAAGGACATTCATAAAAATATCTATAGAGTGCCTGTACCAGTAGCTGAAATGACTGATGTTTCACGATTGTTGATGGCAGCCATTGGTCATGATGATAAAGAGGATGACGAAGAATATAGCGATAATAACGAAAACAGTGATAGCAGCGACGAGCAAAATGATGATGTTACTCCAGCAATGATCGAACGTACTAACACTATTATGGATCATACATCTACATTTCACGGTGAAAGCAGTTCTGCTTCTCTGTCAACAAGTAATTCCACAAAATCCAAATGTCGCAACAGTAAGATCTATTATTTTTATTTTAAGTATTATTTTATTATTTCTATTATGGAAACATAGTAAATGTTACTGGTACTAATTACTAATATCTGAAATTTCAGCTTCGCAATTTGGAAAAAGGAAGAAAACTAAATGGAATGATGACGAAATAAAGGCACTAACTAAATATTTTGGAAATCTAGAAAAACTACCAAAAAATCCATCTTTATCAGAATGCAGGAAAGTCATTCGTAAATACAGCAGAATATTAAGTCGAAGAACACCCCAGCAAGTCGTAACATTTATAGATAATCTAAGACGAGCCAAAAATCGTAAAAAGTCCTCTACATGTTCAAAAAATCTGTCTTTTTAAATTATTATTTATATTAACTTTACTACTTTACTTTTATTAGGTTGTCCGAAAAGTTTGTATGAGTTTTCTGAGTTAAAGTAAAACAATTTTTCAATATTAAATAAAAACTTTATTCAATAAAGTAATCACTGTTTTGTTCTATTACTTTAAGACATATACAGGGTGTTCTAAAAAAGGGGGGCCAAAATTTAGGGAGATATTCCTCATACCTCAAAGATGAAAAAATGTTATATGAACATGGGTGCGGAAACGATTTTTTCAGGAGTTACGTTGAAAATATTGTTGACTGTATTACTTACACAAGAAACAATTTAGGATTAATCATTATGTAAACAAGTAACTATAACATTAAAGGTCAAATTCTTCTGATTTCTGCCTGGCAGATAAGGTCACAACCTCATTTAGCCGTACTCAGAAAAGAAGCTCTAACTCCTGAAAAAAGCGTTTCCGCACCCATGTTCATATAACATTTTTTCATCTTTGAGGTATGAGGAATATCTCCCTAAATTTTGGCCCCCCTTTTTTAGAACACCCTGTATAGACATCATAAACTTTCAATGATGACAACATATGCAACGTTCATAGAATCTATTGAAACTCATACGAACTTCTCCGACAATTCAATATTTGGAATATAATTTTAGATATTTTATCGTAAAATTTATATAAACTTACATCTCGTTGAAATTACTTTCAAAATAAAATTTCAAAATACAGATTATTTTATATACAATCTATTAATTTTTTGGGTTAACACGTTACGAACGTGGTTATTTTTTTTTTTTATAAAAAGTTATTGATCTGGCATGTTCAATTTTTTTTTCAATTTAAATAGAATATATTATTAAAGAAAAAAGTTATACGTAGACAGTAAAGTAAAAACAAAAAGTTTCCAAATTTTTGTTTTAAATGTCTTTAGATTTAAAATGCTCCAAGCGATTTATATTTCGAATGACGGAAATGTCGACTTCGATGAGATAACAATACTTTTACTCCTAAAAATAATCGTTTATAAAAAATATATATTTTTACGTGTAATGTAACATGTTACATTTTAATATAAATGTTCCTAAATAAAATAAATGATATATCTAACTTGCTTCTAAATTTATTTAAATCGAATTATCTTTCTATAAATGTCCTCAAACTCTCAACGTCCTCAAAGTATACGTAGAAACATGTAAACTTAGTTAAACATAATTTCCGAAATATAGGGTAACTCGGGAGAATATGCCACACTTAACAAAAATTTTACTTTATTCATATTTTTCTTTCTCCTTGAAGTATCTTTGCATACTGGTCTGCTTCTTCCTTCTTTTATCTGTTATTTGTATATGATTTTAATAAAATATTTTTATTGTTTACTATTGAAAAAAAAGAAATAAAAAAGTGGCATATTACCCAACTATAATTATATTATGTGGCATATGGGTAATATGCCACATAATATAAGGTAATATACCACATACAAACATGTAGTAATTTAACTTCAAAAGTTACTTTATTCATAAAAACTATTCGGCAATTAAAGTTAGCTCATGAATGTAATGTATTTTCCTAGGACATATCCTGGAATTATACTTCAAACATACTATTCGGCAATTAAAGTTAGGTGTCCCGAAATAATACGTTTAAATTTTACGTAATTTATATATCGTAAGCTTACTTCGAGGTCATCTTTTATATGATGTCCTCGAAGTAGGCTAACGACATATAAACTACGTAAAATTTGAACGTATTATTTCGGGACATCTTGTATATAATGACCTCGAGAAGTAAGTTTACGATAAATAAACTACGTAAAATTTGAACGTATTATTTTGGGACACCTAACTTTTTAATTGCCGAATAGTCTGTTTAAAGTATAATTCGAGGATATGTCCTAGGAAAATACATTACATTCATGAGTCCTCGTAGTAAACGTTGAGTATAAAAAATATCTTAACAGTCAAAATATTGCTTTATTTTAAACGTATTATTTCGGGACATCTAACTTTAATTGCGAATAGTCTGTTTAAAGTATAATTCGAGGAAATATCCTAGGAAAATACATTACGGTCATGAGTCCTCGTAGTAAACGATGAGTATAAAAAATGTTTTAAAAACCAAAGTATTGCTTTATTTAAAAAAATAACACTTATTCAAAGTTTGGGAGTTTATCTAACATGGTTTGAAATTGAAAAAATAGGGTGTCCCAAAAAATACATTTGACATATATATATATATTGATCAGATGACTGTTTTATTAAATGACGACTCTACTTATAAAAAACTGAGTAAGGATCCTATAAATAGAATAACTTATAAAATTAACGAATTAGCTAAATCTTGGTATAACAAAGGCATCATCAGTGAACATGTGTATATGCGGCTTAATTGCACTAATGGGAACCTCCCTCGATGTTATGGGCTGCCGAAGATACACAAAAATGGTTTCCCACTTTGGATCATTGTCTCGGCTTTGGGGAGCCCGTTATATAACATGGCTAGCTTATTACATGACATTATGGATCAATCTGTACCTAAACCTAAGTCCCATGTCAAGGACAGTTGGTCTTTTGTGGAAATGATCGACGGTGTTGGAATTGAGGATGATGAAGTATTAATCTCATTGGATGTGACAGCACTTTTTACTAACATTCCTAAGGAGTTAGTTCTTAAAGCGATTGAAAATAGATGGACCTACATATCTAAGAAAACGAGTCAGTCTTCCTCAGTTCTTATATGCTGTTGATTTAATTCTTAGTTCTACCAGCTTCAGCTTTAATGGATTATTTTATGATCAAATCTTCGGTAGCCCTATGGGATCTCCCTTATCTCCTATTCTCGCTGATATGGTTATGGATGATCTCGAGACACATTGTTTGCAACTGTTGAGTTTTGAAGTACGGTTTTATCGTAGATATGTTGATGATGTTTTTTCCGTGGTTCCGAAATCTGGGATTGATGAACTTTTAAGAATTTTTAATAACCATCACATAAGACTAAAATTTACTTATGAATTGGAAACACACGGTTCATTGAATTTTCTTGATACCACAGTGTTTCGGGAAGGTAACTCTCTGTTGACAAATTGGTATCGTAAACCCACATTCTCCCGGCGTTATATCAATTATTTCTCTCACCATCCGTTCAAATATAAAGTGAATATTATACGAAATCTTGTGAACCGTGCCATTCTTTTGTCAGATACTTGTTTCCATGAAACAAATATTGCAACAGTAACGGAGATACTAATTAATAATTGTTTTCCGAGGAATGTCGTTGGCAAATTTATTAATGTCAGACTTGGTGAATTGCGGAAACGTGACAACCCAGTGAGTGATACGACGACAGAGGATGGTGTGTCTCGGGATCTAGAAAATTTCGTAACTATCCCGTATATTAGAGGCCTTAGCGCGAATGTCAGCCGGACAATGAGAGGTGTCAAATTTAAGACACTTCTTACTGTCCCAAAGAGATTAGATTGCATTATTAGGAAAGGCAAGGATAGACTACCGTATCTCAGACAGACCGAACTTGTGTACAAGCTTGATTGTGCTAACTGCAATTCTTGCTATATTGGGCAAACTAAAAGGCACCTAGAGACATGCTTAAAAGAACATCAAAGTGATATTAGGAAAGATGTTAGCAAGCACTCTGTGGTTTCAAAACATCGTCTCACATATAAACATGATTTCACGTGGCATAATCCGAGGATTTTATATAAAGAAAGCCATTATAAAAAAAGAGAGGTCTCGGAGATGTTTTTCATTAAGAAGTGCAGGCGCACAGTCAATCTTCGAAAAGACACCGAAAATTTACCGGCTGTTTACGATCGTGTTATTAATGCTGCCTAATCTATGCTTATTGACCGCTGTCTGGTTATTTTAAGAACCCGTTATATTGTTTTATCGATGTGTTTTCTAAGTTTTATTATTGTGACTTTGACTGTTGTAACGTTCGGACACATTTGACAAGATGTTCGGTTTCACCTATCTCTCGACTATTTGTATCTTTAATTATTTTGTCGACGCATAAAACATGTAAGTCATTTTTTGGCATCCTTTTCGCTATATTTCAAGTCTTTATGATACATCTCTGTAATCACCTTTTTAGCTTTATGAAGCATGATGTATTTTGGGAGCTATATTAGGCGACATGGGATGTATATGCGTTGAGTGCTGGCAGTAATTATTGTTATATTCCCTCACTTGAAAAGGGCCAGATGTTGGCCGAAACGTGAGATATAATAAAAGAGAAATTTTGGCCAGTTGGGTCGCTCAAATATATTTTATTATTTTTTGATACTGGCGAAGAAATGTCTCAGTCATAGAAGAAAGGACTCCCGAGGATTCCCTCCTCCCAAGGCATGTACATTAAATTTGGGGAGGAGGGCCAAGGACAAGCAATCTCCTCCCCTATCACGTCATCTCTCATTGGGAAATAATGCAGCTGCGCGGGGGCGACGCTATCTATGCGCCCCCGCGGCTCTACCTCCTATCCTGAGAGGGAGGCCGCCCTTCTCCACAGCGCTCCCTCTCGGCCGCCTCCTTCCGAGACATTACTGTCTCGCAGAAGGAGGTGACGGCCGTCCAGGAACCCTCGCTCTCTAGAATCGCCGCAATGATGCGTGGGAGCGAGAGGTCTGCGCCTTCGTGTTTCCAATAGAGATGCGGCGACATTGGAGATATGTTTGACGTGTCTACATATTACCACCATCGCATAATTCTCAGTTCTGTGTCAAAAGGAATAATCTGCTTATATCTCAAATTCACTATATTAGTACATGTAAACGAAAACTTTTTAATAATTTTACTTTATTACGTTGTTACACGTCGTTGTTACACATCCAGTTTATATTTTCATGTTACGGTGATACCTACATGTTACCTTAAGAATTTGCACCTACATTTTCTAATTATTTTTCAACAGTTTTGACCTTTGTCAAATGTTTTTACATTGACAGGCCGCAGAGATTACAAACAAGTCACAGAAATTACAATCAACAAGTAAGAACATATACGTATTGCGACCCGTTTTCCCACGAGCTCGCCACTCGAAGGGGCGTTGCCGCAAATTAAACAATCTATTAGCTTGCAATCCCAGACGGTAGTTCGACGCTACGACGGTAGCTCGAAGTATGGGCGCCAAGTGCGATTACGCGCATCACGTTTTAATACTCTAATCCCTAACGCAAGGTGCCTTAAAGAGAGATTTTTGTAGTTTTTGGAGTGAGAAAAGGGAGCGCAGCGCAAAAAACAACAAAATAATAATGAAAAAAGATAATATATATTTCGGAGAAATAAAAAAAAAAGAAATAATAAAGAAAAGTAATATAGACACTAATACGCGAATTAACATACGCGACGAATACGCGAATCGCAATACGCGATGAGTATACCAATTACAACGCAATACTAAAATTGCAATACCCGCCGAATACGCACACGACGAGTTCGGCATACACACCATACCGGTCGCAATATCGCTGCGCATCCCGCCGTTTCCACGGCCCACGCGAGGATCCTGGAATAAACGCGGCCCACCGCGAAACGTTGCCGCGGCGCCCCCCGAGCACGTGAAAGTCACGCTCGACTTCACGCGCAACGCCCGACACAATACGCGCGCCCAAGATCTCACCAAATACGCGAAACGACGATTATCCGATACACTCAACGCGAAACGACAATTGCAATAATTATTCGATAAATCCAATATGCACAATAGGCCGCGAAATACACGAAGCGATACCCGCAACCAACGAGTCGCGAGCAACTCACACGAACACGCGAAACACGGGAGAACGGTACGAACGCGAAATCACACACAATATACGCAAAACGACATTTAACTCACTTCGCAACAATTACGCTAATCCACGCGACACGTTATGACTGTCGGCCGCGACGGAATTTCCGAGGAGGGCGGAGATCCGCTCTCGGAAGGCCCCTGCTCAACGTCCTCTCGACGTTACTTACTGCGCGGTAATTACGGTAGTTACAATATTCGCGATGTTTCGATTGACAGACAAAGGGGCGGCGGCCTCGAGCGGACCCAATATACACGCAAAAGCCGTAGTGATGACCTTACAGAATTACTGGTGCGCTCGTTGGTCCTTGGTCGGCTCGTCGGGGTTGGCGGCTCGCTTCCGGGTTGGCACGACAGTGACGATCCTGCGGCCCAGCAGGATCATGCAGGACCTTCGCACTTGCGTACCGAGCCCGCTCCCTTCTTCTCCCGGCCATCCCCGTTACACGATCTCGTTGCCGATTTCTGCTGTCGTCGCCTCAGGTAATTCGCCTCGCCGGTCCGCGGTTCTTTTGAGCGAGCTGTTCCTTGAGCCCGGCTGTCCAGGCCGTGACCACACCGCCCGGTATGTTCTCGCATTCGGCGGAAGCAGTAGGGTCGTCCGCCCGCTCCGCGGTAGCGGCGTCGCACCCTTGGCGGGGTCTCATCGGGGCATTTTCCTGAGTGTCCTTGATTCTCTCCCTGGCTGCGGTATGGCTCGGGACAGTGGCGTTTGCCCTGCAATACGCTCCACGCGGCGACTCGGCAATGTGCCCGTACGTGACCTACCCGGCGACCACATCGTCTTGTCCGCTCCTTCGACTGCCCGTTTTCCCCCACGGTGCGACTTATGTCGTTACACGATATATTATATTTCGGCACCATTCCTGTTAAAAGATTTAATTCTTATTAATTAATATAATTCCGCCAAGGCGACAATACTCTCCCTCGCTCGGATTGAGCGCCATCTCCGACTCTATCCTCGGCCGAGCTACCGTCTGGGTGGAGGACGCAACCCTGTCACGTCACAATATACAAGGTGATTCGAAACAACCTTTTACCGTTAAAAGCACAGATTTGTGACAAAATTCTGAGACAACTATTCCTGTTGCAAAATTTTGTCTGAAGCTTACTTTTGGAGTTATCAACCAAAATATTTACAAACGTAGTAATTTTTAAAATCAACCCAACTGGCCATTTTTATTAATAGGATGTTATCTAGAATTTAGAATTTATTGCGAAAAATATTACCCCAGCCAGGTTTTGAACCTGGAACCTCCCGCTTTCCGTGCAGGCGTCGTCCCAATTCGACCACTGAGGCATGTGGTAATATTTATCGCAATAACAAACTAATATACACATTATCTGCGCGCCGACTTGGTTTGTTAGACTTTCAACGCAGCTCCTACTGGAATATTGTCCCCTCCATCCCCTGTTGGTCCATCCAACATTAAAATATTTACCTTATTACTGGCCGAGTACAGGAAGTAGACAGGAGCGGCGCAACTCACCATTAGACGCGGACGCTTACGACACCCACGCGCCATGCAACGCGCGAAACCTCTGATTCGTCGCGGAATCGCGGGAGGGGATATCGATCCCCGCGAAGATCGTATAAGTAGGATGAAACAATCAATGCGTGCGTCAATAATCCCTTGATTATTAGAAGAGCCAAAAAGACGACATGGCAGCATACACAAGCGAAGAATACTACGATATGCTGATGGCACTCGGAGAGTGCCACGGCCAGGTTGTCGTTGCTGCTAGACGATCCGCTGAGTTGTATCCCAACCGAGCAAGACATCCGTCGGCCCCCGTTATACTGGCGGCGGCTCAAAGATTGTACGAGACCGGCAGCGTTTTACCGAAAAAAAGACACCTGTAGAAATCGCCATGTCAGAAATGTGCAGAATGTCGAGACAATCCGTGCTGTCGAGGAAGAACACGAAACAAATATTCGTGTCATTGCTCGAGAGCACGGATTGTCTCATTCCACTGTTCAGAAAACTCTGAAAGACTAGAAATTGTACGCCTATCATTACACCCGCGTGCAAGACTTGCGAGAGGAAGACTATGAAAACAGAAGAACGTTCTGTGAAAATTTTCTGACGAAAGTAGATGAGGATCCGGAATTTCTTTCTCCTGTAATATTCAGCGAAGAATCGCTATTTACACGGGAAGGAATTTTCAACTCGCACAATATGCATGTGTGGAACGACGAGAATCCTACCGTCACTTGAGTTAGAAATTTCCAAGTTCGCTGGAAAATATATGTCTGGACTGGGATAATGGGCACGAAAATCCTAGGCCCAGTTATCCTTCCTGACATCTTAAATGGCGCATTGTACTTGGAATTTTTGGAGGACAATTTGCCAGAATTTTTAAAAGACATATTACTGGCGGACAAAGAAAGAATAATACTTCAACAAAATGATGCTGGTCCACAAAACGCAAGAGTGGTCACAAATTATTTGAATCGGTAATTTCCTGGACGTTGGATGGGCCGATATGGCCCGATACATTGGCCCACAAGATCTCCGGACCTCAATCCATTTGATTTCTTCCTGTGGGGATACTGCAGGGAAATGATCTACAGAAAGTTTCCTGAGAACGTGGAAGAATTAAATGACAAGCTCCACAATGTTATTTGGGCTATCAAAAACAACATTATGGAGAACATTCCGAGAAACCTATTGAGATGCATGAGAGCTTGCATCGAGATGAACGGTGGCCACTTCGAACATTTGTTATAAAGTCTTCCAAAGATAACAAATCTGCTCTTTTCGGGGCAACCAAATATTTTATTAGGAGGAACATCTCTCAAAGTTTGCAATAATATTTCTTCCGGAAACGAAGTAAAAACGAATTCCGCGTTTAAAATTCTGAGGCATTAACCATGCAATCAGACGTTTACACTCGACAGTGCTAGTGCAGCGTTAGTACCGAACCGAGTGTATCGTGGGATCGGTTTCGGAAAGATAGGCGTGTCGGCACCCTAGAGATGGCGCGCACCCCTACACCTTTCTACACACAAAGGATACCAGTACATCTTGTTTTAAACACAGCGATTGACAGTTACTACGTTTACGCGAGCGTTACTTCTGTTGTAATTTGCGATAATTCTGCTAGACTCTTTTACGCGGAGTGAATTATGCAGAGACCTCAGTTTACACGGAGTGAATTATCGTAAACGATAATTTGAGTAAGTTACTACAGTCGAAGTAACGCTCGCGTAAACATAGTAAGTGATTCATTGTGTATTACTTATTAATAAGAATTGCACATTTTTAAGTATGTGAATATGTGAGTAAAGAGAGTGAAGTTAAGTGAAGTAAAGTGAAGTATGTGAGAGAAGAGAGTAAAGCGAGTGAAGGAGAGATAGAACGTGCTTGCATGTGTGTGCGCGTACCATTGTGGCTGTGTTTATCTAATGTTATTGCCAGTTCTGAAAATCTAATGTATGTATAACATGAACTGTATATTTTCTGTGCTGGCAGTAAATATTGGAACGCAGCTCGATCCATTGATCGATCGACTGATCGCGCAACAGACATCCGACGCACAGTGGGGTACCCGTTCTAGCTGGCCAAAAGTCGATTTTTAAATTTAATTCTAGATAGAAATAAATTGTTACCTGATAAAATAGAGAAACAATTGGCCACATTTTTTTCAATACTACGATACAATGCAGCTCGTAACTACTGGTCGAAACTTGACCATTTTCAAACAGTTGAGTTCAAAGTGTTCATTCTTTTGGAGGGGAAAAACTTTCGAAAGTTAATAATTATAAAATATAAAATTCTTTTCTTCGCCAGTAAAAATTAACAAGAAGAATTATTTGACCAAACTGACGTTTAATGTCGTAGTATTACATTCATTCAAAGTCAACAAAATCATGTAACATGAAAAATAAAACGCACAAGGAACAAAGAGCGGGAAAAAAAAAACAATATATACCTGTCACATACTAAAAATTAACCGCTCATAGAGCACAAAAAACTTTCTTGCAGTTTTAACACTTTGTCAAATTTCGAAGTGAAGGAAACAGAATCAATGATGTTCTTACAGACAGAATTAATGATGTTCTTACAGTTTTTAATAACTACCACCCTCGTCTAAAATTCACGCACGAAATAGAAGTTAACGGGTCAATTCCTTATTCCTTTTCTAGACACTCTGATTATCAGAAACGGTAACAGGCTTTTGACTAACTGGTACCGGAAACCTACGTTTTCGGGCCGTTACGTCAATTATTTTTCCAATCATCCACAGAAGTACAAGAATAACACGATTACTAGCTTGGTTGACCACGCAATTTTGCTCTCGGACAAGCAATTTCATAGTTCCAACATTGAAACTGTAAAGGACATCCTTATAAATAATTGCTTCCCTAAACACGTTATTAATAAGCAAATTAATAAAAGGTTAAAAGAGTTAAATTATCGCAAAGACATCAGCGACTCCAGTAATGCCATCAACACTTTCGACGCCCGGAGACATTTTGTGTTTCCTTATGTAAAGGGTTTAAGTGAAAATATTCGCCGTACTTTCAACCGATGTGGCTTCGATGTCCTCCACACGATCCCCAAAAAGCTTGATTGTGTCATAAAACGTGGCAAAGATAAACTGGACAACATGAAGGAAACTGGTGTAGTTTATAAAGTTGACTGTAATGATTGTAATGTGTCCTATATAGGACAAACATTAAGACACCTGGAAACTCGTGTGAAGGAACATTTTAGTGACATCAAAAAAGACGAGAGTAAGCGCTCGGTAGTCAGCAAGCACCGGTTGATGCACGGGCATAATTTTAAATGGTCCACTCCTGAAGTGTTGCATAGGGAGAGAAATGTGAGGAAGAGAGAAATAGCGGAGATGTTTTACATTAAAAAACACAACAATACGATCAATCTCAAAAAAGACACGGAAAATCTGAATCCGTTATATGACCGAATTATAAGATCTACATAACTGTTTTTCTCTTCGTGCTTATGTTTTTCTTTCTGTGACCCACTCGCGTAGCCTGTATTTTTAAATTAGTTCAACGCCGACCTTCGACTCGGATCGGTGACTCTTACATTTCTCTGTTCCGACTATGTCTTTTTTCGGGCTACATCACACGATTAATTAAGGAGGGATGGCGGTTTCTTCACTTCGAAATTTGACAAAGTGTTAAAACTGCAAGAAAGTTTTTTGTGCTCTATGAGCGGTTAATTTTTAGTATGTGACAGGTATATATTGTCTTTTTTTTTTCCGTTTTTTGTTCCTCGTGCGTTTTATTTTTCATGTAACATGATTTCGTTGACTTTGAATTAATGTAATACTACGACATTAAACGTCAGTTTGGTAGAATAATTCTTCTTGTTAATAATTATAAATAATTCTAACGCAGGTATTAAGTGTAATATATTAATACTTATTTATGTTGTTTTTTAAGTATAGGGGAGACCGGGGCGAGATTGACAGTTTTTTTTTGGTGCCGATTTTTAACAACAAAATAAATAATTTTAGTTAAATTTGGTATACTATTGTAAAGAGTGAACCTTTAGCTACAAAATTTATATAGGAAATTTTTGTCTACGTCGCTTTGTTTAACCGGTATAGAGCAAAAACGACAACGGTGGAAAAATTGAAATCTCAAAAATGCCGGGGTAGAATAGTCACTCCATAAATACATAATTCCGATTATGAAAACTGATAGGATACATTTTATTAATTATTTGTTAATAGAAAAATATAAATATTTATTAATTAAAGTGTTAAAATGTTTCATTATTTTGTGTTTTTGTGTGTGTGTACGGATTCTATAACTCTGTTAAGTAGATACCTCGTAGATATCTCGCGAGAAGAGGAGGGGCGATACTCAAATAACGAACACGAAATAGAATTTGTTTGAATCAATTTATTCGGCAGAACCTATTCGGTGGAATACCAGCATTCGCCGCTGGGACAAGGGAAAACTGCCGAAAACCTTGTCAGTATTCCATGCAAATAGTAAACAGAGTCTTTATTCACTTTAGCGAAATCACTGCTACAATACTTGTCGGGAGAAAGCTCGTAAAGCTCTAAGTATTTGTAGGGAGAGACGCCTGTAGAAGCTCTCTGCACTTGTAGGAAGAAAACATCGCCGTCCGGCAACTGCACGCCGCGGAGCGCATCCGTCATCGCTCCCTCGTCGCGACGAAACATAGCTTCTCGTACCCGCCAGGCAGCTCGATAGGAGGATGAAACGTAGCCCAGGCAGCAAGGCAGCAGGTGACATGAGCAGCTACAACTCGATGCAATCCCAATTCCAGCACGAGTTTCGCGCAACGTTGTTACGTAATAACAACCGTAAGGAAGCGTGACCGCTCACGCTAGAACGTGTGCTCGGCTCGAGTTCGCGACAAGAAGTGAGTCCGCCGTCGCCGCATCGCGCACGCAGCCGAACGGCGCGCCATAAACAAAGGTCGGCCCTCCTCGTGCGTTTTCGGAAAATCAATAAATTGATCGCGCTCGATTATACACGGTGTCTCCTCGCGTCGCGCGTCCATTCGCGGTATATTTTAAACATTCCGCCCGCCTTCGCTAACTACAGTTAGCGAATAAAATACACTTCTTAGTAGCAATGAATAAGGAACATTTTAAACAATGTGTCGCTTCAGAATGAATGTTCATTTTTGAATAGTAACTGCTCATTTTTGATTGTATAGCTTCGACTGAATTTGAACTACTTTACTTAATGGATACTATAAGGGTGAATACCCTTTGTTGGTGACAAAAACAGAACAAAATTTCCTTTAATGAAGTAGCAATTCTATCTAATCCACTCATGTATTGAATGACGGCTTTGTAAGGGCCGACATCCTGCAGCAATGACTGTCGTGATAGATTATCGCAACAGAATGCCCCGTAGAGGCGAAACTTATACTTCACACACCCGTAAAGGGCGTACATTGTATGTTGCTTTGAATAAAGCAAACTCTCAACTGTGTACTAATAAGAAGTGCATGTTGTCTCGAATGAGACAAACTCTCTATCCACGTGATGTGCGACCCCCTATCAACTGATAGTAGTCTTACCTGAACGTGTATGTTACTTGATTTGTGATATAAAGGTTCAACACGAGCGCAAGCTCTACTCCATATTGCTAAAGCGCAATCCCTTTTGACAACTACAGAAGGCCCAGAGCCCTCTGACAGGAGAGAAATGTGAAAGTCTTCCTAGACGTAAGAGTTCAGCTCAATCATCACATGGTGTAATACGTAACAGTAGAAAAGTAGACTTGCAAAGAGATTGTACTCTTGAAAGGTCATTGACTTCTTAAGAAATTAATCATTTTGAACCCTTCTAGAACTCTACAGTTCACAGCTTTACAGAGTGAACTTCTCATTTTCTCTTATTCGATAGTAGTCAGTGGGTCTGTTGAAACTAAGTTGTAAATCTCTAAGAGTTGAAAATGTAAACTGTTTAAATAATACCGTTATCTTCGATAATCGAATTGGATAGGAATACTCGAACAGAATATTCCGTAGCTCGTGAAACTCATTAATAGTAAAGGTAAGCTCTGTTTTATGATTTATCTCTTTCTTCGAGATTCTCAGCAAGTGGTAGAGAATATACTCTGGTAAAGCGGTTTGTGCGTAACACACTTGAATACGCACAAATTCCTTTTACCTCGAATATGGTTCGTAATTCATGTATAGGTAGTAAGAATCAAGTAAAGCGTAAAGTGAAATGTTGCCTTTTCCTCGAACTTGAATAATTATAACATTGGTTGAGACTGCAACAGGACTTCAGACAGTTTCAAGTTACTGTATCACTAGTTTCTTAAAAGTGCAATAACCTGCTTGAACTGAATGTATGCATCTCGTATTACGCGCCTTAGACGCAAAGAAAGGAAAGGAAAAGAAGCATGCATCCTGCATTTCGCAGGCTGCAATTATCAAGGCAATCATCTCATGCTCGAAAGCAGTTCATGGACAGTAAAGTGAATTCTCTCCTAATATCTCTCAATTGTTATGTGCATAACAAAGTAACGCACTGCAAGCGCCTCATGGGTGAGGAACCTCTTGTATGAAGCCTGATGGCTAGTATAGCAATCAGAGAAATCTTTCTCATGTCCCGAAGGGCGCTTGCAATAGATCAGTATCATAAAACATAATCATATTTAAAACGCAAGGCATAAGACACGTTATTATGAAATTGAAATAGTAATGGACTGTAACTTTCATTCGGTTAATGCATTTCAATTATTTCCGCAGAACGCAGTCAGTACAATTTTACTCTGAAAGTTATTGATCTTTAAAAAAGAACAATGTAAACTCTCTCGGAAAGATGCACCGTCGTCATGCACAGAGATACGTACGTATCAATTTAAGAAAAGACTAGTGGTCGTAAGGTAGTAGTTATTGTTTGTTTTGAAAGAACACTCGATGTAGAGAGCTTGGATTGAAGCTTACTTGTGAAGGGTTGTCAACTCGATCCGAGAGCATGAATTCATGTAGAATTTGTTAATTCTAACAGAATGCAAGTCCAGAGTATCGGAATCGTTACTGATCCATGTTTTCAAAAGAAAACCGCCCGCCATGCAGAGCTGGTTTACCTAATTAACAACTATCTCAGTTTTCTCAAGTGCTTGAAGTGACAATACTCGATCAAGCAAGGATTTACTAAACTGGATCGAAGAAGAAGGTTTCTTCGAGGTTCCCAAACTATATTCCCGTGCTTTAACAATTTGACATCTAATTGTCGAGTGGCGCTAAGGACCAAGACATTGTCCCGCTGCTCACCAGGACGGTCAAGAGTTTCTAACGTTTTGTAAACTTGCATAATTGTGAAGTACAATTGTTCAAGTTTGCTAGCAGATTCCCGTTCATATGTTCAAGTGTGAGCAAAGATTGCAATTCTGAATTTAAAAGTAAACTTTTGTATGTTGTACGAATGTTGGAACACCCAACGAAGGAGAACTCGACTGAGTAGAATATAATTTTGTCGTAGACAGCTGCTCAGATTCCCGTAGGAAAGTTATTTTATCAAGCGACTCAAGATAACATTACGTGTCGTAGCAAGGAGATTTCCTCTCTGTACTGGCTCTAATATTAGATAGCACACACCTTCGTAAAGATGAGCAGTAGATCCAATTAGACTCAAAGCAAGGAATGCAAGAGTTGATATTAATCACAAAATGAAAATAACAACTCGTCATATAAGGATTTTGTAAACCAAAGACTCGGACTGAAAGTAGCTGATAATAATAATAGCATTCGTATGCACACAATGAAATGGAAGGTCTACAGCAATTAAGTGTAGATAACACAGGTATATACTAATGCTGAATACATTGAGTTTGCAAGGTTGTAAGTCAAGCAACCTCAATGATTCAATTGAAAAGACTAACAGAAAATAAATCCGTAGTATAGTAAGAATCAATTGTGCATAATGTGCAAACTCAATTTGGCAGTAATGACGATGATTGCTAGTAGCAATGCTTACGTCAGTATCGATCTCATGTCCCGAAGGACGCTCACACCACGAATTAAAGAAAGAATAATTGTACTCATTGATAGTTCTACATCAATGCATAAGACACATCCGAACACACTTCCCATTGATAGTTCTACATCAATGTAGAAGATATATCCGAATATATCCTCTCTAAAGTAAACGTGAGATACTCGGCGTATCTCCTTGGTGACGAAACAGCGCACTCGCGTTGTTTGTCCTTGCTCGGTTATGACGTCATCTCGGCGATGCGTCGTAAGTAATGGAAAGAGGGACACATCTTGAACTCTCTCTATCTGAATCTCAGTTATGACGTCATCTTGGCGATGCGTCGGAAGTAATGTAAAGAGAGACACATCTTGGACTCTCGTTACCTGATACTCTCTATTGTGCACTCACAAGGAGCGCATGTTGTCTCGAATGAGACAAACTCTCTTTATTGTGCTACTCGCTAGGAGTGCATGTTGTCTCGAATGAGACAACTCTCTGTTGTGTGCTCACGAGGAGCGCATGTTGTCTCGAATGAGACAAACTCTTTACTAAGTTAAGTAACTACTCGCCCTGTGGCGTAGTGATTCGAAGTAAATTGATTCCACGTTCCTTTTAAGCAAGGAGAGGCGAGCGTTTACTCTCTGAATAGTGAAGCTCGGTAAACCGATTTCTATTAGATTGTCATGTACGTTGACAATAACTTCACTCAACGTGAGCTGCTGCTCTAATAACTCTTAATCTAACACGTAACGTATCTTCATTGTCACGAGAATCTATAAATGATTCTGAGTAAGAAAGAAATCTAAATCCGTAAACGGCACTCTCCACCTTCCGTTCGTATCGTACTCGGTATCGCTCCTCCACTTATCTGACTGTATTTACGAATTTCACTATCTGCTTTTATTATCCGGCTCGTTTGGACCAAAATGTTAAGTAAAGACCTCGTAGATATCTCGCGAGAAGAGGAGGGGCGATACTCAAATAACGAACACGAAATAGAATTTGGTTGAATCAATTTATTCGGCAGAACTACTCGGTGGAATACCAGCATTCGCTGCTTGGACAAGGGAAAACTGCCGAAAACCTTGTCAGTATTCGATGCAAATAGTAAACAGAGTCTTTATTCACTTTAGCGAAATCACTGCTACAATACTTGTCGGGAGAAAGCTCGTAAAGCTCTAAGTATTTGTAGGGAGAGACGCCTGTAGAAGCTCTCTGCACTTGTAGGAAGAAAACATCGCCGTCCGGCAACTGCACGCCGCGGAGCGCATCCGTCATCGCTCCCTTCGTCGCGACGAAACATAGCCTCTCGTACCCGCCAGGCAGCTCGATAGGAGGATGAAACGTAGCCCAGGCAGCAAGGCAGCAGGTGACATGAGCAGCTACAACTCGATGCAATCCCAATTCCAGCACGAGTTTCGCGCAACGTTGTTACGTAATAACGACCGTAAGGAAGCGTGACCGCTCACGCTAGAGCTAGAACGTGTGCTCGGCTCGAGTTCGCGACAAGAAGTGAGTCCGCCGTCGCCGCATCGCGCACGCAGCCGAACGGCGCGCCGTAAACAAAGGTCGGCCCTCCTCGTGCGTTTTCGGAAAATCAATAAATTGATCGCGCTCGATTATACACGGTGTCTCCTCGCGTCGCGCGTCTATTCGCGGTATATTTTAAACAAACTCAAAAACTAATCAACCAAATATTAAAGAATTATATATGAAATAGGGGTGGAAAAGACTGAAAAATATAATAAAATTAGAAATTTGCCAATATTATAAAAGTCCACCCCGGGTGCTTACTGACGACTTAGCCCCAAACACAAGTTTCAAGTTTGATCGCCCACGAAATATTAGACATCAACGATAATGAAGAAACTACACTGGATTCGTGTTCAGCATGCATTACTCTTTATAATCATGTAGGGGAGACCGGGGCTAACTCGACACGATTCTTTCAAAGGCAATTTTCAACAACTAATTAAAATTTTTAAGCAAATTCAATGGTACACAATTAAAGAGTGTTCCTTTAGGTACAAAATTGTATAAGGAAGTTTTGCTGTACGTCGCTTTGTTTTGCCCCCATGAGAGGAAAAGTGACGCAAAGACAAATTTTCAAATTGAAAAATGCCGGGGCAAACTCGACACTTTGTCTAATCAATATGATTTGATTTGAAACTTATTTTTTTATTGTTTGAAAATAAAATACGTTGTTTATCGTGTATTTAGAAAGTACAAAAATTCGGAATAAAGTAAAACAATCATTGGAAATAATGAGAAAAAAAAATTGTTGAACTTTCAATTATCTTCTTCTGAACTCATGTCTAAAAAACAATTAAAGCGGAGTCTACAATGAGAATTTAAGGCGTAAAATTTAAGTTTTAAGCTTTAAGCCGTAAGAATTGACAAATCACAGTCGAATATGAGAAGAATACCCGATTGTGATTTGTCAATTTCTTACGGTTTAAGGCTTAAAGTTTAAATTTTACGCCTTAAATTCTCATTGTAGACTCCGCTTAATGCAGGTAAACTCGCGATCGGCCATGCGTGCAAATTTGTCATGAGCCGTAATAAACGACAATTTGTCTTGACACCCCGAATATTTCTGCAGCATGTTTGATCTTCAATTTTTCCTTCTTACGGCAAGTACAGCTTCTTTCATTATTTCCTTATCTATCACTGGTCTTTTTCGAGTAATGGTAGATTCGTAAGAGTAAAGCTCGATCAAAGAGTAGAAATTTTCAAGAGATCAGAAAAATTACTTTTTACCATCGGAAACGCTTATGTCGCACTAGAAGTTACACCATAACTCAGAATGTCACCAAATTCCGTTGACAACGCTGGCATATAAAGACGCATTTACCATAGGAAAGGCAAGTTTCTACGATAGATTTAAATAGGCTAAAAGTCTAGTGTCAAGTTTGCCCCGGTGTCGAGTTAGCCCCGGTCTCCCTTACCTCGAGATTTGAAGAGCAAATATTATTGCAGATATTACAAAATTTCCACGCACAGAAAATTTCACTTTTACCTTCCGAAAACACGTTTGCCCTCGTAAAAATCATAACACGACAGGTAACCTGCCGAAACTCCGTTGGTCACATGGGTACCATAAGCAGCGTTTACAATGTTAATAGCGAGTTCGCACAATATACAGGTTCCGAGATATTTGATTTGACGATTTCACCCCGAAGAAGTATTCGTCCCGGTCTCTCCTACTTATATTTATTTTAATTAATTGTAAGTTAAATTGCTTTAAAAACAATTTTTACTTAATTTTAAAGCCTATATTAACATAACTCGATATTTTTTATATTTCAGGGTTTTTCCAGGTTTTTAATTTTTTTTCCTTATAAAAAAAGGGTTTTAGCTTTCTAATAAAAAAAAATCAGCCGCGGAATTGCGCGGATCTCCGTGTTTTAGCTAAAATAAAACCTGAGTCATAAGCTACGTAACACTGTACGGGGCGGTCTCGTTCCGCGCGTACTTGGCGCGAGACACTACCGTGTCTCTTAATCACATTTGTTTGTGTACGTCTGTGTATACACAGACGTAGTGTTTTGTTTTGGTGTTTGTTGCGAACCATCCCCTCCACATGCTGTAAGAATGTCCCGTTTGAACTATGTCATTTATTGTTTACCTGTTTTCGATCAATTCCATTCCTCATTAACGTGTTTCAAGTACAGCAGTGAGAAGACAGTTGGAAATTCTCTTTTTTGGGGGAGGAAAAATTGTGAATAATTCTAAAGCAGGTAAAAGTGCATATTTTTGAATTTTTTTTTATGTATGCTTCCATTTGTTAGCCGCGGAATTACGCGAATCTCCGTGTTTTAGCTCAAATAATAACCCGAGTAATTTGTTTACTTAATTTTTTTTAAATTTTAATTTTGTTTTTTTAAGAATTATTAGGGCTCAGAATAATGAATTGAAAGCAAATATTCGACATTATGCAACAGAATAAAGATCACAATATCAATAAAAAATTATAATTTGTTGAAAATTGTGTGCTGAGCAGTAACAATTACTCGGAAGAACAAGTTAAGGAAATTAAGTATAAGTTTTCATTTATAAAGTCAGAAAACAAACGTAGATGGATAAAAGCACATAAAAAAGATGTTTTCATTGAAAACAATTATGATTAGCTATAAGGAAGATTTCAGATACCGAAAGCAACAACGCGATCGGGACGACCATAGAAGACGTTTGAAGAATCGAGCGACCGAAGTAGAAGACAAAAGACGGATAAATTAATTTTTGATACCCAAATTAAGTTGCAATCTACAAGAATGAGAGATGCTTCAAACATTCTTAAGGAAATTACTAGTTCTCCAAAAAGTGCAACTAAATTTAAAAGAACATAGTCTAGCAGTCTGAAGAAAGATAGTATACAATTTTCACCACTGTAGGCACTGGAAATGTATGTTGAAGCTGGTATTTCAAGGAGACAATATGAAATAATCAGAAATAGTAACAAAAAGCTGTATCCATGCTGTTCCGTATTACAAAAAGCAAAAATTGACTGTTACCCAAATAAAAATTCGTATCAAGTGACTGCTACATGTGCCGACTTAATCATACTACCACTCGATTGCTATCATATTTAAAAGAAATAGTACAAACTTTAAGCGAAGTTGACTGTAACACATTAATGTTAATTTGCAAATGGGGTTTTGATTGATCACATCAATGCCAATTCAAACAGAAATTTCAAAACAGCACTGATTCAGATGCAAACATTTTTCAAAATTTGTTTGTACCACCGCAGCTAACATGTGGTACAAACTATAAAAAGGTAGTCTGGCAGAATCCAGTACCTTCTTCGACGTGTTATTGTCGTCCTATCAGAATTAGATTTGTCAAAGAATCCGTCGATATAACTAATAATGGAATACAATATGTACAAACAGCAATAAATTCTTTACAAGAAACAGAAGTGACAATAGCAGATAATAATTTATGTGTCACATAAAAATTTTTACTTACAATGATTGACGCAATGGTATGCAATGCTGCCACTCACATCACGTTCACAATGAAATGCTACATCTGTGGAGCAACATCTAAAGAGTTTAATAATTTGGAAACAAATAAAGGAATAAATCAAGATTTAATAAAATTTGGACTGTCAACTTTGCACGCAAGAATACGATTATTCAAAAATCTATTGCACCTTTCGTACAAACTACCCGTAAAAAATGGCAACTAAGAATTCAGAAACGATAAAAATATTGTAAAGCAAAGAAAACTAAAGATTCAAGAAGATTTTAGAAATAAAATGGGTTTAATTATAAATGTGCCTAAGCCTGGTTTTGATAATAGCAACCCCACCAACACACAAACGTTTAAAAACCGTATTTTGTTCGTCAACTGCCGAATGGTTTGTTTCTCTAACGATAAAGACGTCCTGTGTGGAACACTAAGTCCAAAGACGCCGCGTGAACGTTTCAGGAACGTTCAAATCCAAACCCATCCGAACTTTACCTCCTTCCCTGCAGAGGGCGTTAAGACTCTCAAGCAAAACCGCGCAATCAAACAGACGTTATTAGCATCATTTGAGGTTATGTGTAATTTCACTTGCTGACCTTATATTACGCGTACGTACTTTTTTATATGCATATTTTCTTGCATCAAAAGTGATATAGTGAAGAAGAGACGGTGTTTCACCGAAGGATCGAGTGTGAGTGACGCTATTGCATCTTAATGCATAAAATGCAAATTCGCGATTAAATTCAATATAGATCTTTATTCTTTTGCAGGGAGAACGTTGCAGCGGACATATCGCAAGGCGTTTTCTTTAACGTCCTGGCACTTAACCCGTAAGCGCGTGACACGTGTATGAGGCCAGCGGTAGCGGAGACGAAGCGCGAGGGAAGCCACGACAGGAACCACCGCCTTCGCTTTCTACAGCTTCAATAAAATGGATGGTAAGTGTTATCTTCGCATTATTGTGTTTTTTTAGTGGTAAACTGTTTTATATTATTCTTGTCAGGTTATAGTATTAACTCTTAAGATAATAACTCGCATGAAAGAGGTTATGATGTTTCGATTCCATTATTTTCATTGTAGATCTCTAAAGGTTAATTTTCGGAATCGGTCTCCTTAATTTATGCATAATTTTGTTCCTTCCCAAAACAAATATTCTGTAAAAGTTTAGTTTTAGTAAATGCTCGAAATGCACCAATAAATAGCACGTTTCTCGGAAAGCCGCCTTGTATATATTTCAATATACTTTATTATATATATATAAGCACAATTTTGTCATATATGACATATTGTTTTCCTTGTTTTTTGGTTGAGAGCTAAATAAAATTTCTTTTAACAGTATTGTGTTTTACGAAATGACCGACTTACACAATAAACGGTCTATCGGAGAACGAAGGCTAAGGAGATACGCCAAAGCTGAAACTGAGAAGATATTCGCTCATATATCAGAAGATGATAAGGACATTGTAGAAGCGATTACAGCAGATTGTAGTATTATACATTGTTCACATTAAAATCAAGATCTCTCTCAAGATTCCATTTATAATATCAATGAATCTGCACATAGCAATGAAAATGTACAGCTTTCAAGACAAATACATGATGATAACAATAGTGAATATATTTATACGAGACGTGATTTGTTAGCAATAAGTATTGAATCAGATAGCAGCTCAAGTGAGGAAGACGAAGAAGACAGTGATGAGGATGAGCAGGTGAAATTCAAACAATGGCTAAGAGAATGGAACTTAAAACACAATATTACGGTGGAAGCGTGCAGAGAGCTTCTTGCAAAACTAAAACCACATCACCCACACTTGCCCTTATATCGGCGGACTCTCAATAAGACGCCTAGAGCTACATCAATGGTGGAATTCAGCAATGGTTCCTATGTCCATGTTGGATTAATTGCAGGACTTGAAAGGCGCCTAGAGAATGGACTGAAAAATTTTGGCAGAAACAAAATAGGATTGGATATTAATATTGATGGAATAAATGTGACAAAAAGTTGTGTCACTGATGTGTGGCCCATTTTGTGTAGGTCCTTGGATTTAATTGATGATAGACCGTTTGTTGTCGGAATTTATGTGGGATCAGGTAAACCAGACAATGTAAATAGGTATTTGCAAAATTTTATTTTAGAGGTATTAAAATTGAAAAGTGATGGTCTGGTTTTGAATGGTGTGATGCATGAAGTTTATATCAGATGTTTTATTTGCGATTCTCCTGCGAGATAGTATCTAAAATGTATTGTGGGTCATAGCTCGTATCATGCATGTGAGAGATGTATTCAATCTGGAGAATATGAATCTCATAGAATGTGTTATTCCACTGAGACCCACACACCACGTAGTGATGAAGACTTTGTGAATCAGTCAGATCCTGAGCACCACAATGGAATATCCCCTCTTTTAATTTTATCTGTAAGAATGGTAACACAATTTGCTCTCGATCCTTTTCATTTAGAAGGTGTCACGAAAAGATTTATGAGATTTGTTTTAAAAGGAACAAAATCAGGAATGCGCCTAACAGCAGCGGAGATTATTGAAATTGCTCAGAGAATGAACAACTTGCGTGTGCATATTCCATCAGAATTTGCTCGTAAACCAAGAAAAATGGGACTAAACGAGCTTGGAAAATGGAAAGGAACAGAATGGAGATTATTCCTTCTCTACGTTGGCTGCATTGTTCTCAAAGATATTTTACCTCTCACTCTCTACAATTTGTTTTTAATGTTGCAATGCGAAATGATTATTTTGTTTGTACTACGCTTTACTGGAGATGAGTCATACATAAATTTTGCCCAGAATGTGCTAAATAATTTTGTTAAAATTTGTGCAGATAGAGTATTTGATAAAAAATTTGTTGTTTATAATGTTCACAACCTTCTCCATTTGATCGAGGATGTGAAAAACTTTGGTGAGCTAACGGATTTCAGTGCATTTCCCTTTGAAAATTACTTACGACAATTAAAAAAAAAATACGTGTAGCCTCCACGCGCGGCAGAAGTGAAACTTCTTAGCTGTGAGGAATAGGATAGTATCTCGTTTATAGTATCTGAATTAAAGCCTGTGTAATTCAGAAATCAAATTTTAATTATAAATTAAAGCCGATGCAATTTGCAAGTAAAAATTAATTTGTGAATTAAAGCGTATATAAGTCACAAGTCAAATTTTAATTATAAATTAAAGCCGATGCAATTCACAAATGAAAATTGATTTGTGAATTAAAGCCTATATAATTCACAAATCAAATTTTAATTATAAAAGTGAAGTTTCAGGTTATGAGAAAAATTTGCCCATATATAATTACATATAAATGTAACAGTTGGCAACTGTTAACCTGAAACTTCACTTTTATAATTAAAATTTGATTTGTGAATTATATAGGCTTTAATTCACAAATCAATTTTTATTTGTGAATTGCATCGGCCTTAATTTATAATTAAAATTTGACTTGTGACTTATATACGCTTTAATTCACAAATCAATTTTTACTTGCAAATTGCATCGGATTTAATTTATAATTAAAATTTGATTTTTGAATTACACAGGCTTTAATTCAGATACTATAAACGAGATACTATCCTATTCCTCACAGCTAAGAAATTTCACTTCTGCCGCGCGTGGACTCGACGCCGTGGAGGCCATACATATTTTTTTTTTGCCTTTTCGCGACGGACTTCCATAACGCGAACGCGTAACGCGACGCTCCGAAATACTCCCGTAGAAGGTTCGACTTTTCGTGACGGACTTCCATAACGCAAACGCGTAACGCGACGAATCGAATAACTCCCGTAGAAGGTTCGACTTTTCGTGACGGACTTCCATAACGCGAACGCGTAACGCGACGCTCCGAATCACTCCCGTAGAAGGTTCGACTTTTCGTGACGGACTTCCATAACGCGAACGCGTAACGCGACGAATCAAATCACTCCCGTAGAAGGTTCGACTTTTCGTGACGGACTTCCATAACGCGAACGCGTAACGCGACGAATCGAATCACTCCCGTAGAAGGTTCGACTTTTCGTGACGGACTTCCATAACGCGAACGCGTAACGCGACGAATCGAATCACTTCCGTAGAAGGTTCGACTTTTCGTGACGGACTTCCATAACGCGACTTCCGTAACGCTTCCGGTTTGAATCACCCTCCGTGCCCTAAGAAGTTTCACTTCAAAAATTACTGCGAGCACCAAGCAATCCTCTGCCACAGCTTGTAAGGAGACTAGCTGAGAGAGATTACCTATATGATTACTCGCAAAAATCAAGCGAGTTTACACCAGGAAAACAAGTGCTTGGAACAAATGAATATAAAATTCTTTCATCCTCTTCAGTCACCTTGAGTACCGTCGATAAACGAGACAGTTACTTTCTATATGAGGAAAGCATTGCCACTGCCAAATCCATACAGAAACTTCCAAATGGAAACATCGTCATTATTGCTGACATTTGTGATACAAAAGAAAATTTTTCTACTTATCCATGTGAATCTAGTAATCTTGGTATTTACAATCTTGGAGAAATGTCCTGGAATCGTCGGAATGTAATTGTGCCAATTGAAGTCGTAAAGTCGAAATATACGGTCCTACCTTGTAATATAAATATGGTAGCTATTCCAATGCTACATTCATTTTAAAGTTGAGTATATTTATAATAAAACTGATTGTGTGGTGGTGCATATATAATATATGTATATAATCTCTATGTTTTGCATCTGTATGTTCCTATGTGATGTATTGTATGTTCTGCATCTTTACATTCCTAAATAATCTATATTCTTATATAATCTATGTAATCTATATGTATATAATTTATTCCGGCATTATGAAAATGTTTTTTCCTATTTTCTGAATTTTAATGAGAATGTTATTTACTAATTTCAATATTTATTTTTAAATCTTTGTTTTTCTAAAACGTTGCTGCTATAATTTTATATGTATATTTGTTTTTAACGTGAAGCATTACATCGTATGCATGTAATTTCAAGGAAAAAATATGCTATTGTCGATCTCATTAATACTATAACAGACGAATCATTTATTGAAGTAAGTGTTGTTGCCTGGAATTGGATCAGAGTGATGATGGCTCAAAATGTGTCTATCCCACGTACCTACCTCCCATGAAACAAGCGATTGCAATTAAAGATTGCATGAAGCCCAACTCTAAATTTACATCATATCCTTCAACGATACGTTATTGGTTTGGTGAGTAATTTTGAATGCTATCATTTTCAGTACATACCGAGATATAAATGCCTGATGATCAGGTTTCATCACGTCATGATCTGATATTTATTGAAATATATTGTATGTCTTGTAATTATATTACGATACATATATGAGCACTAAGTTAATGTACACATGAGAAAAAATGTGAGCTCACATATATTGATGTTACTTTCAACTCATGATAATCACATGCTGACTGCAATAATTAACTATCAATAAGTTATGTATTATATAGAAATTGTCTGAATAATAAGTAAAAATTATTTGTTTTAATTTCTATAGAAATAAAATTTTTAATTTTACTTTTATAGTTATTCAAATTTAATTATGTTGAGCTAAATATTTTTGTGTATGTACTGTCACGGCTTTTTGGCACGCGGGCGCAAGCCGGATCAGAAAGGGACGGTAGAGAGTCAGGTGTCAGGCCTCTCGAATGGGTCCCTCGCACGAAAATTTTGACTCGCGAAATAAACTATTGGGCGCCAGACGCGGCAGATCGCGTCCACTAAATACAGCGATTCTCTACTGAGTTATCACGACAACTCAAATGCTTCGATTCGCAAAATCCGTCAAAACGCAATTAATGACTCACGAAAGCTTAAACGCAATCATTCGTGCGAAGGCCGACCAGCTCGACCTAACGGCAGAGGGGCAGGGCAAGGCAGGGCAGCGTAAGAGGACGACGGGATGACGGCCGAATAATTCGCCACACAGTATGATATGATAAAAATATTTGATCGTTTATTACAAATATCTGGTAAGGGAAATGGTGAAACAGTTGTTTAATAATAGTAACTTTAATAATAATGGTTAAATTGCTCCGTGGAGTTAGAACAGAGTTGAGTGAGGCAATCGCCTCCGCCTATCGAACTGTAATCAAGTTCGTTTACAAAAAAAACTAAAGAAGAACGCGAAGTACTATCGAGCGCGAGTATGCGCGATGAATAATCTCGCCGCGCGAATAAGACGCGACAACGAGTAACGTAAACTCATACGAAAAATATATTGGAATTGATGAAAGTATTAATTGACTAAATGAGAATGATCTCTGGATCGTTACGGAACAAAGAAACTAAACACTGAGGTCCAAATAACATTCGCGACACATCTCGCATTCAAAACGTAATTCTGTAAATATTATAAACAATAAAGCCACGAATGTCGACGATCACGTATAATGTCTGCGTGCGCCAAACGGAGCGCGACAACGTAATCTTGCGAGATTACAACTCGCCCAAGAAACAGATAATCACGTTGGGATCGCAATAAATCTATCAATTAGATTCGGAGATTCAACTCCGGTCTACTTTGTTCTGTTCTGTCGTCAGTGGTTTTTACGCCGTTTCGGCGTGAGCTCGTTGCACGCGCGGCGCAATTACTGGGCGCAATAGAGCACGCAATTCAGTAAAATATTTCGCAACTTAACAATAACGCGAGAAAGATTCCGGATAACGCGAACGACAGTCGAAACAACGCAAATAATAAACCAGGGTAACGCGAAAGCAATATTCCGACTCAAACAATACCGCTGAATAATATCCGAACGCGAATCTACTACAAAATACCAAACGCGAGTAATAACGCAAAACTAATACGCGGCAGCGAACAACGCAAACATAATATCGTTAATATCGCAATTAATAATTATCGCCATTAAGATCGCCAATAATAATACTAAATAATGTCGCAAATAATAACACAATGATATTGGAAATAATCCAAAGAACGCGAGATAGTATTCGGACGCGACTCTAACACTCAAGAATATCGAACGCGAATAATGGCGCAAAACAAATACGCGGCAGCGAGGAACGCAAGAAACCAGAGAAACGATGCAAATAAGACGTTGAAAAATATTGCAAATAAAAACGCGAAGGAAGATCGCAGATAATAACGCGAAAGAAGATCGCGAAATACGATCGCAAACAATAACGTCAAATAATTACAACTAATAACGCGAGATACTATTACGAATAATAACCTCGAACATTAGCGCAAATCGTAACGCAAACCAATATCGCTAACGATTACGCAAAATAATATCGTAATTAATAACGCTGAATAATAGCGACTAATAACGTAAAAGAATATCACAAACAATAACGCGAAATAATATCGCAACTAATAACGCAAAATAATAACAAATAATAACGCGAAACAATATCGCGACCAATAACGCAAAATAATATCGTGAAACGATATCGCAAGTAATACGATGGGGTAGTGTCGCAAATAATATCTCCAAAGGATATCGGGAATGATAGATCCCGAGCGGCGCAACTAACAAGACCCAGGAACGCGACACGGGAATTATACGCAGCGAGCAACATGTAAAAACACGCGGTATGCGGGCGCGACGTGACTCGCACGCTGGGGCGCGGCGGCGGAGGCGCGAGCGCGAACGCGGGCACGACTCGGGACGGCACTACGCAATCGAAAACGCAAAAAGGATCGAACTCTAACGGAACGCGAGCAGATACGTGTTTACGCCACACTCAACGCGCACTCAAAGTCGGTCGTCAAAACGCCGGACTTCACACGGTACGCGAGCAGATACGCGGTAACGCCACACTCAGCGCGAACCCGAGGACGTACGCCATACACGACTCTAATACGCGGCCACTCCCGGATGTCGCCCGCGCGAACGCGATATCTCGCCCTTCGGCCCCGCCGAAGGTCGCCGCACACGCTCGCAATCACGATCTCCAAGGGGGTCGTCACGCGACGCGAATCCGCGATATCCTATCCCCGGACTCACACAAAGCTCGCGCGATCGCCAAGGGGGCCCTCCGCGCTCGATGCCGATCGCTTTCGCGAAATCACTAATCTGCTACGCCGTGCACGGCGAGCTAACACCAAATTCACTAATTACCCACGCGAGTCGGCAACGAAACGCGAACGCGACCCGACGGCTTTCCCGTGGCTGTACACAAACAATAATTTGGGCAACCTCACCGTCACTTGACTCGGCCTCCTCGACGTCACCGCCTCCTCGGGGTGCTGGTCCGGGTCAGCTTTCTCGCCTCACACACTCTTAGATTATCGCGATACTTTTCGGCAGAGACACGTCCGAACTCAACGAGGGGGCGAACCGAAAAAGATCGTTCCTTCGGTCGCTCGATTGCGGATCGACGACGCGCCCCACCAAGGGGGTGCGTACGTCTTTCGGCGCGACAACGCGGGCCAATGGGGATCGATCCCGCAAGTACGCCGCGACACTTCGCGTAACGTTGTCTCGCGTGATCCGTTGCGGGGTGCCTTGCGACTCCGCGATAATTAATCGATGAGGCGATTGGTGAACGGGGGTCGGATGCCCCGGTCCTCCTCATGGCGTCTCCGCCGCGGGGACGTCCCTCCCCGTGGCCTCCGGGTTGGAGTCGTAGCCGTCTTAGCGACTACGCCGTCTCGCGGCGTGACGCAGTCGCGGCGGGGTCGTTCCGCCCTCCCGCTTCCGGAGCGCCGGGACCGCTTCCGTTTGCATGCCGGGATCACGCGGTCGAAGTCTTCCTCCGCGCTCCCCTTTGCGTGGCCCGCGATGGTCCTGCAGCTCCGCACTTCTGAATTCCGGAGCGTCCTTTGCCCCTATCTCTGCTCCTCTTCCATGATGCCCGCAAGGTTGCCGCCGATGATGTTCTCGCCGGTAGATTCCGGCGAGGTGCCGCGATTACAGAAAATAATAAAAGAAACAAAAAAAAAAGATAATACGCAATCATTTAACTACGAGGCCCCCTGGAGATTCTGCGTCGCTCTTCCGGCTCGCCCCCGAGCACAATTTCGCGCCCCGTGGCGGCGGCGGGGACGCTGCAACGTGCAGCGGAGCTGCACCGTCACAGTACATAGGATGTAATTTTAATTGAATCTATTTTTGTCATCATGTTTGTGAGAAATATAAACTCCGGATGCATAGATTTTGTTATCTGGGTAATTATGATTGTGTAGTGCTTTTGAGCTATCTTATGTACTATTCTATCATGCTTTCATTTAGCAACATACGAAGAAGCTTGAGCAAGATTAGATAAAGCAACAACGCATACGGATATTGAGTCTGCAGATGACAAAGCAAACAGGGCCAAACGCAAAAAAACAGATTGAAACAGATGTGTCAGATGACAATTCAAATGACTATACAGGTGAAGAATTGGACAAGCATCCAAGAAAGAAAAACAAGAAGGGTGAAGGTGGTATTAGTAATGTCAAGAAGCGCAAAATCCAGCCGACTCACAATGAGATACACCTGCAGCCAACTACACAGAGGACCTCCACGGCATCAGTTGCAGCGCCGCCATTTTGGAATATTTTCAGCTAAATTTTATAAGAGACATTCTTAAAACCCTACACTACTATGTGGCCAAAAATAGATTTTCGTTTTATACTTTCGAGTTTAAAGATTTTTTAGAATTTCGAGCGGTCAGGGTGGTCAGACCCCTTAAAGCTGGTTTACCAAAACGCATAATTAGATAGTACAATATTACGCAGCCGATTGGCGCAAACGGTTATCTTAAACAATTAATTAAGAAGTTATTCGTCGTTTACCTAACATAGAAAGAGGGTTTGTCGACAACCGACTCGGGCATTGAGCGCATTCCGGGTAAAGAAACTATAAGAATATTCGGAAAATTGATATAGCGATTAGTCGCGAGAGCTGCGAGTCGCGCAAAATTCCGTGAATCACGCGCGCTGCCGAATTCCAGGCGCGCCGCGTAGTCGAGCGCCCCGCGTTCGTCCCTGCGTGCAGGCCGAAATCGCGTCGGACGTAACAATATGAAATAATGTTCAGCAATGTAGTAACAACTTCAGACATTTACATTTTTAAATTTTTATGATTAGCAAAGTGATATTCTTATAAACCAAATGTGTATTTTATTACATATAAGTTATTTTTTATTACATATAGGTAAGTTTTATTATATTACATTTACAATTTACTCACTGCAATGATAATTTTCTACTAATAAGCTGTATTCTCCTTTTAATGTCTCTATAAATTGAAGTTTACCCCGAGTTTAACCTACTTTATTATACTATACTAACCTTTACTGTACCAATCTCGGGGGAAGCAGATTAGAATGAGATTAAACCGCTTGATGATTATTTTATATTCGCAGCTACGCTGCTGCGTTTTCGACCCAGCGACCGTCGCGTTGTAGCCAAAATTCGTTAAAACCAAAGGATTTGGATCGATCCTCTCTGCGGTCAATTTCTAGGTTATATATAGTTTAATTTTTCCATGGGCACCCTCGCCCAGGGTGTGTCCCAAGAACCAGCTGTCCGTGAACTCCGTCATTCCGGCATGCCTCCGTTTGGACGCGTCGACGGAACATTCTTGACAACTTATTATCACGCACTGCACGAGCCGATCCGGTCGCGTAAGGGCCATATTTGTATGACGCGCGCTGAGTGCACATGTATACATGCTGTCTTTTCAACGTAGCGATGCTGTCATGGAGACCCTCGAGACTGGCGATACTAGCACTGTTAGTGTCGAAAAAGTGAAAGTGACGTTCTGAGAGACGACAATAACGTATCTTAATGTAAAATTTACATATTTCGGACTTTGCATCGTAATATCTCCGCTTGTAGGACACGTAGAGGAAAAATAAATACACTTTGCTTACATAAAATAGATTCAAGCTATCGATTGAACCTGCTAAGAACTTTATCCGTTCAGTCGTTATTGGGATCTAAAAATCTCGGGTACTCACAACTCTCGTACTTGCGTAAAGATGGGGCGGTCTCGCTTGGCGCGAGACACTTCCGTGTCTCTTCATTAATTTTTAAATTAGAGGTTTTTACAGTTTTCTTGCCTATTTTTCTGACTTTCTGATAGTCGTTAGTTTTTTTAGTTGCTTATTTATTTGCCGAAATCTTTAAAATTTGTAATTTGCTTCACTAGTCTGGTAGGTCAACAAACAATTAAACAATTCAAAACGCAACGATAATTTGGAAACATGTAAAAATAATATTTTTACTTAAGGCCCCTGCCTACTCGCCGCTTCTATCCTTGTTTGATGACGTCAAAAGCGAGAAATCGCATGCCAAAAATTCTTGCGGTATACGTTGAAATAAAAAGATATACTCATAAAAATGAAATTGTAATAGATTCAGCACATTTGTAAAATACACCCAGCACTTTCCTTTTTCAAATAATCAATAAATAGCTGCAAAATGAAAAAATAAAAGAAAACGGGTTAAAAAGGTAGATTACATGTTATGTTAATTTTACAGCTGCATATTTTGCAAATTTGCTGAATCAATTACAATTGCGTTTTATGGATACATCTTTTTATTTCAAACGACGAATTTTATTTGAATTTTATGTGGATATTGTTCTATTGTCCAGAAATGAATGGCCAATGGACATACAGTGGACGTCCATGTGCTATCTGGGTATGTAAAAAATTTTAAAAATAAAAGAATTTTGCTATTTATATTAATTATACATATATGTACACTGAGAAAAATGTCCAGCTACTTTAACTAGAAATAACCGTTCCAGTATTTTATCCGATTTATTTCAAATGGATTTGGAACTATCCGATAAAATGATGTATGCCTTTATTCGATAAAATGTAATTTTTAATAAAAAAAGCTGCCATTTATTTTTTCATTCAAAAATTTCATCTGATTAATATAGGTACCTATAACCTATTCGGAAATTGCACTTGATTGGATAAAAACAAATTATTTTATCTGATCAAGCTTAATATCCGATGTAATATGTTATATCTAATCACAAAAATATCCTATGAAATAATAACCGATGAAATCGAGTGGTATCCTACGAAAAATTGCCCGATAATGTTAGCAACCTGAAATTTTTATCCGATCTCATTTGATATCCGATTAAATATGCATTATCCAATTGTATAAAAATATTCAATTAAATATAATAAAATAAAAACTATATCACGGCGAATGCGAGTCAGGCGCGGTACGTAGTGCGCAAAATAAACATGATGCGAATGCGTCAAATATGTTGAACGTTTCGGCTCATCCTTCGACCCATCTTCAGCTTCATTGATATATAACAATAATTTAATGCTGCCGATTCCGAAATAGGAGGCTCCCTTCCTGAGGAGATGTCGTTTTAAACGGGCCGGTACACGCGAATATAATGAACATGTTTCCCCTGAGAGAAAAAATGTAATAAATGGTTACTAAAAATTATCGTAATAAAAAAAGAAAAGAAGGGAGAGGCTTACCTCGAGTTCAACAGCAGTTAAGAAAATTCACAATCTTACACAAAGATGCATGATTTAAAATTAGATTGATACAAAAGAAATAGTGTAGACAGTATGTCGGTTAGAAACGTAATGAGAGACGGAGAAAATTGTCGCAGATCAAAGCATTTGAAAGAATATAAACAATAGAGCGGAAAAAAATACAATGGCATGGGAACGAAAGATATCATAAGTTGTCAATAGCAGATAAATAAGCGTGGTGTAAACAATCGGTGTCAGATTGTAAATTTAATCCATTACATTGCTGTTTTATGTACAGAACTTCGGAAATAAGACGCTTATAATAATATCTTTCGTGATCCATTATTTGGACTCCTTCCCAACCGAAATCATGACCACACTGAATCCTGTCATCCGTGATCACAGAATGGGCAGAACAGGTCCTACGAATGTGATTGCGATGTTCTGCAATACTAGTTTTTATTTGTCTTCCAGTCTGCCCAACGTATGATGAGTCACAATCGCGACAGGAAATTTTACCGACCACATTGCTCATTGAAGAAATAGGAAGGGCATGATTCTGCACTCTAATTTTACTAACAATAAGCTTATTAACACTATAATAAGAAAGTTTAACGTCAGTACCTCTAAAAATGTTATCGAATCTATCAGAGACTGGAAGGATGTATGGGATGGTGAACCATGTATTCCCTCCATTATCATCTGATGTTTCGTATTGGTTTTTTTGTTTGCTTGGAAAAGAGACATCTGAGGCGTTCTTGGATTGTATCGAAAATAAAATCTAACGGGTAATCATTGTCCAGGAGGATGTTAACAATGAGTTTTAAGTTCTTTTCATGAAATTCCGGGTGAGAAAGAAGAAACGCTCGGTCAGTGATTCCCATAATGGTGCCACGCTTTCGTGAGACAGGGTGCCAAAAATTGAAATTTAGATAACGGCCAGAAAAAGTGAGCTTTTGATACCAATCAAATTCAATTAACCCATTATTGAGGATAATTGTGATATCTAAGAAATTATGTTTTTTACCGCTCACCTCCATGGTAAACTGTAAACGTGGATGGAAAGAATTGAAAGTTTGGAGAACGAAATTTACCATGTCGGAGGTGGTAGCCATGGCAACGTCATCGACATATCTATATAAAATAACGGGATGTAAAAATTAAACATTCTTAGCCCATGCCTCGAGATCTTGTAACACTAGATCAGCCGCAACACAGAGGAGAGCCTATGGGCGTTCCGAAATTTTGCTTATACAGGGTGTAACAAAAAGGTTGTCCGCTACTTTAAGGGTGAATAGTACACATCAAAATAATGAAAAAAGTTCCTATCAACATAGGTCCGCAAATAATCCCTTACCGATGGGCATTACAACTTTTGAGTTTAAATTGTTGTTAAATGAATACAAACAATATTCAATGTAACTTTCAACATCTTCTTTAATTTTTTAGTCCGGTCAAGTTAGCCCAAAAAATAGGGGTAAGGTTACAATAATTCCCGTAGAGCTGAAAATTTGTACGAATGTTCGGAACACCATTATAAATGAACTGTGAAAAGTCCCCATACATCCCGTGTGTGGAAAAAATTTTATTCAAGGTCAAAGGTGGCAAAAATGGGTTTTTCGTGTTTTCAGCCGAATGGTAAGTTTTATCATAAAAATAGCTTAGAAAATAATTGTAGATCGTGCAATTATCTATAATAATTGTCTCTATACTTTTTTCTGTAAGAGTCACCGTTTCCGAGATATAATCATTCAAAAAGTTGATGTATGTACGCGGCGTACTTATGCATATTATGAAGAACACCGTTTTTTCAACTTTTTGAATAATTATATCTCGGAAACGGTGACTCTTACAGAAAAAAGTATAGAGACAATTATTATAGATAATTGCACGATCTACAATTATTGTCTAAGCTATTTTTATGATAAAACTTACCATTCGGCTGAAAAACACAAAAAACCCATTTTTGCCACCTTTTACGTGTTACATACACATGCTAGTCCGGTCAAAGTAGACATTCAAGGTTACAATAATTCCGATAGAGCTGAAAATTTGTACGAATGTTCGGAACACCATTATAAATGAACTGTGAAAAGTCCCCATACATCCCGTGCCTGGAAAAAATTTTATTCAAGGTCAAAGGTGGCAAAAATGGGTTTTTCGTGTTTTTCAGCCGAATGGTAAGTTTTATCATAAAAATAGCTTAGACAATAATTATAGATCGTGCAATTATCTATAATAATTGTTTCTATACTTTTTTCTGTAAGAGTCACCGTTTCCGAGATATAATCATTCAAAAAGTTGAAAAAACGGTGTTCTTCATAATATGCATAAGTACGCCGCGTACATACATCAACTTTTTGAATGATTATATCTCGGAAACGGTGACTCTTACAGAAAAAAGTATAGAGACAATTATTATAGATAATTGCACGATCTACAATTATTGTCTAAGCTATTTTTATGATAAAACTTACCATTCGGCTGAAAAACACGAAAAACCCATTTTTGCCACCTTTGACCTTGAATAAAATTTTTTCCACACACGGGATGTATGGGGACTTTTCACAGTTCATTTATAATGGTGTTCTGAACATTCGTACAAATTTTCAGCTCTATGGGAATTATTGTAACCTTGAATGTCTACTTTGACCGGACTATTTGTACGTATTTTGACAATTTGAAACGTATTCTGTTCGTTAATAAACCGAATTTAAGCTCAAAAGTGTAATGCCCATAAATCAGTAAAAGATCATTTGAGGACCTATGTTGGTAGGAACTTTTTTCATTATTTTGATGTGTAGTATTCACCCTTAAAGTAGCGGACAACCTTTTTGTTACACCCTGTATATGTTATCATTAAATTTAAAATACGTGGACTCAAGAATAAGTTTTACAGCAAAAATAAACTCTTCCTTGGGGATGTCACAATTATTACAGATATGCTTCCATCTATTACAAATACTATTGATGGCTAAGTCAATCGGGACATTTGTAAAAAGTGATACGACGTCCAGAGAAATGAGAACATAGTTGTCCTCTAGCTATTGACTGTTTAGATTATTGACTATCTGGAAGCTATCCTTAATGTGACTATCGGCCTTCGGAATACTGCGAGATATTATATTATGTAAGAATCTTGCAAGGGACCGTCGATAGATGTAACTACGATTCTCAAAGGGTGGTTCTGTTTATGAATTTTCGGAAGCCCATAAGCCCTCGGAAGTATTCCGTCACTACAATAAAGTGTTTTATAAGTAGAAGTTGATATGTATTTCAGATTCTTCTATCTTGTGAGCAGCGTTCTAACGTTATTCGTGGAATAGATAGGATCTCTTTTCATTCTGGTGTAGATATTTGTATTAAAAGACTCACTGACTGAGCGTTTCTTCTTTCTCACCCGGAATTTCATGAAAAGAACTTAAAACTTATTGTTAACATCCTCCTAGACAATAATTATCCGTTGGATTTTATTTTCAATACAATCCAAGAACGCCTCAATATGCCTCTTTTCTAAGCAAACCAAAAAACAAAACTAAGACAAAACATCAGATGATAATGGAGGAATACATGGTTTACCATCCCATACATCCTTCCAGTCTCTGATAGATTCAATAACATTTTTAGAGGTACTGACGTTAAACTTTCTTATTATAGTGTTAATAAGCTTATTGTTAGTAAAATTAGAGTCCAGAACGATGCCCTTCCTATCTCTTCAATGAGCAATGTGGTCTATAAAATTTCCTGTCGCGATTGCGACGCATCATACGTTGGGCAGACTGGAAGACAAATAAAAACTAGTATTGCAGAACATCGCAATCACATTCGTAGGACCTGTTCTGCCCATTCTGTGATCACGGATCAAAGGATTCAGTGTGGTCATGATTTCGGTTGGGAAGGAGTCCAAATAATGGATCACGAAAGATATTATTATAAGCGTCTTATTTCCGAAGTTCTGTACATAAAACAGCCATGTAATGGATTAAATTTACAATCTGACACCGATTATTTACCCCACGTTTATTTATCTGCTGTTAACAACTTATAATATCTTTCGTTCCCATGCCTTTGTATTTTTCTCCCCTCTATTGTTTACATTCTTTTAAATGCTTCGAGAATTTTCTCCGTCTCTCATTACGTTTCTAACCGACATACTGTCTACACGATTTCTTTTACATCAATCTAACTAATTTTAAATTGTGCATCTTTGTGTAAGATTGTGATTTTTCTTGACTGCTGCTGAACTCGAGGTGAGCCTCTCCCTTCATTCTTTTTTTATTACGATAATTTTTAGTAACCATTTGATAATAATTTTTCTTCTCAGCGGAAACATGTTCATTATATTCGCGTGTACCAGCCCGTTAAAACGACATCTCCTCAGGAAAAGAACCTCCTATCTAGGAATTGGCAGTATTAAATTATTGTTACATATCAATTAAGCTGAAGATGGCTCGAAGGATGAGCCGAAACTTACCGCGCCTGACTCGCATTTGCCGTGATCGTGATATAGTTTTTATTTTGACATTTTCACGAATCTAATTATATACTTGAAATATAATAACTTGCAGTTTACTGGCTTGTCCTATTATATAAATGTATTTGATTTTTCTCATAGGCTTACTCTGTATAGGGCTACACACGCACATACACAGACAAAAAGGTTTTTTTTAAATTTACATTTCTCTTTGATTTTTAAATGTTTTTAACTTTGATTTGATTCATCAAATAGAACCTTTATCTTGTGTCCAGGTAGCGCCTTTAAGCGTTCTCATTATTAACTAATATTATTACATACTTTATTTTAAAATATATTTAACATTATATACTATAATTTTATTATCTATAGTTAAAATATCTTTATTTTATATTATATTGTATTGATATACGAATCTTATATTAATATTCATTGTATATCTATCAATTGTTGTTGCGTTATTTTTAATATTTGCCAGTTAATAAGTAATTAAAAGATTTTTTAATATTATCTATATAACAAAACAGGAATTAATTTCTCGACGTGACTGGCAATTTATTCAATAATCCACAACGTTCCGACCTTATAACCATAAAGATGTTTTATACACAAATACAGCCACTGACAAAATTATTTTTTCATATAAAATTGATTCAGATAAAAATTATCAGGCACCTTTTTTCTTCTGAATAGCTTGAAACTAAATGAGCGTAAGTTTTTTTTTTTCATCCTATTGTTCTTGTGAATAGTTCAAAAAATTAAGGTACAAAGTCCATCATAGTTATCTATTTTAGGGAAACAGCAATATTACTCAATGTCAGAAAACTGTTCACTTCGTATTTCGACTTTGGTTAGTAGGGACGCGATTATTTCACAAGCAATTGCTAGACTTTTTGCCTGTTTATTGCCTATAGACAAGAAAAGTCTAGCAATTGTGCTTGTGAAATAAAAATGATCGCGCCTATATTGATCTGAGGGCGGCAGTGTGGTCTAGTGGTAGAGCGCCAGACTCGTAACCACGGGAAGCCAGGTTCGAATCCACTTGGTCACAGAAATTTTTAAATTTCAAACTGCACCCCCCGTATGAGAAATAAGGAGGGGATTCTCATGCGGAGAAACTGGGCTCCGTCTTTCGGAAAGAGACGTTAAGCTGTTGGCCCACACATAGCAACTGACAACTGTTATGTGTACCCTCCCCCATACCCCGCAGAAAGGAGTGAGGCCCCTACTGCGTAAATAATACCCCAAGAAAACTTCCCATGAATCGTCATGAGAAAGTCACGACGTTCGGCAACGAATAACGACTGGAGAGAGAGAGGGGGGGGGGGGGGAGAAAGAGAGAGAGAGAGAGAGAGAGAAAAAGAGAGAGAGAGATTGATTGATTGATTGATTGAGTTTATTATGCCCAAGCCAAGGCTAAGGGCAAAGATACAAATAAGAAAAGATATAGAATGTAACATAATAGTAGCCGAGTAGTAAAAAGAAAAGAAGTTACATATATGTTGCATACTAATGTAAAACTAAACTAATATATAAACAGAAAGAAAAAGCAAGAACGATGATGCTCTAGAACTAAGCAATAATCCGCAACTTAACCTAAACTAAAGCTAAGAAACTAATTAGTATGCGCAGATTAACTTAAACCTAGATAATATACATATAACGCAGCGGACTAGATGTCAGACTAGACGGCAACATTGCACAATATGATTTACACAAGATGGCTAAGAGTATCAAATAGATTCTGATGTAAGTAAAAACAAGCGGAGAAGGTCTTTAAAGGATGAAAAAGTAGATGCAGATGTAATGTTAGTAGGAAGAGAATGCCAAAAACGAATTGAAGAAAGACGAAGGAGTGCATATACATGGCAGTTCTGCAAGTCGGAATGTGAAAAGTAAGTGATGAGGCACCAAGACGATCAGATCTCCTTAGTGATGGGTCAGGAAGAGTGAAAAGCTCACTCAAGTAAGATGGAGACTGTAAGAACATGATACGATACATCTGACAACCAAGAAAATAAAGCCTTCTATTTTCAATTGAGAGCCAGCCCAGACATCATCAGAGAGAGAGAGAGAGAGAGAGAGAGAGAGAGAGATTAATCAAAGTCGAAGGACGAAGTGAACAGTTTTATGAGTAATAATGCTGTTTCCTTAAGAAAGGTAATGGATTTTGTACCTCAACTGTCTCAACAATTCACAAGTTCAATAAGGATGAAAACCACACGTAAACAGAATATTTATTTGTTCTAAGATATTCAGAAGAAACAAGGGTGCTCAATAATTTTGTGTCTGGCTGTATAAGCAACAAGAAAGCGTCAGAGTCAGAGAATCACCACTAGCCCGTTCAATGATCGAAGTTAAGAAACATCAGGAGCTGGTTACTACTCGAATGGGCAACCGGCTGAGAGAGCATATTTTTCGATAAATATTTTTGGATGTTTTCTAATCAGAACTTCCGGATTGGGTATTATTGATCATTATTTTTGTCTTGATCTGTTTTTTATTCCGATCAAGAGGATCAGTAATATCTGTTTGTTACCTTTTGTACAGATTATCCGATTGTTTTAATCGGAAAAAAACCTGGATTTTTCTCTCAGTGTATTAGGTACAATTATGTATAATTTGCATGTAAAAATAAAATATTTTTTAAGGTGTCCAAATATATAAGATTCACCATATGCATACCTGAAAGCGATTATATCGAATACGACATACAACCATCTTAAGCGTGACTTGAAGGACTGCGCAAGAGAGACAAACTGACTTCGCCAAAATCACGGGATCATCACGATACTCGTAAACTGAACTTAGCAACGGAAGCAACAGTAAGATACTACTTAAGCAACAAATGTACCACAAAACTTTGAATAAAATAACGTCAAATTTCGTTGCGTTTGGTGATGGTGGCCAGGCACATGTTAACGCCACACTAATTTTCGTAAAAAATATAACTTTAACTTGGCGTAATTTTCGATATCATTGTAATTGTACAATTTTAATACATATTCTCATTGTAGAAAATACATTGGACGTCTATTCTGTAAAAAAATTGTTCTTGTACCTTTTACTGTTATCAGTTTGTAAATTATTTTTGATGTAGCATTTTGCATATGCACATTATAATAGCGAAAGAAATAGAGTTTAATGATAATCAATAATTAACTACAAGTAGATTCACACAAACATATTTTACTTTTTACCTAAGGTTTTATTATTTTCTTTATTGTTATACTAACAATTATATGTCAATTTTCAATTTTTTGATTGAGATAAAAATTTTACACTTTTATAAATTTACAAAATGTTTCAAAATTTCCATTTATTAATAAGAGAATCAAATACAGTTACATAGATGTCGATTTTGGTACGCGCTGTAACTTCAAGTGTAGAGCTTATAAAGGCGAACTTATGAATAAATCAGATATCTAGTTGTGTACCGTATAATGATACTTCTATAATGATACCCTTGTTAGGTTGTATCTATGTGTGAAAATAATAACAGGTTGTGTAGTTGAAGTAGTTAAAATAATGATGTAACTGACGTTATTGGACTGCCATCCAGCTCCACACTTAATTCCAGTCATTAAATATTATATACGGCGTTAGCAGATCGATTGTGAGGAATACACGTAAAATATATGTATACCTTGTATACTATACATGTGTTAAGTGTCCCATATAGTTGAATAAATATGTTACTCATAATCCTGCTGTAGTGCCAGTCTCTTTGTGTCCGCTCTTAAAAAGGCCGTGTAAGAATTTAATTGTTGCCGCTTTTCCGCGATGTTGATTGGTTATTTCGATGCGAATTGTACTTTCTTCGTGCTATCGAGCAGTTGTCATTGGTGAAAGTTGCATAATTTGACTGCTCATTAGATAATTCATTTCATAGCATCTTGGTTAAAAGAAAATATCAAAAAAATTCCTGTTGTATAAGAAAGTTTCTACAAAAAGACTCGTGAAAATACACGTAAGTTGTAATTTATTTTATAACATTATTAAGTATACAGAAAAATTTACACAACACGAACCTTGACCTCGATATATATATTGTAAAAGATTAAAGCGGCGTACTTTCATAATTCCTGAGATATTTCAAGTTAAAGATATATGATAAAAGTATAAATGAGAATTTGTGTAGAACATTTTAAAATGATATTTTCGCAGCATACATCTTATTGTACTTAAAAACAGTAAGAGGTAAGGTGTGTTTATATTTCTTTGTTGTTGTAGGTACCTATTCGTGTTCTCAGTACACTTTACTGAACGCAATATTAGTCAGTCTTTGGCTTTCAAGCTAAACGTGCAACTACACGAGTTTCTACTTAGTTATCATCGAAGACGAAAAAAACTTATTGACTTTTTAATACGTACAACTTTTTGTTACGTAATACATGACAAAATAGCTCGTCCACACTGTTGTTCTTCAACAAACTCACTGATGAATAAATATATTGTCAAATTTTCCTTTAACATATTAATTTGTACATAGTTCTTGTCTATTAATCAGAAGACAAAAAAAATCTTTGTGTATTTAAGTAAATGCTTTAACGGAGCCCCTTTCCCTGCACCCACCCACAAAAACTGACCTATTCCGTACTTATTATCCGAATTAAAATTAAGATTAGGTTAGTTTTTTCGGAGTGGGATGCAGTCTTTCCCCCACTTAAACGTTTCTTCAAGGGATAAACCGCTGAGGTACAGAATCGAAGCATTGCTAGACATTACTAGGAATTTCTTGGGCATTAGTAGGTATTAGTGGGCATTAGTGGGTATTAATGGGCATTATTAGGTCTTGTTGGGGCATTAATGCGCATATAGTGAGGATTATTATTATATCACTGGGTACTGTTAGGCTTTATTTTTAAAAATAAAATATAACAGTGCCCATTAATAAGTGTTTTATGTAAACATTAATTTACAACACGTAAAAAAGCGTTAATGTTGAGTAAATTACAGAGGTTGCACTCACAATGCTATCCGTGAGACATTGTCATCTTTATTCAAAAGACAAGATAGCGGAAACCAAAAATTTGTTAGATTTATACTGGTATCCGAAGTTTCATTGAGTCGCTGATTTTGAATATAAAATAAAAATACAAGAATTCAAAATGACGGACCAAAATTGCAAGAAATAAATTAAAAATTAATTTAAAAAATTGCAAAATAATTGTAAAAAAATGCATATTAATTGCAAATTAATGTACAATCTGACTCTATTTTTGTAATCACTAAAAATCTATAAGTACTCAATTTCAAGTGACTAAGCTTATTTTCGCATTTTTAGTGAGCCATGTCGGATCCGCCATTTTAAATTTTGAAAATTTTTAAAATCTAATTCCATATTCGTAATTAGCAACTCCAAAATCTCCTGTAAACCAAGTTTGAAGGAATTCGCGTGTAAAGAAAAATGTATACTTTAAAGGGTTAAAGAAGTTATTTTTTTAGTTACACATAAAGAGTATGACATTTGTTTAAAATATTAAAAAAGGTTTATATAAATTTTGTTTTTGTCATAAATATGCGCAGTCTAGTTGCCTTTTTTGCAATAAATATTCTGTAATGTTTTGTAATAAATATATGTTGTTGTGTAGGAGGCTGAGATTCAATAAAACTCGTAAGCTACCAGGGTACGTCTTTTTATTACAAATGACGGATGTCTTCTGATCTCAGCTCCGGGCTACAAAAGATGGAGGGCGCACCTGCTCCGATTCGCGGTTTTCGCACGCTTCGTGAGCAATTGTCGCGCCCGCTCGCGATCACGCCAAGCACTTCGTCGTGGCCATTGCGACCGCGCGCGATTCCTGACATATTTGAAACGCACAACATAACACTCTTTCCCTCCTCGCAAAGGAAAGCTACCTATCGGCGGCCTAACCTGGGATCCGCATATCATTCTGGAGGTCTCTTATTTCGGACTGGCCGCTCTCTTTGCTGTCCTGGGTCCGGGGCCCTTGCTTCCCTCGTCTGAGGCTGTTACAGAGCTTCTGGTCCTTGCTCTTCTTCTTGATCGCGTTGGACGCGATTCGGTTCCGCTGCATCACCCAGTGCAGCTGGCTCTTCTTTCGCATCTGGTTCATCACAGTACACTCCCGTGTACGGTTCTATTTGACGGCTTCCTTGCTCTCTTCTCTTGCGGATCTGGTCGACGTGACGCTCCCAGGTCCGGCCATATTCTAATTTAATCCTATAGTGTAATTTGCCTAGGCGTTGTACAATCTTTCCAAATTTCCATTTAATTTTACTATTATAATTACGGCATATCACACTCTCTCCCACCGTAAATTCACGCGATCTTTTATTAATGTTAATGTTAGCACTTTTCTTGGGTGACTCGGGTATACATAAGGTAGATTCCGTATGCATTTTTCGCTTAAACATTTTTTCAAACGGAGTCACTCCCGTAACGCAATGTGGTGTGGTTCTGTATTGGACTAAGAAATTGCGTAACGCGTTTTCTAAGGTTGTTCCCTTACTATTAGGATCCGTAAGTATTTTCTTTAAGGAGTTTTTCAATGTTTTTACGAATCTCTCCGCTTGCCCGTTGGTTGCTGGGTGGTATGGAGCTGTAAACTTTGGGGCGATCCCTTGAGATTCTAGAAATTGTGTAAAATCTGTAGAACGAAAATTACGGCCATTATCCATGACCATAGTTTTTGGAATACCGTAGTCAGTGAAAATCTCCTTACATATTTTAATCGTCGTTTCCGTGGTTATGTTCTTGACTATTCGCACAAACGGCCATTTCGAGAATGCGTCTACAAATACAAAGAAATACGCGTTCATGTAAGGCTCCGCGTAATCCACGTGGACACGCTCAAAAGGTGCCCCCGCCGGTTCCCATTCGTGTATTTCCGCCTTCGGTAGGTTATTTCGCACGGTGTTACATATATCGCGGTTTCCTGCCAATTTCTCTATCGCTTTGTCTATACCTGGCCACCAGTACAGACTCCTAGTTAACGCTTTCATTTTAACCTAATTATAGTCTAATTTATTATATGGTCTAATTTATTCCGATATTGCTGTAATAATTCTGTAATTTTGCATTCCGTATTATTACGTGACGTATTTATTGTATTAATGGTATCCGTTAGACGTATGTGCAATTGCCGAATCCACCCACGGCCTAACAATGGTTTGCGCTCGACATTCAAAACGTACAAATTTAATTTGATTTTAGTTTCTCGCCAGTTAACCATCACGAGTGCCACGCCCACAATCTTAATCGGCGTTTTGCAAAACGTAATTAATTGTAACGTAGTCGGTTGTAACCGTTTGAATAGAAACAATTCCTGTAACGTATGTGTACTCACGATGGTTACCGCAGCTCCGCTATCAACTTCGAATCGCAAGGGTTTGCCCTCGACTGTAATTGTCTCGCAAAACTTTTCTCTGAACTCCGGGTGTTCCACAACTAATATTTCTTCTACTTGGTTTGCAGGCGCGCGTTTCGCCGCCATACACACTTTACGCAGGTGGCCCACTGAAAAAACAGTTTTATAGATATAACCAAAATTTAGTACACGAAACCAAAAAATTTTGTCAATGTATGGTCAACCAAATGTTTCATTACTCCAATCAAAAAATTTGGTTCCTTCTATTTAGTTCCTGCAATTAAAATGGTTTTTTTGACTTAAACAAACATACATTAATGACAATCATATTTTTGGTAGAAAATTTTATTCTTGTATTACATAATAATTGCCATCAATTGATTTTACCAAAGAAGTAACGCTGTACTTATTGATAGACTCATTACATTTAAAAATTTTCCATTTTCTCGTAAACGAAATACGATAAGCGTACAAATGTCTCGAAAAACTAAGTGTTTCTAAAACTTGTAAAACAAAAAATGGTTTTTTTTCTTTATTTAAGCAAATAAAATGGATAATACCAAAAACCGGTAACATGTCCGTAACACTTAAATTTAACACAAATTGTGGCTTAAATAATATACTTTGCCTTTTTATCTATAAAACAATTGTGTAAGTTTCTGGTAAATATTCTTTAAACAAATTATTGGAATATTCTATAGGAACACCTTGGATTACAGTAAAACAGGCAGAATATATAACGTATGAGACTCTCTTTATTTGGCTTCTGGAACACTCTATAAGATATATATAACTTTGTCACGACACGTCTGATCACAATGACACACACGGCTCGAGTGAGCTCACGCAGCGGCCGCACGTACGCGTGGCGCTCCGAGGCTGGCGCCACACGGGAGCTGCCCTCTCGAAGGGCGGGAGCACATCGCTCGTTCAAAGCCTTATTTCCAACACTCCCTCCCTTTGTGCGAGCGATCCGTGGTCCTCTAAGTTTCTGCTTTATCTGAAACACAGCAAGAATCAGTTATCGAGTAAAATTAATCTCTAATTTTGTTCAAGCTCTAAATTCATTATCTTATCTCTTAGATATGCAAATGCTTCTAAAGGTAATGGTTTTGTCATGATGTCTGCCAAATTCTTTTTGGTCTCAATCCATCTGACTTTCACCTTTCCTTGATCAACACACTAGTTTGATAAAATCTCCATGAGTGTCAGCCATATGTTTTCTGTTTCCAGTTTCTTCTCTCTCTTCTAAGTTTTTCTTTATTTCCTCTAAGTTGTCATCAAACATTTTAAGTTTGTGACTTCCATCCTTCTTAGTACAGTTTCCTGCTGCTCTGTTGTCACACCAGATTGTCGTAGGCAAGAATGTTCTTCCAACCACGTACCTTAGTGACTTGTCTAATGATATTATTTCTTGACAGGCTTCACTCATTGCTAGATACTCTGCTTGACAAGTAGAGAGTGTAACATATGTCTGTTTATGACTTCTCCATGCTATCACATCTCCAAATAATTTGATTATATATCCTCCAGTGGATGTAGAATCAATGCAATCTCTGAAACTAGCATCTGTTAATGACTCTAACTCATCTGTTTTACCTCTAAATATTAATCCTCTATTCGCAGTTCCTCTAAGATATCTGAAGACTCTTTTCACATCTTGCCAGTCTTCTTCCGTGGGCTCTAATTGTCTTCTTGCTAAATAGTTCACTGCATAAGCTATATCTGGTCGTGTAGCATTTGCCAGATACATTAAGCTTCCTATAGCTTCTATATAAGGTACTCTTTTAATTTCTTCTCTACTACTCTTTTCTTCTAATTTACTCTTTTTGTTTTTATTGCTCACTTTTCTAGTGACCATAGGAGTACTCTGAGGCTTGCATTCATTCATATGAAACTTCTCTAATACGCTCTCAGTATATCGCGTCTGATGAATGTACATATATCTTTCTTCTTTGTTTCGCTCTATTGTTATTCCCAGAAAGTTCTTGGGTTCTCCAAGATCCTTTGTCTCAAATGTTTCACTCAACTTCTTTTTAATTTCCTCTAATTTCTCCTGGTCATTACTTGCAACCAACATATCATCTACGTAGAGCAGTACGATTACTATTTTGCCTTCTTTCCTCCACGTGAACAGGCATGGCTCATGTAGGTCATTCTCTAATCCAAGTTTCTGAGCCTCTTCTGAAAATCTCTTATTCCATCTTTTTGGACTTATTTTCAATCCATACAAAGCTCTATTCAATTTACACACCTTGGTCTTTTTGGTGTTTTCATCCACTTCTACTCCGTCTGGAATTTCCATATATATTTCTTCTTCTAAAATTCCATTCAGGAATGCAGTCTTTACATCTAACTGACAGGTATACAAGTTATACTTGTTTATCATCACCAGTATAGATCTAACCAATGACAATCTCGAAACCGGTGCATATGTCTCTTTCAGATCATACACATTCTTGTCTTTACATCCTCTTGTCACCAGTCTCAGCTTTATATCTGGTTGATCCATCTGCTTCTAATTTTCTTTTAAATACCCATCTTGAATCTATGATGTTAGGTCGTCTACCATCTAACATCTCTGTCGGTCTATCAACAAGTGTCCATACTTGATTGATTTGCATAGACTCAAGTTCTTCTATCACAGCATTTTTCCAGTTTTCTCTTTTGCTGCTTGTCATCGCCTCTTCATATGTCGAGGGCTCTCTATGTAATGATGCCAGAAGACATCGACTCAATTCATCTTCATTCTCTATATTCTGTTGAATATTTTTCACAGTAGTGTACTTAGCAAAGCTAATATCTTCTATTACTCTCCGCACGTTAGTGTCTCCATTATCTTCTCGTTTTCTTTTGGTTTTACTTCTAGTCATTGGGGTTTCAATCTCCTTTTGTTCGACCTTCTGTTTCTGTTCGTCTAGTTGCTGTTGTTTGTTTTCTCGGTCTACCTCTTTTCGTTTTCTCAGGAATCTCTAGTTTTTGTTCTCCCTTTTCCTCATCTTCTACGAATTCTTTCATCCAATTTTTATCTGAGCCTCTTTCTTCTTCTGTTTGACTGTTCTGATATACATTTTTATATGTTACCTTTTCATTAAATCTAATGTGTCGGGACTCTATAAATTTTCTTGTGCTTGGATGCCAGAGTATATATCCAGTGTCAGTATATCCTACCAACACACCTCTAATTGCTCTCTTGTCAAATTTCGACGTAGGCTTTGGTACTCTTGCATATTCAATGCATCCAAATCTCTTTATTTGCTCAAAGTGACAACTCGTTTCTGGTGAGAACTTCTTCAACGGGATCTCGTATTCTATAGTTTTGTGTGGAGATCTGTTGTACGCATGCACAGCAGCGTCAACTGCTAACTCCCACATACTCTTTGGTAATCCCGAGTCGAACATATATGTTCTTACTTTCTCTTGCAGCGTTCTGTTGAACCTTTCTGCAACTCCATTATATTCCGGAGTGTACGGTGGTGCAAATATGGCTTCTATCTTTTCTCTTTTCAATACCCCTTTAAAGCACCTCCCGTGAATTCCTTGCCTTGGTCTGACTTTACGTAGCATAGTTTTTCTTCTTTTCCTAGTAGATTTCTGGCGGATATTAAATATTTCTCTAGAGCCTCTCCCGATTCATCTTTTGTCTTCAGAGAGTAGACTTTCGCCAATCTAGAATAGTCGTCTATAAAAGTGATTATAAACCTCTTTTGTCCTGGATAGGATGTAGGTTTTATTGGACCCATGATGTCCGTATGTATTACCTGTAGTGGTTTCTGTGCTCTATTTCTGTTTTCTTTAAACGGCAGTTTTGCCATCTTTGCCATTATACATACTTCACACTCTAGTATGGAGTTATCAAACTTAATTGTCTCTAATCTCTTTTCTACTTTTTGTAGCTGTCTTAGATCGTTTAACGACGCATGACCTAATCTAACATGCCATAACATCGCCTCATTTATTTTCTCTAATTTCTTTACTTTTTCAATTACTGAGCTTTCACACATTTCTTCTATATTCTCTAATGTCTGTATATCCTCTAACTTAATGACTTGCTCGAGTTCAGCATTGTTATGTTCTATATTCTCGTTCACATTTGTGAGCTCTCCTTCATTCTCCCTCCCAATCGCAGAACCAACATTATCCCTCTCATCTAATTCTCCCTCCGAAATGGATAATTCACTGCTCTGAATGTTTGTTTGCGATTGTTCAGGAAGCTCACTATGTGGAACAATTTTTGCTCTACATCTGTACACAGCACATTCTACATTATCATTTTCCTCTATATTATTATTTTTGACCTCAAATTGTATAATCCAATTTGGTTTCTCATAAATTCCTTCAAAAAGTATTTTATTTGTCAGTTTATTGTAAACTTTAAATACTTTATCATCTAAATAAATACTGAACCCTGCATCAGCCAACTTTCTTAGAGATAACAGATTTTCGGATACTTTCTTTGTTACAATTACATTTGTTAATTTAATGACTCTCTTTTCATTTTCATTCGTTATTAACAAAAGATCTCCTTTACCATCTATTGAAATGTCTGCAAGCTCATTTTTATTCGCGCATTTAATAACTCTATCTCTACATTTTTCAAAATTTGACAGAATAATATTCTTATTTACAATATGATCCGTAGCACCCGAATCTGCAATAAAATTTACTAATTCCTTTGAACTATCTCTATCTTCTATTAATTTAACCATGCATAATTTACCTTCTTTAGTTTTTCTTTCATTTGCTGTTTTCGTTGGTATAGATTTCTTGACTGGTTGTATCTTGGTTATTTTTCCTTTATCATCTACTCTTTTTGTGCTTTTCTGCACAAATCTACCCTTTTTCTTTATATTTTTATTAACGGTTTTATTTAAATACCTTTTTCCTCTAAATCTGTTCGCCTGAGCTCCGGCATTGGGACAGCTATCCTCTTTGTGGCCTCGTATTTCCTGGCAATAATAGCAGAACCAGGCTCCTGATTCCGCTAACGGACAGTCTTTTGCCATATGACCCATTCTGTTACATCTGTAACACTTGACTTCCTATGCAGCAGTCCTCTGTACCCTGATTTCGGGTTTCTCTAACTTTTCTCTAGTCTCGCTCTTATTCTCTGCTTCTAACTGCATCAATAAAGACTTTATTTCATCTATGTTCATTTCTTTAAGATTAGTTTGTCTTCTAATTAAATCTACATTTCTCAGCTCTGGTGCATTAATTGACACAGCCTGATAAAATGCAGATCTAATCTCTTGTTCTGCGAGAGGTACCGCATCTTCACATGATTCATATTCTCTAATTATTGAATCGAAGCGTTCGCAAAATTACTTACTTTTTCATCTTTTCTCATTTTAATTTGATAAAGTCTAGCTCGTACCGATGCATGAGTAACGTTTACTTCACTCCTTTTATATCCTCTTAATTTCTTTAAAATTTCTCTCGGGTCTTTTTCATGTAAGATCCTTTTGTGATAGTTTTCATCTAAATGATTAATTATTATATCTCTAACTAGACTTTTTCTCTTAACCACTTTTAACTCAGAAAGATTTTCAGGACTTTCAATATTCGAATCTATACATCTAATAAATCGTTATTCATCAATTCAGATTTCAAATAATCCATCCAAAGATCAAAGTTGGATTTTTGCGTCAGCTTATATTCTCTTCTAATATGCAGCCTTTGACTGTTCAACTCCACCTCTAAAGCGCTTTTAATTGTCTCTAAACTTCTATTTTTCTTGGCCGAACAGACTGTTATTTCTTCTAACTTTTTCTTTTTAGACTCTACTTCTAAATCTTTAACCGTTTGTATACTGTTCTGTGCTGAACTTTGCGTATTTTTATTGCTTACCTCTAAACATCTAAGTTGCAGTCTCTCTGTCTCTAAATTCGCCTGGGCGACCTTCACCATATTTTCCATCATCGAGGTGGCTTTGGTCATTACTTTGTCCAGCGTTGTCAATGCCGTAGACATTTTTGTGACCAATCGTTTCTGTCTTTCGTATAACATACGTGTCCCTATAGGTAGTACAGGACGATTTTCTATCCATGCGTTCGTCACATTCACGTTCTCTACTATCTCCGGTTTACGTTTCGGGATTGCGCCCCTTTTCTCAGCATCCTCCTTTTTCTCTTTTTCTTCTCCATCTATTTCTTTTCCACCACCGTGACCACACTGTCGTCACTGTCGTAATCGACCAGTGCATCTTGGCTGTCCTCGTCCATGGGAAGATTTTCTGTCTCTTTTTCCGTCTCTTTCTCCATCTCTTTTTCCATCTAGATCGGGATTTAGTCAATTGAACATTAGCATTCATATTGATAGATAATCATTTACAAATTTTTCAATCAAATCTCTTTCAATGATACGAAACAAATTTCGATGCTTGTGAGGCCATATAGAACGCACTGCCATTCACAATAACCCCAAAGCGAGAAAAACCACACGCCTCTGCAGGGACTATCCGCATGCGCACACCACTGTCCGTTGCGATCCCCAGCACTGCTGAAAAGATCTATGGGAACTCGGGTTGATCACGCACGCATACGGGGCCCATACAAATTTACGTGGCTTCCCTGAACAGCAATCAAGCTACACCGCACAGCAAGTCATGCTCGATTACCGACCCGGCACATAACAATTTCGAAAAGAAAAAAAATTAACTCATATAGAGTTTTATATATACGTATACACATACATCTATGCGTGTATCGTAATATCGCATCGATGCCATATTATCAGTCGAAATCGATTATGTGTTAGTTCGCGCCCAGCAACAAGTTCCGCGCGCCAAAAACAATGACTGTCGCCATCCACGATCGGACTTCCGCGCGCCAAGAACAAATGGCTGTCGCCGTTCACGATCGGACTTGCACGCACACGTCGCGGGCCTGTTACCAAGCGGCATCATTCTATCTCTTTCTGTTGTACATATATTCTCTTTCTATTTCATCGTTCTCTACTTCTCTATTACGCTTTATACATCTATTCTCTAATTCTCTGTTACACTTTATACATCTATTCTCTAATTCTCTTGTTGCCCTTCTTACCTCTATTTCTATCTCTCAAGAGGAAGGCAAAAACGTCTATCTCTTTCTAACAGCATTTATCTAACGAACGTTTTTATTAGCTGAGAATTCTCTCGTATTGCTCGTCAGCAATGAGGAATATTATTTACTCACCCTCTAATCTTCTAGATGCTTCTTTCCCTTCACTGGCGTCTCACACACTTCGTATACACTTTCGTGTTATGTTCCTCACGCAGGGGAATCGTGCCCTGGGCCCGTAACCTATTGGAATATTATATAGGAACACTTTGGATTGCAGTGAAACAGGCAGAATGTATAACGTATGAGACTCTCTTTATTTCGCTTCTGGAACACTCTATAAGATATATATATAACTTTATCACGACACGTCTGAGCACAATGACACACACGGCTCGAGTGAGCTCACGCAGCGGCCGCACGTACGCGTGGCGCTCCGAGGCTGGCGCCACACGGGAGCTGCCCTCTCGAAGGGCGGGAGCATATCGCTCGTTCAAAGCCTTATTTCCAACACAAATAAAAATGAGGGTGAAGATATACTGAATCTGTAGAAACACTTGGTCCGAGTAACGTTTCATCTGTTAAAGAAATTTCATTAAGTAATCTATCATTGAGTTTTAACTGGTGCTTCAACGCTAGTGTAAGTGGCAAATTTTTTCTACTAGATATAATATGTGATTCTATCTTAGATTCTCTATGTTTTGCTTCAAAACGCATACACCAAATATTCACTAAAGGTCCTACACGAAGCGTAAGTCGTGGATAATGTAACATATTATGGTGTTTAGGTTTTAAAGTATTGCCAAATAATTTTACGTCATGATGTTCCGTTACCAAACAATCTAAATATTCTACTTCTTGCAATGTAAAAGATCGCGCGTTTAAAATATCAATTATTGCTCTTAGAATAAGGTACAATTCCTAATGAGAATCATCTGAAGGCACAAGATCGCCAATAAGAAGACTAAAATATTTCATAAAACGTATTATCTGAGATGCAGAAAAACCAAAACAATTATTTAATTTTTCTCTTTTTAAAAAAGGAATTCGATTACCTAATTTGCTTACACCGAAGTCAAAAGCTCCGATACGATCGTTTAAATCTTGAAGTGTAAAAAGCTTTAAATTCACAATATAGGGGAGACCAGGGCGAGACCGTCAGTTTTTTTTCGGTGCCGATTTTTAACAACAAAATAAATAATTTTAGTTAAATGTGGTATACGATTGTAAAGAGTGAACCTTTAGCTACAAAATTTATATGGAAAATTTTTTTCTACGTCGCTTTGTTTAACCGGTATAGAGCAAAAACGACAACGGTGGAAAAATTGAGATCTCAAAAATGGCAGGGTGGAATCGTCACTCCACAAATACATAATTCCGATTATGAAAACTGATAGGATACATTTTATTAATTATTTGGTAATAGAAAAATGTAAACATTTATTAATTAAAGTGTTAAAAAATTTCATTATTTTGTGTTTTTGTGTGTGTGTACGGATTCTATAACTCAAGAACTAATCAACCAAATATTAAAGAAAAAATATATGAAATAGGGGTAGAAAAGACTGAAAAATATAATAAAATTTGCCAATCTTATAAAAGTCCACCCTGGGTGCTTACTGACGAATTAGCCCTCAACACAAGTTTCAGGTTTGATCGCCCACGAAATATTAGACATGAACGATAATGAAAAAACTACACTGGATTCGTGTTCAGCATGCATTACTCTTTATAATCACGTACCTGGAGATTTGGAGAGCAAATATTATTGCAGATATTACAAATTTCCACGCGCAGAAAATTTCACTTTCACTTTCCGAAAACACGTTTGCCCTCGTAAAAATCATAACACGGCAGGTAACCTGCCGAAACTCCGTTGGTCACATGGGTACCATAAGACGCGTTTACAATGTTAATAGCGAGTTCGCACAATATACAGGTTCCGAGATATTTGATTTGACGATTTCACCTTCTGGACGGTTTCGCCCGGGTCTCCCCTACTGTAATAGAAGTTGAGACAGATTGTATTCGCAAACTCCTTCATAAATATCATGCATGATATCAAGAGCACTGTTTTCCAAAATGTGAAAATCTTCTATTTCATGAAATATACATTCTTCATTTATTCCGGTTATACTAACATCATTTTTTTCAACATCAAGTTTGTAATTTTCTATGTTACGTAAAAGTTCAGGTTTTTCACAAGTTGCACTCATTGTCAGTAATTCGTTACGAGATATTTTACATACTGAACATAGGTTATTGGCTGAAAAAGACTGAACGAAACCGCCTATTTCATGACGACCAAGAGTATCTGCTACAAATAAACGACAATTTACATAAATATCAATATTATCCTTCGTCGTGTAAACTGGATGCGTGTGTAAAAATTTTAGTTCTTTAATGAGTGGTAAAAAAGTATTTCGGTTTCCAAATTCTTTTCGGTTATTACTATTAAATAATAGTGCCATTTGTATATTAACAAGCTGAGATTGAGCATTTGGAGGTATACACGGCAAAGAATAATATACAGCACCAATTTTATGAGTGCCAGTTTTTGAGCCAAGTGGATCGTTTACTTCAAATTCATCGTAATAAAAAATAAGAGGAATAATTATTCTGTTCGGATACTTGTTTTGTAATTTTTGGAATGATTCAGCCTGAATTATGTTTGAAATACCATTCGACTCCACTGACAAACTTTGCATGTAATTTAAAATTTCTTGTAAAAAATTAGGCAAAGCAAATGATTTTTGTATAACTGACTTTACAGACACATACTGATCGGTCACGTTGGTGGGTACAATCACGTAATTCGAATAAATTTTTTTCCCGATAGTTTGTTGTCCAATTACGTACGATTTTGGTTCTATTAAAGTACCTTGTTCTTTAAAGTATTTAAACCGTTTGAACTCTGAATCAAGTGATTCGAATGGATTTTCAAATAAGTTGAAAACTTGTTTAACTTTATATTGAATTTCACCATCGACGTTCTTGGCAAAATTTAGAACATTTGGCTTAAGACATGCTAATATTATTTTGTTGACAAACATACTTGTAGAATCAACAATCGTTTGCACATGCCTTCTATTCATTGACAATTCATTATAAAAACTAGACACAAACTTGGCAGTTTCATGTAGTAACTGTTTTTTTAAGCCAACAAGATTCTGTTCAATATTGTCAAAATCAGAAATAAATTTATCTTCACTCACAAATGAGTCGGAAGTAGAAACGTTGAAATCCCTGTTACCATTATCACTTGCTGATAAATCAGTAGTAACAATTTGTTTATTCAAAAATGGTGTATTATCTTCTGAATGATTATTAATCAAATAACTTTTAAAAAGATTTATACTTTGAAAAATGCGACAACAGTCATTTTGCATACATATGTAACGATTATATGTTTTAAATATATGAAATAAAGAAAAATGACGAATAAACGAATCAATATCTTTGAATCTTGTCTCACATAAATGGCAACGGAACATCTTGAATGATAGATTACAACTGCAAAACTTATTTTCACGAATATAATATAGTAATAGAATATAATAGTCTTAATCTAAATTTGTATCTAACCGTACTCTAAATTTATATCTAACCTTAGTCTAAATTAATATCATACTTTATACTTTCTTAAATTCTCTTCAAATGATCAATTAGATTCATCACAGATTTATCACATTTATCCCATTTTGTTGTTCGCCCATAAATATATTTTTGTATAAATAGCCAAACCTGTTCACAGGCAGGTGGGTACTTGATATTGAGAACTTGAAAAATCTTATATATTATAAGATGTCAACAGCCTTTAACACATTTTCCATTTTATACATAATATCATCAATGATGATATGAAATGTCTCAATTACAGTTAATTGTGGGCCTACGACAATTATATATGGCTGTACAGTGTCTTTCAGTTTCTTTCAGTGTCAGCGGTTCTTTCTTGTCTTCGACGTTTTACTTTTTCCAACTCTCCTTGGACCTATAGTAATAAATTTTTATTTGAAGATTACATATTAATTAGTGCTTACAATATATTATTTTAAGTTAGATCAAAGATAAAATTTTTTATTGGTTTTATTAGATGTAATCACAAAATATCGATGAATTATAAACAAATATCTTACTTTAATATGACAAATAAAAGCATCCATTGATTCCGCAATAGTAGGTCGCCATATCTTGTTTCCTCCTGAGATTCTGAGTCGTGCAATAGAAGGACACAGCACAGGTATTAAAGAAAGCAATGCAGCATCTATACGTTCTGTGCAACATAGATAAATAACAATCTTTACATCCATTCAGTTAATTTTTTAATTTTAAATCTGTACAAAATAATATTTTATTACCATCTCCTTCTTCTTATAGTTGGATCTCTTCCAGTTGCTTAGCAAAAGTTTTATCTTTTGTAACTCGATTTTCTAGTAATGTTTCTAATTTCTTAGCCAAATCGGGCCTCTCGTTGTAAATGTTTGATTTTTCATCGATTAAAGCATCGTAATCAATATCCAACTGAAATAAAAAACAATATAATACAAATTTACAAATAAATCTTTTTTAATACGTACAAGCATGTAACCCAATTCCTGTTTGAGCACTGGATATTCATTAAAAATATCATAAACGCTTCCTTTATGTTGTTTTATAAAACTTTGTCTCAGTTCACGACATCCATTCCAATGTTCTTAAACAGACGACCAAGGTGTTGTATTGTATCGTAACCACTGTAGGGGACCTATTATGGACTTGTTCGGAATGAATTCCGATCGGAATAATTCCATTTTTCGACGGTTTTGCTATTATGGACACTCGGATTGTTTCCGAATCGATCGGAAAGTTTCCGAAACGATCTGAAAGTTTCCGGCACCTCGCAAGCAAGCGGAAAGTCAATTCCGATCGGAATGTGGTTGCGCAAAGCACCGAAAGCAGGTTAACTGAGTTAAATGGTAGCCGTATTTCTGTATGTGAGCGCGCGTTACATAACAGAATGGTAAGTATTAAAACCGTACAAAATTACCTTTTACAAAAAGATTTAAAAAAAGACGCCAAGCACGCGTGGTGTACCTTGAAAAAATCGAAGTAGTTATCTTTGTACCTCGAAAAAATCCAAGTAATATCTTTACCTTAAAAAAACCAAAGTAATATATTTACCTTGAAAAAATCGAAGTAATATATTTATTACAAAAACAAGAAATAATATCTTTAAATTATGCGCCAATTAAATATATATTATATCGAAAAATAACTATTGTTCTTTTAAAAAAATGTATTCCCATTAAAGTGAAAAAATTAATATAAAATGTGAAAAATTTTAGTGAAAAAAACTTGGCGCTGCTAAACATAATAATATATATTAATGAAACAATTTCTATAAATGGAAAAAATACTTTAAATTAATGTGTGAAAGTCTCTACATTCACATTGTAATTAATAATTTAATATTTTAAATTAGTTATTTATTGCTTTCAAATATTTTTAAATTTGGCAGCGCCAAGTTTTTTTCACAAAAATTTTTCACATTTTATATTAATTTTTTCACTTTAATGGGAATACATTTTTTTAAAAGAACAATAGTTATTTTTCGATATAATATATATTTAATTGGCGCATAATTTAAAGATATCATTTCTTGTTTTTGTAATAAATATATTATTTCGATTTTTTCAAGGTAAATATATTACTTTGGTTTTTTTAAGGTAAAGATATTACTTGGATTTTTTCGAGGTACAAAGATAACTACTTCGATTTTTTCAAGGTACACCACGCGTGCTTGGCGTCTTTTTTTAAACGGTAATTTTGTACGGATATCACCCCTTTTTGTTATAGATACATCAAACGCCATAATGTCTATCGACATCGACATTTATGTCTGATAAAATCAAATGTAAATATTTTTTGTATTATAACACAAGAATTATATCTGAGAGTTTGACATCCTTAAATGTGCAGTGTAGTTTGTATAAATTTATAAATTATTAAAAAAATTAACACACAAAATATGAATATATTAGGCAAAGTCAAATTTGTCGAGAGCACATTATGCAGTGTTTGCTATAAATAAATTTTGTCGAAAGAAAAACAGATTTGATACAGAATTTGGCATGTACGATGCTATTGGCAGAATGTCATAGTAGATAATATATGTATAGTAAAGTTTGTTAACAAAATAAGGCAATTAATGATTTATAATACAAACTACAATGCACATTTAATTAAGGATGTCACTGTCAGATATAATTTTTGTGTTATATAATACAAAAAATGTTTATATTTAATTCTATCAGATATATTCGATAGTCATTATTAGAGGAAGAGAGAGAGAGAGAGAGAGAGAGAGAGAGAGAGAGGGGGGGGGGGAGGGGGAGAGAGAGAGAACGCGAGCGGGGAACGCGAGCGGGAAACGCGAGCGTGACCGCGAGAAAGAGCAATACGTACAATAGATATAACCTCGCCATCCTCGCTCAGGGTGTATCCCAGGAACCAGCCATCCACAAGGCGCGAACTCTGTCACTCTAGCACTCATGTGCTCCGTTCGGAATGTTTGGACGCGACGACGCGGACGGAATATTTCTCGACGACGCGGACGTCTGAAGCGGCCCATTATATGTACGAGTTTGACTCGCGAGCCGGACTCAAACGTTTTTCACCACACACACACTCCCGAATAGTCCCGAAATTTGGCTCGTCGGACGCCGAGCCCGTCTCGTAACATCTCACCCACGAACGAGCAGAAACCGAGCCGAGCCGGACTCGCGACGTGTATGGGTCGCTTTATGGTTATGTTTACATGTGTCACATCACATGTGATCGAACTAACGCCAGCGCCGCATCGCATAACGGCAAGGACATAAACTGGACAAAATCTCAGACACTACAGTGCTGCGCCGCGCGCCGTGGCGAGACTGCGAAAGTTACGATCTGGGACGATGATGACGTATCTTAATTGAAAATTTCACACTTTATCCTATGTATCGTAATATCTCCGCTCGTACGGCACGTAGGGAAAAAATAAAAATACTTTTATTATATAAATTTGGTCCCAGCTATCCATTAAGCCTAGTTAGAACTCGATCCGTTCGCTGGTTATCGAGATCTCAAAATCTCGGGTACTCGCAACTCGTCGCGTCGCGTATATAGAGCCACGGCTGTCTCGCTCCGCGCGTACTTGGCGCGAGACACTACCGTGTCTCTTGATATTTTTAATTTTTTTAAGCATAAATATATATATGTATATTATTTCTTAATTTTCTTAATTAAATGATGAAAAATATCGTAGGAATCGTTATTACAAATATAATGTACATATATACATATTTTTTTATGTTACAAGATTTATGCAATAATAATATTTATTCCTTTTATATAAATATTACAGCTAGCCGCAATACGTCGTGAGAGAGAGAGAGAGAGGCAACACCTTGCTGCATTACGTGCATCTCAAATTTTGAGAAGAACAATTAGAGATATGTCTGATCCGTTTGCTATTCCCGAAGAACAATTTATGGGGATGTACCGATTATCTAAGCATTTAGCCCGAAATCTTATAGAAGAGTTAAGACCACATATTCCTCCAAACAGAAGAGCTATATGTATCCCTAATGAACTGAAAGTAAGGAAAATAATTATTGAATTAAGATAATAGTCAAATTAGTGTTTTTAGTTATATTTCATTGTCCTTAGAATTCTAATTTTATTTTGTCTTAATAGTGCAACATATTATTACTTCGAGTTATAAAGTGATTCAATATGAATAATTGTTAAAAATCTGTGCAGTTGTTAAATTAATGTTGTTATTTCTTATATAACTCTTATAAATTAATTTAGGTACTGTGTGCCCTAAATTTTTATGCGCAAGGTAGCTACCAAAAAGCTATCGGTGTTGACAGTATTAGAGTTATGTAATCAACATAAATTGATTAGTTTATTTTTCTAGTTCATGTATATTGACGCGACATGGCGCTATCCGCCAGTTCACTCTAGTAGGGGAGACCGGGGCAAATAGGTCAACGGGGTAAAAGTGTCAAATCAAATATCTCGGAACCTGTATATTGTGCGAACTCGCTATTAACATTGTAAACGCGTCTTATGGTACCCATGTGACCAACGGAGTTTCGGCAGATTACCTGCCGTGTTATGATTTTTACGAGGGCAAACGTGTTTTCGGAAGGTGAAAGTGAAATTTTCTGCGCGTGGAAATTGTGTAATATCTACAATAATATTTGCTCTCCAAATCTCCAGGTACGTGATTATAAAGAGTAATGCATGCTGAACACGAATCCAGTGTAGTTTTTTCATTATCGTTCATGTCTAATATTTCGTGGGTGATGAAACCTGAAACTTGTGTTTGGGGCAAATCGGTCAGTAAGCACCCGGGGAAAATGCGGCAGTCTCGTCACTGTGGCGCGCCGGGCGCACGACTTCAGCTCACGGCAATTTCAGGTTAGGTTTCCCTCGAGCGTCTGTCTTCTGTCTTCCCTTGCACGTGCGTTAGTTTGTATACATAGGGAAATGGTACGCACGTATCGTCGCAAAACGACTCCCGTCGACAAGGAGAAACTTAAGGGGGGATCCTGGTGTAGACTACTGAAAATAATGGTATTTTCGGGAATTTTTTTAAAAGAAACTATTTAATAAATTGCTTTGATAACTTTTGGGCTGTTTTACTTTATTATTAAACAACGTAAAAAAATTTTTTTTATTTAAAAAAAAAATTATTTAATATGTTTATAGGGCGTAAGTAAGAGCGTCGGTTTTAAACGGCGTGCATCCTAGCTCCTTCTTTACACGTTTGAAAAAAAAAACAAAAACATTTCTTATTGTTTATAAACATGGTTTGTCGGTAAACCTAAAAAAATGCAAAAAAGTTGAAAATTGACAAAATGGCGGCACTTTAAAACAAGAAATGCAATTTTTACTCAAAAATGTGAACTTTATTTATGCAATAACAATTGTTTAAATTAATTATTTTATTAATTTTAGAGGTTTACCGACTAGTGAATGTAATAAACTATGTGTACGTACAAGAGCCAACTTGATTGGTTAAATAGTTTTTGAGTTATCGTGCCCAATTTCAAAAACGTGGTTTCGAGAAAAACGCGTTTAAAGTTTTCGCCGCTCGTATACCCGCACGTATACCTGCGCGCAAGAAATGGCTGTGAGGCCTTTAAGACTTCGAATTTTTTATTGTAACTTTAGGAATATATTCTACGAATAGTGTACTATTGATTACAAAAAAAAAAAAAATTCGATTTTTTGGACGCTCTACACCAGGATCCCCCCTTAAGAAGGCAGTTCTTGCGGTGAAAAAAGATAAAATGAGCGACGCAGCCGCAAAACAATTCGATGTCCAGAGAACCACGTTGATCAACTGGTTGAAGAAGAACAACGATTAAAAATTATTAACACTTATTAACAATTATTAATTATTAACAATTATTAATTATTAACAATTATTAACAATTATTATTATTAATTATTAACAATTATTATTATTATTTATTATTAACAATTATTATTATTTGTTATTAACAATTATTATTATTATTATTTATTATTAACAATTATTATTATTATTATTATTTATTATTAACAATTATTAAAATGTATCTTATCATTTTTCAGGATTAGATGGACGTATATGTATTGAAAATGCAGTGTGACTGATTTGCCCCGGGGGGGTGACAGTTTTACCCCGGCATTTTTGAGATTTTAATTTTTCCACCGTTGTCGTTTTTGCTCTATACCGGTTAAACAAAGCGACATAGACAAAAATTTCCTACATAAATTTTGTAGCTAAAGGTTCACTCTTAAAAATGGTATACCACATTTAACTAAAATTATTTATTTTGTTGTTAAAAATCGGCACCGAAAAAAACCTGACCGATTTGCCCCGGTCTCCCCTAACCTTTTCTTTTAACACTTTTGGCAACACTGTTCTTTTGAGTTTCCTTCTATAATAACTCTTGCCACTTTCTACTTCCTTCTCGTTACCTTTGTACGAAGTATCGAATAAAAGAGTTGTTCGCAATTTAACTATCCTGTTCGTTATTCAGTAATATACACTCACGCTATAAGGTCCGCTAACAGGTTATGGGCCCAGCCGGCCCAGTTATTCACTGAATAAGAACGTGTTTTCGTGGATTCTATCTGAAACGGTATATAAATTGATAAAAGGATAAAGGATGGCCACGTCGTCAGACGCCATAACCAAGTATGTTATCCCGCGACTCAACGCCACTAATTACTTTAATTGGCGGTTTCGTACGGAGATGCTGTTAAAAGAGAAAGGTATTTGGCATACAATTTCTGAGGCAAGACCGGCACCAGTCACCGCTGATTGGACGAAAGCAGATGAAAAAGCATTAGCCACAATATCTTTGATGATCGACGATGATCAAATTCAACATATTAGAACCTGCAAATATGCTAAGGACGCGTGGACCACGTTGAAAGAATTCCACGAACGAGATACGCCCGGTACTAAGGTTACAGTTCTTCGCACCATCATGCGACAACGTGCCGATGAGAACAGCGATATGGAAGCCCATGTGAATCGCATAAATGAGTTGTTCCAGCAGTTGTTGGCCCTTGGAGAAGAGCTTAATCCAGAATTTATTATGAGCGCAACGCTTCTCGGTTCATTACCAAGCAGTTATGATGGTTTGATCACAGCATTAGAGGCACGATCGGAAACCGAATTGTCATCATCTTTTGTGCGTTCTAAAATTATCGAAGAGTACCGGCGGCGTAAGGATAGGGATAATGGAGGTCAAGGCGATTCACATGTACTGAAATTTTCGAACGATGGCGCTACTAAGAAATCTACTGCATGTTATTTCTGCAAACGTAAAGGACATCATCGTAACAAATGCGACGAGTATGCAAAATGGAAGGTGAAGAAAGGATTAACAGGTAATCAAAATAAATCAAAAGCTAATGTAGTTAAGAACGATGATGCCTCTGATGAGTTGTTATTCTTGGTTGGCAGGGCCAATGGTTGGATCCTTGATTCTGGTGCAACGTGTCATGTCAGCTGCAGACGTGAAAATTTCATTGAGTTTGACGGCGCACATAGCGAAAAGGTGTCGGTGGCAAACGGACAAGAGGTTAAAGCATCCGGCAAGGGCAAAGTGGCCGTAGTATTCATAAACAGCAGCGGTGACACGTCAAGAGTAACAATCGAAAATGTACTGTACGTCCCATCAATCGGAGGAAATCTAATTTCTGTGAAGCGACTGACAGAGAAAGGATTCAAAGTGGGATTCAGCGGAGGCACCTGTGAGATCCGTACCAGCGATGGCAAGCTGTGGGCGACATTGTCGGAAATTTGTACCAGATGCGAATAGCGAACGAAGTAAATGCAGTTGTCAATTGTCAGAAGTTATGCATTCATCAATGGCACCGTGTTCTGGGTCATCGTGATATCGACATTGTCAAGAAGATTCCGTCAAATGGCTTTGTAACTGGAATGGCACTGGCAGGCTGTGATTCTGGATGTAATGAGGGAAGTTGCGAAGTATGTATCCAAGGCAAGGTAACACGTGCGCCTTTCGCAAAGGAATCACAGAATCGTTCGTCTGCGATATTGGATTTAATCCATAGTGACGTATGCGGCCCCATGCAGACAAAAACTGCTTCAGGTTATCGTTATTTATTAACGTTTATTGATGATTTCTCGCGGTATACTACAATCTACTTAATTAAAGAGAAGTCAGAGGTGTTCCAGAAGTTTAAGGAATTCCATCAGTTGGTACAAAACCAATTCGGTAGAAAAATCAAATGTCTTCGCACAGATAGAGGAGGAGAATATCTCAGCAATTCGTTCGTAAATTATTTGAACGAAAATGGTATCAAGTCTCAGCGCACAGCACCTCACTCACCTCAGCAGAACGGAGTCGCTGAGAAGAAAAATAGGACCCTGATCGAAATGGCTCGATGCATGTTACTTGACGCAAATATGGAATATAGATTCTGGGGCGAAGCAGTTATGACAGCAAATTTTCTGCAGAATAGACTTCCTTGGAAAAATGTGGATAAAACGCCGTTCGAGTATTGGCACGGTAGAAAGCCAATTTATACAAACTTAAAGCGTTTTGGCGCAGACTGTTATGTCAAAATTCCTGATAAGAATTGAAGAAAGTTAGATCTAAAGGCACTTAAAGGAATATTACTTGGTGTTGACATGCAGTCAAAAGCGTACAGAGTCTACGTACCAAGTTCCAGGAAGGTTTTAATATCAAGAGATGTTAAGTTTATTGAGGCGAAGAAGGCTGTCAATCATGACAACGCTATTGAGATACCTTCTGACGACGGATTTTAGGTTCAAAATACTTTGAAAGATGAAGATAACACCGAGGATAAATACAATATAACCGAAGATTCAAGCTTGACTGAGGAATCCAACGATGTCACCTATCAACCTACTCCAGTGAGACGTTCTAGCAGACCAAATAAGGGTATTCAACCTCAACGACTGATCGAACAAATAAGAGTCGTAACGAATGGTGAACCATCAAATTTGAACGAAGCGCTTTCATGTCACCAAAGGAATGATTGGATTCGTGCCATGCAGGAGGAGCTAAGTTCATTAGAAGCTAATAAAACATGGGAGTTGGTCACCTTACCCGAAGGCAAAAATTTAGTCGGCTGTAAGTGGGTGTACAAGCTGAAGTCAGATGCAACCGGAAATACAAGAAGATTTAAGGCAAGACTCGTAGCTCAGGGTTTTAGTCAGAAGCAGGGTTGGGCAAGTAAAATACTCAATTTAAATTACACGGTTTTAGACATGTAAAATACTAGGTATTTTACGTCCTTAGTTTTTTACGCACTGTAAGATACGTTAAACGCCGTATGCGCCTCTTCAGGGCATTGCTAAAACTTCATTCCGGTTATTGTCGGCATTGTCGCATGTGACAGTTTCTTAATTATTATAGATTATTTATTAACCTTGAGAAGCGATAAACTGTCATCATGAGTCACGGTGGTAGACCTAGTCGTAATTTTTGGGAGAAAGGTGGTTATGAGCGGCGTAAAGAAGACGAAGATCCAAGAGATGAGACTCTTTCAGCCAATAGATTCTGGTAAACCTTGTCGAGCAGATTTGTAGAAAGTTTTTTCCTTGTTGGAGGTTTGTATGTTGGAAGTAGAAGTTTCAAAAAGTTTTTGAAATGTTTTGATTCAACAACGTTAAATGAAATGTTACATCCAAAAAAAAATTGAGCTAATGCTAAATCAATATTCTCGTCAGCTGCCAACGCTTTCGTATGGTTATATGTTGATAATTGTTTGGATTCTAACCGCTGTTTCTTTGGACGAGGAGTTGAATATGTTGACTGTAAATAAATAAATAGGTTTTTTTCAAACGAGTAAAATTAGAAGACATGTACATGATATCGTTTCTTGATTACTTACCTGATTGATTTTATCTTCAGAATTCATCTTCTACTTTTTTATAATGTAAAATCCTGAGTTGACAACAATGACAACTAAATGTGTTGATTTTAGATAAGGTTATGGATGGGGATTCACATTGCGGTCGATGTCTAACGTTCGACGTCTGATATAATATTCAATAGAAGAGTAGTAAGAGCATACGCTAACAGCGTAACGTCTAACGGTTAACGGGATCTTCTCACGACTGTTTTAGGAAGGTTTTGAGTATTTCCCTCGAAATCTTCGGATGAATACATGACTGTTTTAGTCCTGTTCTAGGTTAGATAGTTTTAGACATGTATATTACGTTTTATACATATTTGACGTAATATACATGTTTATTACGTGTAACGTAAAAAATCCCTAAAATTGGTCAAATGTCCCAACCCTGGTCAGAAGTATGGCGTTGATTACGATCAGGTGTTCGCACCTGTAGCCCGACAGACAACGTTCAGGATACTACTTTCCGTCGCTGCGAGCCGTGGAATGCTAGTTTATCACTTTGACGTGAAGACTGCTTTTTTGAACGGTGTTCTGGAGGAGGAGATTTATATGCGTCAGCCACCCGGTTTCGAAAAAGAAGGAGCTGAAGACAAGGTATGTTTATTAAGGAGGAGCATCTACGGGCTAAAACAGTCCGCACGCAATTGGAATGAAACGCTACACGAGATTTTAACCAAAGCAGGGTTTGTACAAAGCAAGACCGATAATTGTTTATACATATATTATGGAAGCGAAGGAATAGTATATGCTCTTATATATGTGGACAACGTATTGGCAGCTGAAACCTCGATTGAAGAGATCAACAAGTTCGAGAAAATGCTTAGGGCAAATTTAGATATTGAAAATCTCGGTGAAGTAACAAGTTATTTAGGAATCAGAGTTACGAAGCAAGATGATTGTTTTCTACTCGACCAACAAAAGTACATTTTAAATGTAGCTGCAAGATTTCAATTGAGCGATGCTAAAGATTCAGATATACCGTTGAGCCCATCATATCAAAAGGAGCCAAACGAAGATATTATGCCAAACAACGACAAGTATCGCAGTGCAATTGGTCATTTGCTATATATTTCAACAAATACACGTCCCGATATTGCGGCAGCTACTTGTATCTTATCGCAAAAAGTATCTAAACCAACAACGTCTGATTGGAATCAAGTCAAGAAATTAATTAGATATCTCAAGGGTACCTCATCATTACGTTTAAAACTGGACGATGTTAAGGACAACGAGAATCTAATTGGATTTGCCGATGCAAGTTGGGCTGTAGATCGAGAAACAAGAAAATCTAATTCCAGTTTCATATTCATGCTCGGAGGGGCGATTAGTTGGAGTTGTAAACAACAGGACTGCATCGCTTTATCGTCAACAGAAGCGGAATTTATTGCACTTTCTGAAGCATGCAAAGAATCGATCTGGATACAAAAACTTTTGAATGATTTTAGATGGAAAGGACAAGCTTATACCAAGATCTATGAGGACAATCAAAGCGTCTTAAAGATGATTATCAACAAAAAGTTAAGTAACAGAACAAAACATATTGACATAAAAGTTCATTTTGTAAAAGACCACATCGACAAAAAGCATATTGTATGTGAATATTGTCCATCTGAAACTATGTTAGCCGATTTATTAACCAAAGGTTTAGCTAAAAGTAAGTTCAACATATTGAGAGACCGCTGTAATTTAATTTATATTGATTAAGGAGGAGTATTAGACTTATTGGTCAACAATAATACCTTATAACGGCCTGCCGTTTTGTATATCGAACTTCGGACTTAGCTCGCCGGATCAGGGTTCGATGGTAGGCCCAGAAACAATAATTAGAATGTTAGTTAACACGCACACAGATGTTTATTCGTTATTACGGTTTTACATGGATGTGCCAGTGCACACGGTGCCGTATTACAATGAGTATTAACGCACGCGGCGCGGGGTTACGCGAGGACGGACGCGCTATTTACAATAGGTGCAAGTGCACATGACTTTGACATTTATTACAATAAGTATTATACGCTCGGACGCCAGACGCGGTATATAAAATAGTGCGGGGGCACACGACGTGGTATCTCATACGGAGACGGACGCGATATATACAGTGTATGCGAGCGTACACGGTGCGGTCTTTACACGGTGCGGGTGCACACGACGCGGTAGTACGATATGCATTTAGCGTACGCGGCGCGGTGGTTATATGAGGATGGACACGCTATTTACAATGTAGGGTGCACACGGTTTCGACATTTAGAATAATACGTAAAAGACGTAAGACGCGGTATACACAAGTAGTACGGATGCACGCGGCGCGGTACCTGATACGGAGACGGACGCGTTAGTTTACCGGGTGCGCGAGTGCACGCGATGCGCGATTTTCCCTGGACGCGCGTGGATACGAATGCCAGGAACGGTCGGTCCGGTGCAGGCGGGCCGGCCGTTGGGTTCGGGAATCCGGAGCTTCTGGCGACAAGATTCGCTTGTCACGAGGCCGAGCTCCCTCGACCCCGCTTTACCGTTGCAACCGGGACTTTAGTTCGGGGAGTTTCGGACGACAACCAAGAGCTCTTGGTCGAGGCTCAGATCTCTGGACCCCGTTTTAGCGTCGCCCTGGGAATCGAGGATAGGTAGTCTTTTCTCGAGAACAGCGGAACCGATGCCGAGCTCGAGATGGAGAAAAAGGTCTCGTTTCGCCGAAACGCCGATCTTTTATACCCCTCCGGAGCGGTATCGGTGGGAGGACGGTTCCCTCTCCCCCGTGCGAACCGCGCGGCGGTCGGAGCGGGGCGAGACTCCGCGCTCTCGCGCTCGGCGGCGCTCGGCTCCCGTCGACGTTCGTCGGCGTTCGACGGGGCTCCGAAGGGGTATCGGTGCTGCGAGCCGATAATTGCTTGCGCACACGATATCTTTGGGCAATTAAAAGAAAGGTGGGCGCACCGCGCCCTATCTTCGCCCGACGGGTGATCGGTCGGGCGGTATCCGGCGGGTGTTAGCCGGGAGACGATGCATTTATAGGGTGCATCGTTACACCACTCCCCCTCTTAGAAGTGCCTGAATCTAGAGGCACATGCTGGCCGATCGATGGAGCCGGTTGGTTTCAGGACCCCTCAGGTCGATCTCGCTTGCGTCTTTTCCTTGATCCATCTGACGGATCCGTCGCCGTTAAAACGAATGTGCCAGCGACGTGATCCGAGCCGGGGTTTATATTCCCGCGAGACGTGGCGGGCAAAATGCGGCACCTCCACGGTGACCCCGGGCCCGACCTCGATCTGACTGGGTGGTGGCGGCAGTGGTCCCATCACTCGTGACGGGTTGAGTGTCGGCCACGGGCGCCTGGATGTCTCGGCCGGCGATCGGGTGCGTCGAGGCGGTGGTGGTGGCGGCGTTTCCAGGAGCCAAGCCTGCTTCGCCCTGTTGGCTGCGTCGGACCGCTGGATGATCGTGCCGACCCGCGGCACTGTTTTCGGCCGTGCCGGTCCGGTTGGTGGTGGCGGCGGCGGCAGCGTCGTCTCGGGCCCTCCCCGATACAGGGTGGCCCACCCTTGCTCGATCCCGGGATTGGCCGGATCGTATTCCTCGGCTTCCTCGCCGAGGATTGTCGCGATTTCTTTCAAGATGTCTCTTGACGTTGTCGACGTGTCGTCCGTCATGGTTCCCGTCGTTCTGCCGGTTCGTTCGCTTGTGTCTCGGTACGCCGGGTGACATCGTGTTCGTATTTATTCGTCGAATAACAATACTAGAGGTCGCGTAACAATGTTTATCCCGCGGTCGGTTTGGTTTTCGATATGCTGTTTGCGGAGGCTCGCTTATTTGAACGGTTGCCGCGGACGGCTCGAGCGAGCTCCCCCCGCCAAGGTCTAGATCGTGCGCGGCGGGTGTCGGTTCGGCAGGGGCGCGTTTAAGATCTTGTACGTGCACGTGGCGGTAATATTTTCCCGAGCGGTTACGGAGATCGACGATTACTGGCGAGATTATGCGGCGAATCTCCAGCGGGCCGATAAACTTGGGAGCGAGTTTCGCGTTAAATGCCGCTTCTTTGTTTGACAACGGCCGATCCCGCTTCCAGACCCATTCCCCGATACGCGGTCTCCATTCCCTACGGCGGAGATTGTAATGCTTCTCCTGGTGCTGGAATGCGCGAGCCAACTGGACCTTCACTAGGTCGTACGCCTCTGTCAGGCGGCGATGCACGGTCGACGGTGGGACCGGGTCGCCGTGCGGCGCGCTTTCCCCGGGGCGGCGTAATTCGCGGCCGTGATTTAAAAACGCCGGAGTGTAGCCAGTTGCGTCGTGCGTCGCAGTGTTATACGCGAATTGAATTTCCGATAGGTGCTCGTCCCATGCCTTGTGCTTTTTCGCGTACTGTGCGATCATGGTCTTTATTACGCGGTTAGTACGTTCCACGGGGTTACAATGGGGCGCGTATGCCGGTGTGAAGCGTTGGCGAATCCCGCAGTCGGCTAGTAATTTGGCGAGCTGTTTGGATTTTAACTGCGTGCCGTTGTCCGATAGGAGCTCGTCCGGGCACCCGTGTCGGAGGATAACGGCCTCGGTTACGTTTTTTACGATCGCTGTCGCGGTGGCTCGACGTAATGCTCGGAGCTCGACCCATTTAGTAAATCGGTCCTGCATGTTGAGAAGCCAGATGTGACCGGCGGCGGACCGCGGAAGCGGACCGACGAGGTCGATAGAGACCTGCTGCCACGGATGGTCGAGAGCGGTCGGATGCAATTGTCCGGCTGGTTTTTCCTGGGCGACCTTGTGCGCTAGGCACGTCGGGCATTCGCGTACGTATCGGGCGATATCGCGGAACATTCCGGGCCAGTAATATCGTTGTGCGATTCGCGCGATTGTTTTTGCAATTCCCAGATGGCCGGCGGTGGGCGCGTCATGGTACCGTTCGAGGAGCAGGGCTCGTTGGTCCTTCGGTACGCATTCCTTCCATTGATCGCCCGCCGCGGTATCCTTGAAATCGAGCGTATGCAGTACGTGTTTCCACAACCGGCCGTGGTCTACTCGTAAGTCGGGTACCTCGTGAGGCGTATTATTCGCTGCGTGCCACATACGCGTATACCACGGGCATTTTGCTTTCGTGACGCCGAGAATTTCGGGTTGCCGGGACAACGCGTCAGCCACCTTGTTGAGCGTTCCTTTGCGGGTACTTGACCTCGAAATCGTATTGCTGCAATTCGAAGGACCACCGCCCCAGCCGACCGGACGGAGACTCTAATTTTTGCAGCCATTTAAGTGACTGGTGATCCGTGACCACCGTGAACCGGTACCCCTCGAGATATCCGCGCATTCGACGAATTCCCCATACGACCGCCAGGCACTCCAATTCGGTTGCGCTGTAATTCCGCTCGGCGTTATTCAGGGTGCGACTTGCGTACGCGATAACGCGCTCCCCCTCGGGAAAGTATTGCGTCAGCACGGCCCCTAGGCCGGTGGTGCTGGCGTCGGTTTGTAGGTGAAACTGTCGCGTAAAGTCTGGACACGCGAGCACCGGTGCGGTCGTCAAGACTTTTTTGAGCGCTTCGAATGCGTTCTGCTCGGTTTCCCCCCAGAGCCACCGGGCTCGCTTGCGCGTCAGAGCGGTGAGCGGCGTGGCTAGGGTGGCGAAATCTTTGATAAAGCGACGATACCAGGACGCGACTCCGAGAAATTGTCGCACCTGGCGGACGTTCTGCGGGGCCGGCCAGTTAGCGACGGCGTTAATTTTTTCGGGGTCGGTTCGGATTCCGTTGCGATCGACAATATGGCCAAGGTACTTAATCCGCTCGACGCAAAATCGACATTTCTCGGGATTGATGCGGAGGTGTGCTTCGCGGAGCCGGCGGAACACCTCACGCATAATCCGTAGATGTTCTTCGAATGTCGTGCTAATGATGACAATATCGTCGAGATATACAAACACATGCGGTTCTAACTCGGGGCCTAAAATGGTGTCGAGCAAACGCTGAAACGTGGCCGGCGCTGAATGCAGTCCAAACGGCATGACCTTGAACTGCATCAACCCTTTGCCCGGAACAGTGAACGCGGTCACGGGTCGGCTCTCCGGCGCGAGGGGTACCTGCCAATAACCGTTCTTTAAGTCGAGAGTAGTCAGGTATCGGGCCCCCCGTAATTTGTCTAACGTCGCGGTGATCTGGGGCAGCGGGTACGCGTCCTTCTCGGTTACCTCGTTGACCCGGCGGAAATCGATACAGAACCGCGGTTTTCCGTCCTTTTTCCGTACAATTACCACCGGCGAACTCCATGCGCTATGTGACGGTTCGATGACGCCGTCTTTTAGCATCTTGTCGACCTCCGTGTCGATAATTTCCTGCATGGCTGGATTTCGCGGTCGATATCTTTGTTTAATCGGTTGGTCAGTTTTGACACGGATAATATGCTGCGCGCGGTCGGTGGGGCCCTGCACGGTCTCGAACTTAGCTAATTCATCGGCCAGAAAACGGCGGAGGCGTTCTTTCTCCGACGGCGCGTCTTCCTCGAGCGCGTGTTCTACGGCGGCGATTTGAAATTCTGCGTCTGTCGGAGGCGGAGGCGGTATGGCGAAATCTAATTTCGCCCATAAGTCTACGCCTATCAGGATATCATAATCTAGCGTGGGCATTACTTGGAACCGGTGCCAAAACATCCGTCCCTGCATGGTAATGGGGAACGTTATTAAGCCCGGGATGGAGGTGCTCGACCCGTCGGCGAGATGCACCTGTCCGTTAACCGGTTGAATCGGGAAATCGCGTGATATTTTCTCCGCGGTTCGCGCGTTCACAAACGAGGCCTCGGATCCCGTATCGAGCAGCGCGTCGAACGGCTGTTTTGCCACCACAACGGTCAGGTGCGGACGCGGTTTATATGTTAATCGGAGGACCGGGGTGCTGCCGCTTCGTCCCCGGCCCGCACGGCATTTCCCGGCGGCGGGTGGCAATCTCTAGTAAAGACGCCATCCCTGCCGCATTGGGAGCAAAAACGCCGAGGCGGGCGTCGGCAGTCGAAACGAGTATGCCCTCGCTGTTTGCACCGCCAGCAGCATTCTCGACGGTCGTAGGCTGTGGCGGCGATCGAGGGTTTCGGTGCCGCGGCTTGTCGGTCCCGAGTCTGCTCCTCGATATACTCGAATTCTTCCGCCAGGCGCAGAATATCTCGCGTGCGCGTCACGGTGTCGCGGCGGATATACATCTGATAACGCGGGTGCATATTGCCGTATAGAGTTTCCACTTGATCGTCCTCCGCGAACCCGGTGGCCCGTCGCATCATTGTGAGCATCTCCGTCGCGAATTTTCTATATGGTTCGTCCGGCTTTTGTAGACGAGTCTGGATTTCGCGAACTAGTTTGGCGCGGTACCGGCGCGGCAAGTAGTATTCGCGAAAGTCCGTGCAAAAATCTTCCCATCCTCGCCAGTTGTGTCGGTTATTCCGGCACCAGAGGAGAGCGTCGCCCTTGAACAACTCCGGCAACCCTGTCAACAACTGCGCCCCGGAATATTGGTACGCGTCTTTAAGCTCCTCTAGCCGCTCGAGAAAACGCCACGGGGTCCCTCCCGTCGAAGTGACACCCCCATTTTCTGATCTGATTCATCACCTTGGCGGGCGTCTCGCCGGAGCGGTCGCTTACAGCCGTATAAAAAATCTCGGGCGGCGTCGGCGTCGGTGGACGAGAGGTTAACGTCGGCGCGTGGAGGGTTTCCGCCGGGTTGTATAGTAATCGCGGGTGCCGTCGGCGGCTGACCTCCCCCCGCGGCGGTGGGGTGCCCCATTTCTGGGTGCTCGGTCACATAATCGCTCAAACGGCGGCGCAACTCGTCGATTGAACCGTCGGTATCTAACCCGAGTGTGTTGAGCTCGTCGATGAGCTGGTTTTTCGTTAATTTGTATATCCACGATTTCGGCATAATGTGTCTTAATTATTGTTTCTCGGATCAGAACGGTCCCTGTTCGGGCGCCATATAACGGCCTGCCGTTTTGTATATCGAACTTCGGACTTAGCTCGCCGGATCAGGGTTCGATGGTAGGCCCAGAAACAATAATTAGAATGTTAGTTAACACGCACACAGATGTTTATTCGTTATTACGGTTTTACATGGATGTGCCAGTGCACACGGTGCCGTATTACAATGAGTATTAACGCACGCGGCGCGGGGTTACGCGAGGACGGACGCGCTATTTACAATAGGTGCAAGTGCACATGACTTTGACATTTATTACAATAAGTATTATACGCTCGGACGCCAGACGCGGTATATAAAATAGTGCGGGGGCACACGACGTGGTATCTCATACGGAGACGGACGCGATATATACAGTGTATGCGAGCGTACACGGTGCGGTCTTTACACGGTGCGGGTGCACACGACGCGGTAGTACGATATGCATTTAGCGTACGCGGCGCGGGTGGTTATATGAGGATGGACACGCTATTTACAATGTAGGGTGCACACGGTTTCGACATTTAGAATAATACGTAAAAGACGTAAGACGCGGTATACACAAGTAGTACGGATGCACGCGGCGCGGTACCTGATACGGAGACGGACGCGTTAGTTTACCGGGTGCGCGAGTGCACGCGATGCGCGATTTTCCCTGGACGCGCGTGGATACGAATGCCAGGAACGGTCGGTCCGGTGCAGGCGGGCCGGCCGTTGGGTTCGGGAATCCGGAGCTTCTGGCGACAAGATTCGCTTGTCACGAGGCCGAGCTCCCTCGACCCCGCTTTACCGTTGCAACCGGGACTTTAGTTCGGGGAGTTTCGGACGACAACCAAGAGCTCTTGGTCGAGGCTCAGATCTCTGGACCCCGTTTTTAGCGTCGCCCTGGGAATCGAGGATAGGTAGTCTTTTCTCGAGAACAGCGGAACCGATGCCGAGCTCGAGATGGAGAAAAAGGTCTCGTTTCGCCGAAACGCCGATCTTTTATACCCCTCCGGAGCGGTATCGGTGGGAGGACGGTTCCCTCTCCCCCGTGCGAACCGCGCGGCGGTCGGAGCGGGGCGAGACTCCGCGCTCTCGCGCTCGGCGGCGCTCGGCTCCCGTCGACGTTCGTCGGCGTTCGACGGGGCTCCGAAGGGGTATCGGTGCTGCGAGCCGATAATTGCTTGCGCACACGATATCTTTGGGCAATTAAAAGAAAGGTGGGCGCACCGCGCCCTATCTTCGCCCGACGGGTGATCGGTCGGGCCGTATCCGGCGGGTGTTAGCCGGGAGACGATGCATTTATAGGGTGCATCGTTACAAATTGATTAGTTTATTTTTCTAGTTCATGTATATTAACGCGACATGGCGCTATCCGCCAATTCACTCTAGTAACCTTTTCTTTTAACACTTTTGGCAACACTGTTCTTTTAAGTTTCCTTTCTATAATAACTCTTGCCACTTTCTACTTCCTTCTCGTTACCTTTGTACGAAGTATCGAATAAAAGAGTTGTTCGCAATTTAACTATCCTGTTCGTTATTCAGTAATATACGCTCACGCTATAAGGTCCGCTAACAGACAGTAGGCTAAATATAGCCCAGCCTACTGTAAGCGTAATTCTGCAGCAAATAACATTAGCCATTAATGAGCATCTTTTAAGGGGTCGTCTCACTTTGACCGGTTTGAAAAATCGATTTTTTTTTTTACATATTTCGATAGTATATACCCTTGAGAAACTTGTGTGAAATTTTCGTAAAGATCCTAGAAGTATTTGAGATTCTACGAGCCTTTTTCTACCTGAGTTCGGAGCGAAATAGTCCATACGCCAGGTCGATTGAGCATTTTTATCCAGGTTGATGGCTAACGTTAATGTTTTTTTATGTTTTTTGGGTTGTAGAACAAGAATCTGTAAATAGTTTTTTCGTAAGTCGATGCAATAAAAAGTTATTAACAATTTATTTGTTTAAATTGCCCTAGCGATCAAACTATACATCCTATAAAAAAATGAGCAAGAGAAAATTTGTTCCTTTTTTCACGACAAACAAAATGGCCCAAAAAACATAAAAAACCATTAACTTTAGCCATCAACCTGGATAAAAATGCTTAATCGACCTGGCGTATCGACTAGAAAACGAAGCAGCTGGAACTCTAGATTCGTTTCATCACCCCCCCCCCCCCCTGCTTTGGACAAAGAGGTTCAACCGACCAAATCGATAGAATCTGAACTGTTTGAAGAAGCTGAAGGATTGATGTATGGAGCAGGGATTGCAAATTAATTGTAAGTACATTTTTTTCACTGTTTTTCCGTAACAAAAACTTTAAACGCGTTTATCTCAAAACACGTTTTCGTGAACTGCGGGCACGATAAAAAAAAAACTACTTGACGAATCGGTCTGAAATTTGTATGGCTTATTGAAAACACTAATACCTCTAGTATGAACCACGATCAAGTCAAAATATTGAAATTATCATATTTTAAAAGTCAAAAAACATGACGAAAAATTGGCTTTTATGCATGTTTTTTCTTTAAACCTCCACCATTTTTTTATTTTCAAACATAAATTATTTCTGGAGGTTCATACTATAGCGACACTCATACTAATCAAGAATCTTTTTTGTTTTTTTGTTTCAGATGATTCTACAAGCAGTTACAATGCCCGCAGTGGACCAACCTTTTTTTTTTACTTGTTTGCATTTTTGTATTTTCAATTAAATAAACTTGACTAAAAATTCTACAAAAAATATGTTTTGTTGTTTAAAGCATGCGTAATAAGTACAAAAAACATTCATTCAATCATCTGCATTAGTATTGCCAAAAAAAATTCATAAAAATAGCGAATTTTTCGAGCGTTCAAAGTGAGACGACCCCTTAAGACAATGGATACATTTTCCGACAACTCCACAAGAGATACAGCAAACGGTGGAAAGGTATATATTAACAATTGCAAACTGTGAAACATTATGTTATATTTATATGAAAGAATTCTACATGAAAGTATTAAAAGTGTTAACTAGTACTATAAGTATGAAAAAAATAAAAGTATCGAGTAAACAATACTAATTAACAAATTATAAAATTGAATGTTAATAAAAATAGTAGACTAACATTGCTACATATAATTATACTGTAATACCACATATACTGTAATTTAATAAATAAAACATTTTATACTGTAATTTAATAAACAATATGCGACATTAGGTAAACATTGTAAACAAATATTATTATTTTAATAATCTTCATTATTTTCACAGTTGTCATCATAATTTTCTTCGTCCTGCATTTCAATGTCTTCAGTCTCATTTGTCTCATTTGATTCCTGTATAAATTCTTCGTCCTGCATTTCATTGTCTTCAGTCTCATTTGATTCCTGTAAAAAAAAACTTATTAATAAAGTAAAACAAAAATTATAATTTTATTTTCTAGAAATTATACCAAGACAAGAATTCCGGGATTAATGGGTTTCGTAGATGGCACTAACGTAGCCATTAGAGCTCCTAGTGTACACGAAGGATTGTATGTCAACAGAAAAGGATATCACGCACAGCATGTTCAAATTGTAACTGACTTTTTAATTGTAATTTTATTTGACATTACTGTACGTTTCTATGATCCATATTGTCATCATTATCAATGATACACATAAATAAGATATACTCTAATTTGAATAGCAAATAGTTACAATAAATATTTGTAAATTAATGTTATAACATTAATAATGTTTATAGATATGCGACACAAATTTAACCATTATGAATATCTTAGCAAGATATCCGGGATCTACCCATGACTCCTTTGTATGGAGAAACTGTTATGTGCGGCATCTCCTTCGAACACAGTATGAGAATGGCAATCACTGCTGGCTATTAGGTAATTTAAATAGCCAAAATGTTTATTATAGAAATGTCTTTTAGATATCAAATTTTCAAACAATAACATTGAATTTATTTGATATTATCTCACAGATAAAACATGATTTTATTGTTAAAATTGTTGAAGTTAATTAGAGTTCTTTTTCAATTTTCAAGGAGATTCGGGATATCCACTGGAGCCATGGCTGTTAACACCATTTCCTAATGCAGAGCCTGGTACACGAGAAGAATATTATAATCAACGCCACAGTAGTACGCGAAGCACTGTGGAACGCTGCATAGGAGTTCTTAAAAAACGATTTCGGTGTCTTCCTTCGTTATAGAACATTAGAATACACGCCGGAAAAGGCAGGGCATATTATAAATGCTTGTGCAGTGTTACACAATATGTGCTTACGTGCGAATTTACCTGATCCTCCAGAACCTCCGGAGGCTATCATGAATTTAGAAGAAGATATGAATAATCTAGATAATAATATAGAGATACAGCCGATAGTAGATGGCAGAGGTATATTTAATGAAGGTCAACGTACTCGCAATCGACTTGCAGATCGGCTAATGGAAAATTAATTGAATAAAATCGGATCAATAAAAACTTTGCAATAAGAATAATATGGTATTATAATTTTTGAATATCTTTTGTATGTGTACAGATATAAATATCTTAAATAATATTTTATTGTACATACCATACATACTGGTGCATTAATAAATTGCTTTATGTGAACTGCAATATCTGTTACTGCATCCGATATTTTGTTAAGTGCAACAGTCTGGGCCTGCATTTCCTGAAGTAATTGGACGTCTATATCTGAGAGGGAGAGACAAAGAGAAGAGTTTTTAAATAAATCCAAGTTAATTTTAAAGAAAAGTTAATTTTAAAAAAGACTAAGGTAAGAACTGAAACCTTCGGTATAGTTTTTTAAGATTTATTTCACTATCTCTCTCTCTCTCTCTCCCTCTCTCTCTCTCTCTCTCTCTCTCTCTCTCTCTCTCTCTCTCTCTCTCTCTCTCTGATAATCATAATTATAAAGATGTTTAAGAAATATAAGTAAAATAGAAGAACAAGAAAAAGTAAAATATAGTAGAATTATGTAGTATCTTACATTCTCTTACCCTTAACTTCTGCAAGCTTTTGTTTTTTCAAACGTTTTGCTTTATATTGGTTAGTTTGGGGTTTTATTGTCGGATGGGAAGATGGAGATGAAGAAGACAGCACGGTTTCATTTTCCTTTGTGTTAGATAAATGTGAGAGGTGACTGACCGAGTCAAAAGCACCAGTTGCAGAGGTACATGATACATTTGTAGAGGATTTAGCATTGAGTACGTTGGTTTTCTGGCCAGAGGAATGATTGGATGCATGTGTATTAAGTGATGCAGAGGTACGTGGTATATTTGTAGAAGATTGAGTATTGAGTGGAATAGTTTTCTGGACAGAGGAATGATTGGATGCATGTGTGTCAAGTGATCCAGAAGTACGTGGTATATTTGTAGAGGACTGAGCATTAAGTGGGATAGTTTTCTGAGCAGAGGAATGATTAGATGCATGTGTGTTAAGTGATGCAGAGGTACGTGGTATATTTGTAGATGATTGAGCATTTAGTGGCATAGTTTTCTGAGCAGAGGAATGATTGGATGCATGAATGTTAAGTGATGCAGAAGTACGTGGTATATTTGTAGAAGATTGAGCATTAAGTAGGATAATTTTCTGAGCAGAGGAATGATTGGATGCATGTGTGTTAAGTGATGCAGAGGTACACGGTGCAGCAATAGAAGATTGAGCAGTTAGCAGGATATCCCTGGATTGAGTAGTTAGCAGATCACTGGATGAATGTGAGTCAGCTAATGTAGATGGGAACGTGGTCAATTCATCCGGAGGCAAGGACTCATCATTTAGTGTTATTGCAGGTTCAGTGGAATTAGTCCAATTTTGTGGCTACATGCAAAATAGAAGCAATAATGGAAAATTAAAATAAAGGAAAAATACAATTAAAAATAGAAATAATAGACAATTAGAATAAACAAAAGAAAGAAATAAAAAATTAAAAATATAAGTCACGTATTTTTAAAATTTATTAATAAATACTACAAATAGTCACGTATACTATTAACCTCTGCAGGATCTATAACATTTGGATGACCATCTATTGCTTCTATACCCATCAAAGATATCAATCTTTCCTCTATTTCATTTAGAGGAGTTGGAAATGGGCCACCCCTTATGAAAAAGTAGTACTGGTTTTAGTACTGGAAAAAGTATTGGTGAGAGTACTGGAGACATAAGTACTCAAAATACTACTAAATTCGACCATACTGACTTCGTCAGTACTCCTTCCCAGTACTCATCCAATACTCATTCAGTACTCCCTTCAGTACTCCCTCCAGTACTCCCTCCAGTACTCCCTCCAGTACTCCCTCCAGTACTCCCTCCAGTACTCCCTTCAGTACTCCCTCCAGTACTCTTTTAGTACTTATCGAATACTCGTGGGATACTAAGGGCTAGCGCACGTACATTGCCGTAGCGTCTTACGCCACCTTACGTGAGAATCGCCTTACGCGACACGTAAGCCAAACGTACAACAACGCACATAGAAAAACGTAACGCATGTAACGTATGGTATGTTACGTTTTTTTTATGTGCGTTGCCGTACGTTTGGCTTATGTGTCGCGTAAGGCGATTCTCACGTAAGGTGGCGTAAGACGCTATGGCAATGTACAGTGCGCTGGCCCTAACGTGTGGTACAGGCGCACTACTTGCGCAGTACTATCCAAGTAGAACAAAAAGTCAAGATGATATCAAAATAACGTCATTTTGACGTCATCTTGACTTTTATATAATTATTTCTTAGTTCTTCTTAGGTAGCATAGTACTCGTGCAGCAATAACCATGCAAGAACATAAACTATGCTGACATAACCTCACGCACACAGAGAACTGTAAGAATGTTTAAGATTAGAGAGATCTTAAATTTTAAGTTCTGTCCATTAGGAGACAGGAGATGAAGTAGTGATTATTAATAATATAAATACTTATAAACTAAAATATTGTAAACTGAAAGTAGTATATATTTTATTTTAAAATATAAAAAGTTTTTTCAATCTGTTATTTAACTATTTAAACAGTTACATAACGTGTACACATTAAATATTAAGTAAGAACATTTTATCTTCTTCTTTTATTATATTGTATCTTTATAACATAGAACTGTTTTACATTTTAGAACAAAATAATCTCTTACGTTTTTGGCCTCATCTACAAAAATGTAGATTCTAGAACATATAAAATAATCTCTCTATAATTTCAATTTAACAATGTTATAATATCTGCAAATATCGGTTCTTGGTAGTCTTATAAAAAAAAAAAATATCCGTAAAGTACATATTCTTTGGCAGATTCTAGAAAGCTGGGATAGTTTTCACACGACGAACTGCATTGTTGCAACTGTTTTACATTTTAGAATAAAATAATCTCTTACGTTTTTGCCCTCTATCTACAAAAATCTAGATTCTAGAATATATAAAATAATTTCTTTATAACTTCAATTTAACAATGTTATAAAATCTGCAAATAACGGTTATTGGTATAGTCATAAAAAAAAGAACATCCGTAAAGTACACATTCTTTGGCAGTATCTAGGAAGCTGGGATAGTTTTCACTACACGACGAACTGCATTGTTGCATTTGCGTTTGACTGCTTCGTAAAATTCTTTCTCTGCATTTTTTTCGTTAGGAAATCGTTTCAAGACATAATCTGTAACATACAGATATAACGTATAAAAATATTTTAAAGCAATATAACATATAATTAATCATGGTGATATTGCATAACAAGATTTATATTAACTAACCTTTACAAGCATTCAGTTTATGAGGATCTAACATCGGTTTTACCTTAGGCCTCTGACCTTCAAGTAATTTAGAATATAAATTTGGTAGTTTACCAGTAACACTGCTAGCAGCTAATGTTTCGGAACCAAAAACATGTAATAACAAGTCATTTGTTAATTTTTTTACGCTGCTGTGATCACTACTTTTCAACGCATACTTATTGATGAAAACACCTTCAGCCAATTGAACTTTGTCACTCTGTGCATAAAAATAATATTATTTATGTTATACATATTAAAATTTCCATGAAAATTTGTGTATGTATGCGATTCAGTAAAATTATACAGCACCTGTAGTACGGATTTTGTTTCGCTTTTATATTCTATAGATCCTCTAGCAGAAAGAATGTTTTCTTTGTTACATTCAACAGCCTTTATTAATAATAATTATTATTAATAATACAGAAACAAATAACCATCTTAAAAAATTTAAGTACATTATATATTACCGTATGATAGTTAGTTTCTGTTTCGCCCTGTGCAGTATCTAGTAATTCAGTCTTAGTTTCTTTTATTCCAAATGAAAAGGTACTGGAGCTTTGTTTGTGTCGCACGTTTAACTTTTCATCAATGTTTGCCCTCATCTACAATTTTTAATATTATTAATAAATTATTAAAACAATTCTTTTATTGTAAAACATAATAAATTCTTAAAATTTATTGACATACTTGAGGCAATGTATTATCTGCAAGTTTCGAAGTAATATCATCCACTGTTTTTACATTTTTCAAAACTCTTGTAATTATTGAGTCAATTTCTGATACGTTTGAAACATGTATATAAATTCTATTTTAGCCCAAAATAAAAGTAAAATGTATGCTCTCATTATTTTTTAGACAAATTACTTCATATTTTAAGAATTTCAATAATTACTACTTTATAATTTGAAGAATAACTGTTAATGAGGAATGTAATTTTCATTATTTCTAAGTAAGAATAACATACTTTGCAGAGCGAATAAATTAGCATTTTCTTGTTTTAACTTCTTATTTTGATAAGTTAAAATGCTGATTTCCTCTAACAGTGCATTTTTCGATTTCTTTGACATGTTGAAATTATCATCTGAACTGTCATCGACTGATTCTTCTTCTGATTCTTCTATAGTGTCATACTATGAATAAAAGTAAATGTTAACCAGTGAATACGATTTTAAAAATAAACTACAGATAAATACAAAATAATTGTAGAACTTAAAAGTATAATGTTAGCCCAATTATAATACAATATTACATTTAACGTTAATAAAATATTTTTTTTATTGTACAAAATTTCTAACTTTTTTTAAATACAGAAATAATTAAAACATAAATCTAAAACATTAAGGTTGATTCACACTATACGGCACGGACCGTCACGTTCCGGCAACGACACGTACCGGCACCGGCACGACAAATTTTACGTATATTCAAATTGCTACAATCGACCGTCAGTTTTATAACAACCACAATGGATGGATCATCTAGCGATGATGAATTGGCTGTTATGGCCTTACAATGCAAGACGTCAATGCAATGCAAGTTTTTTGAATTATTAAAATTAATTGACCCTATGTTACAAAAAGAAAATACGTCGTTTCGTGAAGCAATTTCACCGACGGAAAGACTTGCAGTTTGTTTAAGGTAAACATTTTTTATTAAATTTACATTTTCTGTGTATAATCTGTTTGTTCACTGAGATGTGGCATTGGAATTGACATATCGTAATATGATGGCGATGGAGTTGGAGTTCTTAAAGGTGAAGGAGTTGCTGGTATAGTTGAAATTGACGGTGACGATGGTGATAATGATATTGATGATAAAGGACGTGATGCATATGGTTGAGTGTGATATAATTCGGCAGAATGTTGACGTTGTATAGGTGCATTAGGAGGTTGCTCTTGCAAAATTTGTTTCATTTCAAGATCAGAGATAATGGAGAATATTTTTGATTTAGCTATATTTTGATAGTAAGGAGAAAAATTCTTTACCGTAGCTGCAATACTTGAAAAAAAAACGTGTCTATTGCATTAGATTCTTGAGTCGGTGGAGTTATTTGCGCTTTTGCAGTTTTTTTTTCCAACAAATTTTTATCATTACTGCTGATGCCGTTTCTGGTTGTGTTTGACATTTATTTTCTTTATTCTTAGCTTTAGTGATAATTTTTCTGTTAATTTCTTTTTGTTTTCTCTTTTTCTCATTTTCAGCATGTAACTCCTCATCCACATTATCATCCTTGTCATCGTCTTTATCGTCGTTTCGATCATCTCTTCTATCATCGTTTTGATCATCTCTTCTATCATCGTTTCTATCATCTTCTCTCTCATTGTTTGTATCATCATATTCGTTTTCATTCAGTTCATCTTCATTATCATCATCACTGACCTCTTCTAAATTACTGCATGTGTCTCTTTCTTGCATGAATGGTAGTAAGAACGACATTTCATCTTCAAATTTCCATTTTTTTATTTTTGAGGCGGCCTGTCCACTTTTTGTTTCACGTTTTTTTTTAACGCTCTTCTAAAAGAATCTCGAAGATTCGTCCATGTTTTCTTACAAGCAGTCGCTGGAAAAAAACGAACAATTTGTTTATATTAATATTTATTGTATATTTTATATTTTATACTTTTTTATTTATTATCTTATATTTCGTAGGTTCTTAGCTACTGGTGATTCGTATAAAACAATAGCTATCAGTTATAAACTCGGACATTCAACGGTGCAATCGATTGTTATTCAAGTATGCGAAGCGATAATAGAGAATTTGATGCTACTAACAATGCCAAAGCCTACAGTGGATAAATGGAAAAAAATTGCCGAAGAATTTTGGGATATTTGGAATTTCCAAATTGTTTAGGCGCTCTTGATGGGAAACATGTGACCATTCAAGCTCCCGCAAATAGTGGATCTCAGTTTTTTAATTATAAGAAAACGTTTTCCATTGTTCTCTTAGCATTAGTCGATGCACATTACAAATTTATCGCGGTAGACATAGGCGGATATGGTAAGAATAGCGATGGAGGCCTATTTGCCAATTCTAAATTGGGCAAAGCTCTCGAAAAAAATAAATTGAATATCCCGAAAGATAATGCGCTTCCTAATACGCAGAATGTTATGCCTTATGTCATAGTTGGCGATGAGGCATTTCCGTTAAAAAAATATTTATTAAGACCATATCCTGGTTCTCAAATTCAAGGAGATAGATCAAAAAGAATATTTAACTACCGTCTCTCACGCGCACAAAGAGTGTCGGAAAGTGTATTTGAAATATTGAGTCAAAAATTTCAGCTTTACAATCGAAGACTGAAGTTAAGGGGATCCTAAAGCTCCGACGATGTCGCTGTTTTACCGTCAAAATTACCGACAAATTGACAAATTTTCTGGAAGCTCCAGGTTTTTTTTTGACTGCATGGAATGATAAATCCTTCTCCAGAATTAAAGTATAAACGCAAACGGATACGGGTGTGATCGATTTTACGCAGAGGAAGAAAGAAAGTATAATGACATTTATATTTACGTTTAGGGTGGATACACCGCCAAGGTTAGAGTTGACAAGTCGTGAAGACATCAACTTTATACACAAATTTGGTAGCTTTCATGCACAATGCAAACAACACCCCGCATCCGTTGGAGTGTCTACTTTAATTCTGCAAAAGGAATTATAATTCTATACAGCCAATAAAAATCTGGAGCTTCCAGAAAATTTTCGGTCTGTATACGCCCGAGATTTCCATGATTTCGCAGAGCTCCAACTTTTTATTGGCTGTATAGAATTATAATTCCTTTTGCAGAATTAAAGTAGACACTCCAACGGACGCGACTCTGTTGTTGCATTGTGCATGAAAGCTACCAAATTTGTGTATAAAGCTGATGTTTTCACGACTTGTCAACTTTAACCTTGGCGGTGTATCTATTCTAAAAAGCTGGAGCTGTGCGAAAATTTGTAGGGTTGTCGGTAATTTTGTCGGTAAAACAGCGACATCGTCGGAGTTCGGCCTTCGCTTTAGGATCCCGTTAAGACCATGCGCACAGAACTGACACTGGTTTACAAAATTTACCACGACAAGGAGGAAGTGCAGCAAATACTGCATTTACTGTTCGACGATGCATTCAAGGAATTTTTTATGACAAAACATGACCGTGTTGAATGTCAAGACACAATAAATTAAGAAATATTTTATAAAAACTATTTTATTAGTACAATAGAATAAATTATATTCATTTTACCTGGCTGGTTCATTTCTTTCGCAATTCTTCTCCAAGCATTTTCTATTAAATATATTATCACTATATTTTGAATGGCTCATCACATATAATGGCTCACAAGATTTAACCATTTCTATTAATTTTTCCTGATCCATCTTGTTAATTGCGTCCGTTCTTCACCGTTTTCAGTTCACACTATTCGACTCGCCACCGACACGTCCCGACACGTTCCGACACGGACCGTCAAAACATTCTTCGCGACAATGTCGGTCAATGTCGGTACGTTCCGTTGACGGAACGTGCAGGTCGGTGCCGGTTAGTGTGGACAGTCTCGTTAAAACGCATTGTTTAATGTTTTGTCGTGCCGGTGCCGGTACGTGTCGTTGCCGGAACGTGACGGTCCGTGCCGTATAGTGTGAATCAACCTTTATTCGTAAAAAGACTGAACCTAATAGGTAATAAAACTTACCTTCGGGTGCTGTGATTTATATTCAGCGAACAATGTAGCAGACTTATCAACATTACGAGACTTCTTTTTATTTTTTGGAGCAGATGTTAACGTCTAAAAAAACAATCAGCATATAAATTATTAAAAATTAGTGCAAAAAGTTACTCAGAACTAAAATTTAACAATCCCAAAATAAATTTATACAAAAAAATTTTGGTAAAATGTTATGTTTTTTCCTACAATATAAAAAAATAAAAAGATAAAATATATTGTATCGTTTTATTTCTTACTAAACCACCTTTTTTGTCGCTGCTTGTTTTATATTATCACTATCCTCGTTATGCTGTTTTTTTTGCAAAATTTCGTCGATCCTGTCTGGTAGGATTGATAACACCATACTTTATCAGTGAGTTTTGATTCTCACACATGACAGTCCATGCTAAAATTAATTTAAATGTTCGTATTTATCTGAATATTATTAATGACGTAATATATCATCGTATGTTACAAAACAGTTTTAATGTAATTTTTAAATTACTTACGACCAGATGCAAGTATCTTAACAACTGTATTCCACTCGCAGTCTTTGGTTCTTTTTTTCGTAATATTCGCAGGCCCTACGTCGCACTTTGGCCAAAGTATTGTAGTTTCGGATTCATTATCAATTAAACTTTGTATGGTATCTGCATTAATTTCATCATTTTTACATTGCAACCAATCTTGGAAGCCAATCCCGAGTTCATTGTTTTCATTCGGGAATTGCACTAATATGCACTTCTCGTCACTTATATTTCACTTATAACTTCATTTTGATTTAATTACAAAATATAAATTACTTTGGAGAACATAAAAATCGCAGCAGGAAAAGTCAACACGTTCACTTTATTCTATTACTCACGTAATATTGCGAAGTCTTTTGTTTTTGACCGAAGGAGGTTATTAAGTACGGCTAATATGGCAGACAACTCGAGATATATATATGCGCGCTTACGTCTCGTTCTCTGCCATCAGCCTACGTCATGTGACTCGATTCCTTGTATCTGACTGGTGGATATACACCAATCAGATGCAAGGGCTCACTGAGCACAGTGAGGCTGCGTTCGGAAACATCACCCGAGTGCCCCCGTGTATCATTTTATCCTTGTTGTTCACCGAATGTTAAACAAGGATAAGATGATACACGAGGGCACTCGGATGATGTTTCCGAAAGCAGCCTGAGCGATTGTAATTGCGTTGCGTACTGAGTGCACGCAATAGCTTGTGTGGAACGCGCGTGTTCGGTTACTTCGGTTTGTTATTGTGAATATAATCTAATGTTTGTGTTTGAGAGAGAGAATTTCCGGGTTTGACATTACCTTGTGTTAACAGTCATTAAGTAAAATTTAATAATTATTTTATGTAATTGTAAAAATAAGATCGTTATCTTGCCTTACATGTGAAATATGAAAATAAGGGGTCCTTATAAAAAGTATATGGAGGATGGAATTCCTAAATCAACTTATTTCTCACGTCTTAAAAAAGGTAGACAATTACTTGTTGATGAAGTTCAAAACGCAGATGTAAGTATTTATCACATTTTCATTACTTCTATCATGTTTCTTCTGTCATAAATATTTATTTATTATCAAAAAATTAAGAATATTCTTTTATAAACATTTATTCATTATTTTAAAAAATTAATTTAAAACAAAATTATCATTAATTTTGAAATAGTTGGTTATAAACAAAAAAATGCTGTAAAAATAATTGTTGAAGTTTCTATATGTGTTACTA